>CM075853.1:122302190-122603916 GCA_037975125.1 Latrodectus hesperus | reverse complement strand
AAAATATTAACAGAATCAAATAATTTTTTTAAAAAGGTTTAACCTTAAAAAGGTTTAAACTTAAAAATAATAACCTGGTTATTATTTTTTTAAGCAAGACTATTTAAAAACTTAAATTCTCTTATGAAAATCAAAAAATAATATATATATATATATATATATATATTATTTTTTGATTCTCATATTTTTAATTATTAAAAAATAATAAATTTCAGAATTTATTATATTATTTCATACATAATTCCTTAGTTACAAATATTATGAAAAAGATAATATATAAATCTACTTTATTATTACTAAATAGATGACATTTTTAACTTAAAAATATATTACCTACATTCGCATAGTAAACAATAAAAATAGTTAATTCTATTTTTAACTTTTATTTTATAACTAACACGAAGTAACAAATCATAAAAGAATACTCTTATTAAGCTTAAGCATTTCCCTGTATGGTGAATAAACATTGAACATTTATAGAAAATATCCTTGATTTTAATTGTATTCATAATAAAATAGCTTTAATAATCATGTAAGTTCCTTTCAATAATGCAATTATTTTTTAATATTTAAAAATATCAAAAAGGGAAAAAAATTAATTTCAATATTAATTGCAATAATATGCTCTAAATTCTATCATTAACTAGTAACCATTTTACTAATGTTAAATTTGTGAATTACAAAATATGATTGAAGCAATCCATTAATTTTGAAAAAGATTCTAACAATATTAAAATAAATACCTCACTTTGATACACTCAAAATACAAATTTCGCTCATGGGGTAATTTTATTATCTATAAAACATTCTTCACCATGCATAATAGGTAGATCATTTATTTGTAATTCAAATTATGCTTTAAATTAAACTAATTAGTATTTGAATTTTCGAATGAATCCAAATACCTACATACTAACAATTTAAAATATGATTCACTGAATATGAACAAAAACTTTTTATAAATTGAATACTATGCTTGAATTGTTAAAGAAAAGCTATGTTTGTGAATAATAAACATGTCAGTGTAAGAAATTAAAATATGCTACTAAAAAAGTATCACAAACTCTTTTATTATAAAGACATTCCTAAAAACAGAAGAAAATTGTATAAAAAATACATATAGATTATTTTTCCTGGTGATATACAGTCCTTTATAAACAAATTACAAGATGAGAAAAATGAAAGCTTGGCAAAATGAGATTGTGAATCTAAATTGAATTATATAAACATGATTTACAAAGTCTTCCTTCATAAGCAATTCACAGTTAGTAGCTGTTTTTGTATTATATGAGATAAAGATTCTTTGATCCTCAGGAAATGTCGCTTGAATTCAATGCCATCACCCTGAGTGTAATGAAGAAAAATAATTTAAAAATCATTAAAAACATAAAAGTATACATGCAGATATATTTTTATGACTTAAATTGAGATTTAATGACACTTATGGAAACTTCTATTTAAATAGTTTTTACTTTCCTTATACAATTTTTTAGGAATCTGTTGAAGCACTTACAAGGCAAAATTTTAGTGTGAGATGAGTTAACTTATACTTTGATTCCTGTTAATTTTTTAATTTATTTAAATTGTTTATATTTAAAATGTTATATCAATTAAGCAGTATTTGCCAAACTTTCCTCATTATACTCTTCCATGCTAAACATTTGAAAGAGTAAATATATTGAATGCATTTCATGTAGCATGGAAGAAACATTAAAAAAATAATAATAATTAATGCTTTCTTCTAACAGTTATATTGTAAAACATATATAATTTCCTTATCTTTTCAAATTTCCTGATTTGGCAACATTGTGAGTTAAATTTACAGAACCGAGAGCTTTCCACAGATCAAATATCAAATGTCTTCACAGTGTATTACATAAAAATTTATTTTTATATTACAAAATTTTATAAATTCAACTTAATTTTATGATGCAAAACTATTCATAGTAAAATTGTAAATATAAAATATTTATAAATTTTTTAAGAAATTCATACTAACAGAAATGGTAGATTTGAAAAGTAAAACTAAATTTATCAAATTTTATTAAATATTAAATTTTTCCAAAACATATTTAAAAAAAATTTTTCACATACAAGTTTATCAGGATTTAAATACTAAGAACTTCTTTTACTTTTCTTAATGAAAAATATATTTCAAAGTTTTATAAATTCATCTTAATTTTGTTGTATTTATATATGAAAATCATGCATTAATTAAATTTATTTTTTACTTTCTCACAAATGTTGATAACCATTTTTTTTCTTAATCATAATCAAAATTTAATTTTAAATTAAAACATAAGATTTAAATATTCCAATTTAAATGCATTTCATCACAAATCTGTAGTTATAAAAAATATTTTTTTGGACAAATATAACAATATTAGAAAACAATTATTGATAATTACAAGAATTTCCCAGTTGTAATTCATAACACAGAAGTGGAAAATCTATTAGTAATAGTTTGATTAGAAAATTAAAAATTGTAAAAAATATATACATGTTAAAACAAATATAATACATTTAATATACAAATAATAAAAAATTGAATTATTAATGCATACAAAAATTTCACTTTAAATAATAACCCAACTGTAGCAATGAATCATATCAATAATATGTTTAATACCATTAAATACCAAACTATATAGGTGCTAATATTATGGAAAATATGCCAACACACACATTCAAATTTAATTAAATATATTCAAATATTCCCTTTCATAACTCATAATCTGGATTAAACACTAAACACTGTAAATGTTATCTTTAAAAGAAAAATTATTTGATATAATCATAAGTGTTTATTCATATAATCAGAATCTCAATAAAAAACAAATTGCAAGATTTTTTGATGATATACAATAGATAAATAAAATCATGTTATGTTGCAACAATTTACAATAATCATTAAGTTAAAAATATGGAAAATTGGATATTTAACAAAAATTATTAAGAATTACATTACATAATATTAGTTTTTTCAGATAATTAACAAATCAAGTTTTGGAGTTACAAATGCTTTATGGTATGCATAATTCATTCATAGATATTAAATTTTTTACTATCTCTATAGTAACAATTAAAAATATCATAAGTATTCAGATATTTATGCAGAAAAAAGTTTACAAAACCTGCAGGAATTTCAATTTTAAGTGGATATAAAATTAAACTTTTTTGAAAAATCTTGTTTTACATCTTTGCTATTTTTAACTAAAATATTTTAGAGTGATACATGCAAATGAAAAATTGAAGCTAAGGAAAAGGAAAATACTAAAAGATTTTACAAAGCAGTCTTAAATAAAATAAAAAGTAACTAACTTTTGATCGCCTGAAATCAACAAGAATGTTCTCAGACATAATAATGAGGTTTGCCTTGAAAATTAGCTGCATTTTTCTCCGATCCTGGGTGGTGACCGTGATCTAAGAAAAAATTATATAGTTTTTTACAATACTTGATAGTTAAATCATAAATAAGAGAAAATTTAAATGGAGACTAATTGTTAAAATATAAAACTCTCATTTTGCCTTAATTAATACAAAATGAATTATTGCAAAAACCATAATATCTTGTTTAAAAATTAAGTTAAACTGTCATTTTGATTTTTACATTGTATTATTATTTTTATTCAGTAATTAGTACTTAACTTAGCAGCTTTAAATCTGCATTTTTTTTAAACATATCTTAATAAGAAAAAATACTTAGACTTAGTAGTAAAGCAAACAATATTTCAATGAATTAATATTCTGAATTTTTAGAAACATCTATTAAGACATTATCTTGTCACTCACAGTCAGACATTCAGTAAGTTATAAGGGATACAACATGTCATCGACATTTTATAGAACCATCATTCACAGCAATAATGAAAACTGATCAGGTTTCTGTTGTGAAATAAAGAAATACTTTCAATTCAATAAAGGCTTACCACAAATTTGAGATGTTTTATCAATAATCTAATTCTCTTCCTATTTTATAAAACAAACAGCTTAGTAATGTTTTTATTTACTGAATTGGTTAAAAACATGTGATTAGTGATTTAATAATATTAATGATACCTTTTTACTCATGTTAAAGATGCTTAAAGAATGAAATTAGTTTTGCAATTACCTCAAATCAAATATTGACATTATATAATACATACAAGCAGGTTTATATCATTAATATGCAAGGTAACTTTAAAGTATTGACACAATGGCAACACCACAAAATTATTCAGCCCTTTAAATAAACTTCATATTTTGTTCAAAGAATTAAAACAATAGGAAAATCATTGCATAAAATTAAGATCCAATCACGAGTCTTTGTTTTTTGAATTTTACTCATCTTGTAAATCGACATAATCTAGTAAATACGGCTTGTTGGAAAATTTATCAAACTCCTACATATTCATCCGATTGCCATAAAGGAAATGACGCTTGTCAGCAATTGCTTCAAAGCGAAGAAAGGAGAAAAAGTGTTGGAAAAGTAGAAAAAAATAAAGCAATTTTATAAAATGAAAAATAGAAAACAAGAACAGGAAGAAAATTCAAAATACATGGAGTAAATATGAAGCATTAATAAAACGAAGCTAAAATGATTTTCTAAATTTAAGCATAAATATTTAAATCATCTTAGCCAGAATAAATTAAATCAATGAGGAAGTGTAAACATAAACTTTCAATTCAAGTTAAAATCCATTAGTTAACTAATTTTCCATTAATTGTTTTTGATATTCTAATACTCAAACATCAGCTGTGTATCAACAAATATTAAGAAAGAGAATTATGAAAAGAAAAAAGAAATGATGTCAGTATTTGTGACAATAAAAGTAAGATTAAAAAAAAGAAAGAATATCCCTCTGAGGGCTTGAAGCATATTTATTCAGTAGTAGTATTCCTTGCATTGGTGAATCACATTGATTAAATAACTGCATTTCTAGATGAAGCAATATTGAAACATTTTTAGTGTTTCAGAGAAAATCTTTTAGTTAAATTTTAGTACATATTTCAATCATTAATGATCTTGACCAGTAAATTAAGTAAGTTTCTTAGTTGATCTAAATTAGCATATCACAATTCATTTTCAGATTAAGAGTAATATCATTCAATGAGAAAGACATTTTGAAATTAGTTAAAAATGGCATAAATTAAGAATTCAAATTTATGCCCTCAAAGTAATTTTTCCTCAGCACCAAATTTGTGATGTAAGTACACATTCAAAATAATTACTAAAAAAATTTTTTCTAAAAAATTTACCTGGCCACTTGTACTGTGTTTCCAGCAATATCCCAATTTATCCAAAGCTCTGATGAGTTCACTATACACTGTTTCAATATCCAAGGCAATACAAAATCTTGTCATACGGGTGCCAATAGGTAAATTTGTCTGCAATTTATAAAAAAAGTTAAAGAAAGATATTATCTTTAAATAAAGTCAAAAGAAAATTATACATACCTTTGAGAGTGACTGAGATGCAGAAAACTGTGTGGATAATATCATATTATCAGGATCAACAGGTTGTGAGAAACTGACACCAATTGTAAAGCCGTTAATATCCCCAGGCAAACATTGAGATCTACCCAATTCTGTGGTAACTGGGGCTGGTTGGGAGAATGACATCTTGGTGATGCTTTCCTCTCTACAAAAATTCAATTTTAAAAATTTCATTACATGTAAATAGCAAAATTCGGCACATATATAATTCAAATAAATATACTAATTAATGATTTATATATTTTAAAATTTTTATATAGAATTTTTTATAGTGAATAAGTTTTTTTCAAGACATTTATTCTCATTTAAAACAATGTCATTGCCAAAAGAAACCCCACAGAGTTCTATAAAAAAATTATCAAAATGTTTTAAAAAGACAGATAAATAATTAAAAGTGCAAGACATAATGGAAAAAGTACATTATAACATAAAATCAATCATTCGACCAAAAATTAGGTATAGCCACACAAGCAACATGTTTCATTCATTATTTATAAAAAATTAATATTTATATTAAAAAAACCTATTGTTATTTTATACATACATACATATATAAAGCCATTAAATTTCAGTGATAACACGGTTATCTGGAAGAAATAAATAACCCCACAGAGTACTTAATTTTTAAAGTTCTAAAAATATAAATATTAGTATACACTTGTATTTAACTTAAAAATTAGCTTTTTATATTTATAAAAAATGCATGTATCTGACAAAGTTTAAGAAATTATTTGATAAATGAATATTAAAATATGATTACAAATGTTTTCATATGTATATAATTCTAACATTTTTGAAATCATTGATAACTGCTTTGGAAATAACATGTATTATTTATTTATAAAAAGATTAAAAAAATGAATTTTTAATTTCCTTACTTCATAAAATTCAGTAAGTTAGTAAAAAACTGCCTAACATTTGTTTTAAAATTTGATTTTTGAATATTCATATTATAAAAGATAAATTTCCTGATATTAAAAAAATTTCTGCTTTTTATGAATCAGTTGCATATTGTAAAAAAATATAATTTATAAAATGCAGAATAATTTGTTATCTCAAATGAATGAAATTTTGCACTTTTAAAAATTACCTTTTTCTAGCGCATTTCATATATATCAGAGCAAACAAACATTATCTAACACTTCTTAATTCAATAATACATAGAATATTTTATTCCTTACAAAATCATAATATGGTAAAATCATAACTGGTTAATCAATAGAATATTATGACTTTCATAACTTTATTTTTCATTTTTTTAAAGACTACATAAGAAATTCCGCAAAAATACAAATAATGATACCATACATAATTTTAAATTAACATATAAATAACTTAAAAGTGGATATATATCTATTTATTATTTTAGGAATGTATTAAGATAACAAAAATTATAAACAAATTATAACAAGAAAATTTAATCCATAAAACTTAATAAAATAGTTCAATTATTATTGTTGTTGTTTTTTTATTGATACAGACAAAAAACTAATTACCTAAGAATCGAAGAGTGATCTAAATCTGAACATAAGCGCTTACGAGATGTATTATCACCAGTCCACCTAACAGTATCTGAAAAAAAAAAATGTAAATCCACCATTCATTACAAATATACAGGCAAAATCGATCAAACATATTTCAAATCAAATACATTTTTTATGAATCCTTGAACTTTTCATACTTTTTTTACAGAAATGTTTTTACAGAAAATATTCATTTTTAAATACCATGACATCTTTTTAGTGCAAAAGCAATAAAATTTATCAAAATTACACAATTTTTATTCTCTATCAAAACAATGGTAGCTTTTACTTTAAATATTTTTAAAGAGTGATTTATATAAAATTGTATGCAAAAACAAAATTATTCAAATTGAAAAATTAATTTTGTTTTTCATTCTTAAAAATATATTCAATGTGCTTATTTTTAAGAATATGTAAAATATATTCTTAAAAGTGAATCCTATTCTAGTTCAATTTACTTTTAATTATGATAATAAACTACCCTTACAGCATTTTGAAAAACGGATACAAAATTTTAATTCCTATCAAATCATGATATCAAATGTTCTAGCAAAAGCATTAATATATTCTTTCACCTAATTAATATTATCATCTAACACTAGAAAACAAGTCAGACTCTTTATTAATTCTACTTGACTTTATAACCTAAATGTATTTTGTTGTATTATTTTGTATAATGTATTCATAAATCATTGCATAGGTAAAGAGATTATTCACAATTCAATAAAGTATGACCATTTACAAAAAGTATTAAATCATACTAATAGAATTTATAATGGATTCTCTTAACTTAACTTAGAAATTAAACTTAGAAAATATATAAAGTTAAATTAAATAACTTTCAAAAGTGAATGAATTAAGAGAGAAATTTAATGAGTATTTTGTATTTAATGTACGTTAATTTTATATCACTATAAAAATGTGAAAAAGTATGATTAAACAAAACATTTAAAGAATGTAATTAAATTACTATGATATATTTTAAGTAAATTTAAAATATAATCACTTCCTTATTATATATTTTATGTTGTAAAGCATTTTATTACTGAAGAGCAGTGAATTTTTCATCTAAAAGTAACAATTTTTTAAAATTTTATATTATAACTGAATTTTATTGAAAGGGAAAAACAATTTTTCTTTTAATTTAAATAACGTGTGTGTGCCTTTAGTTCAAATTATAAAAATCTGTTTTTTGTAGATATTAAAAATATTTTAATATCAGTTAAAAATGTAATATGTTTGTAAATATGATCATTTTCAACTAAAATCTGATAGAATATATAGCAGCATTTTGATTAAAATAAATGCACAATAAATGTATAAAGCCTAGTTGGACAATTGAGTTGTATGGATGAAGGTCCAAAACAGAACAAACCGCACCAAAACTTTAATTTTAGGGCATGACTGATAAACTTGAGGGAATGATGTGCAATCTACACCACAAGATGTATTTAAAGCACCTTGAGGATGTTAAATGATTAGTCACACTTCTGCAAAATAAAACAGGCAAAAGTAAATTTAACTTTCAGTCAAAAACTATTCCCAGGAATTCTACCTCATTCACCGCAGGTACAGGTAGATTGTTAATGTACTACTGAATTTTTAGACTTTTCTAGCTATGGATGCATAACAGACTCCAGCTTGTGGAGTACGAGAAATAATTAATTGTCGAGTCTTAGGATGAGGACATTTGTTTATTTTAATTGTGGGACCTTCTCTAATAACCATTGTGGACAACTTCACCGTGATAATTGGCAACACATGTCCTTTGCTGTATAGATCAAAATTTGTGGTCAATCACTGAAAGTCAGCACAGTTGAGTTTGCCCCTACAAGCATTCTTTGAGTGTTTGAAGTGCTTGCACTGGAAGCATCAAAGTGGATCTGGGATATATAGCCAGGCAGGTAAATTAATGTAGGCACCTTAATATGTTATGGAAAATCTGTCATTGTAAAAGTCAGAATGAGATGTTTAGTTTCAAGAACCTTTCCAGCCTTTATTTTGACGGCCATGTGTTTAATACCATAGATCTTCTAATTTTGCAGATTTTCTAGAATCTCATTCATTGGTGTAGTTAATAAATCATGGGATAATATAATACCATGAGAAAAAATATTACCACGAGGCAAGAATCACTTTACTATTGACCAATAAATTCAGGTTTGTAATAAGGGTAGCCTTGATTTTTTTATGCAAATTCCACTAGAAAATTTCCAAAGCACATTTTCTGTATATTCTTCACTTCCCACAACAATACTCAATATTCTCTTAGAAATCAAAAAAGGAGACAGAAGAAAAAATGCTTTTTTCTTTTAACAATAAAAAACTTCAATTTTAAATTCTGCAACTATTGCTAATGCTGAAGAAAATAAATAAATTTTGTTTTAAATTAAATTTCGAAAATAAATAAAACTCGTTAATTCCATTAAATGATAAAATTTAGGCTTGACAGCACTAACAGTCCAACAAGGGGATCCAGACTAGCTGCATTGTTGCTAGCCAAATTCTAATTGCTCGCAGTACATACTTGAAATGGTTTCCACCTTCAATGAGTTATCCAGTAGATGTACCAGTTGCTTGATTCATGAAGCAGATTGATGCACTGAGGATCTCAATACACCTCCCATTCACCTGAAGCAGAGGCATAATGTGTTGGTCTCTGGGAACTTCAACTACCAGGATCCTTTTTTGCAGGGATACGCAGGAAACACATGAGTGAATAAGTCCCTGAGAGAAGATAATAGCAACAGAGCGATGATAACTACTTAAGGGGTGTTCTCAACCTCTTGGGAGGCAACCACAACAAAGGAGAAGAGGAAAGGAAAATAGAAGAGAAAACAAGTGGCTGGGATACCTCAGGAATGTGACACCCATGCTTACTTAAAGAAAGTAAATTGCCATAGAGGCGAATAAAGCTTATCTCGTATTCAGTTAAAAATGAATACTTATTGTCAACTTTATGCATGGTAAAATATCGCTTTGCAAAACATGCGTGATGGCAAAATAAGAACAATAGTAATAAATAAATAAAATACATAAAGATTTCAAATTGCAATATGAAGATCAGATTTTAACATAGAAATATTTTAACAAGAAAAAGATAGAAAAACAGTAATAATAAATTAATAATTTTTATAATTAATTTTTAAATTAAACTAAAATATAAATATACAGTAAATAATCAAATAATTTACTACAAACCTTCATGTACTAAAATTTTCTTGCACCATAAATTATTTTGAATATCTTTGATGGTATACCTCTTTGAAGGTGAATAAAGGAGGATTTTCTTAATTAAAGCTGAAAAATACAAATTTATTTTAGGAACTTCAAGCTTAACATCAGAACAAAAATCTTAACATAAGAAAATATTTATTACCTAAAGGAAGATTATCGATTTTCGTCCATGGACTTATAGAAAAATCTGATTTAATCCAAGATATAAACTCTTGACATTCATTAGTTGCTTCATCCCATGGTAGTTCTGTTATAAAATTAGAAAATTTCTTAAATTTATTGTATTTAATATAAATATCAATTTGATTTATGAGATTCCATTGCATGTAAACTGATATAATTATCTGTATTAAATTTATCTGCAATTAAAATATATATATTACTGCATATTATTTTTCAAATTAGATTTTGGATACTACAATTATTTTTATAATAAGCAAATTTTTACTTTAGTTTAAAAATCTGTTAGCCAAATAGAAATTATTCACAGAAAATCAATTTTAATTGGAAAAAAATTAAATAAAAAATGAATTGCACTGGGAAAAAAGAAAAGAAAAGGTATTTTGTCAAAATAAAAAATTTCTATTTTAGAGAAATTTTGAAATTGCAGATTCACAGTGAAACTATTTAGTAATTTTAAACTGTTTATTGTAGTAAAAAACTAGATTTCAGAAAATAGATTCATTAATAATTTATAATAATAAATCATAAAGTTAAAATTATTAATTTTTTATATTTACCCCCAGAAAGCATTGCAACTAACAAAATCCCACAGCTCCAAATATCTGCAGGCTCTGCTTTATAAGCACGTGTAAAAACTTCTGGTGCAATATAAGGTAATGTACCACATCGATTATTCAAGACTCTTTCTTTTCCTTTGTGACGAAATACAGTAGCAAGTCCAAAATCTGATATTTTCACAACATCTAAAGATACAAAACTTCTTTTATAGGTTTCACTGATGCTATCAGAATTCATGAAAAGATTTTTATAAAATGAAATTCTGATTTAAAAAATTCCATTCAGCAAAACAATTATATTTAAATTGAACCTACATTACACTAAACAAATTAAAATTTGTAACTAATTTTCATTACAAAGATTATTTTTTTGAACAAATCATATCTTTTCACATCATTTTATTAAGTTGAATGAAAATAGTATTTCCCATATGTAATTTATATATCAAAATAAAAAAAAACCAAGCAAGGTGGTGAATATAATTAATATATAATTATTTTGAAAAAATTTATTATATCAGAAATTAAAAATTTTAAGTATATTAAAAGCTACATTATACTCTATTGATTCACTATTCCCAGGATATCAATGATGCTTCAACTTGTGGCATGTAATAATGTGAATAATACAGGCATAATAGTAGAAAAAACAAAAATTCAGGACGCTATTTAATTTCTAGAAATTTCAGGATGATCTTTTAATTAATTAAAAATTTAGTGAAGTAAAATAAAATTAATATTAATGGCATTTAAATTTTACATTTGTCAACTTGAATTAAAAAATTTAATTTCCAACCAAATTCTGAACTTCTAACTTAACATTTTAAAGATTATCTAGTTATAATCAAATAATACACATACCTTAAGTATAATGTAATAATTGGAAAACTAGTCAAATTCAATCTTCTTAGCCAACAGAAATATTATTGAACAATGTTTTATTCATACAATTATAAATACTTGATAGAGATAAAAAAAATTAAAATTCTAAAATAAAAAAATTAGTGTTTCTTTTTTTAATTTATGATATTTTTTGTCGAGTAACAGCTAATTTTTCTGAAACCTCTTCAATTTTACCATTGGCAGCATCTAATGTTATCTGAGCAACTTTTACTTCTTGAAAATCATTAATTTTTTACAGCATTTCTTAGTTTTTCTGATGAGCTATTGATCAATTAGAGTGCTGCTGCTTTATGTTTTATAAGAGTGCAATGAGAGAATAAAAATGTCTCCTTTATTCTTGTTATGTTCAGACCTTTCTTCTCTTCATTCATATTTTTATATTCCAAGAAAAATTGGATGTTTGAATTATTAAGATGATAAAAACTGGTAAATACTGCAAATAACTCTATTTCAAGTATTACTCTATAATGAATTAAATTTTGATTCCTAAATATAAAATCCTTACATATTTTTCATGAATGAATATCAATGTCTAATAATTGGCAACTTTCTAGAGTTATAATATCATTATTGATAGAAAACCTACATTCAGATATAGAATTTCCATGTGATAATATTATACTTCATTTAACTTATTTTGTGAGAAAATGATGTTTAGAATTTCCTGAGATTTTAATTTAGAAATTTCATCCCAGAAATAGCAAATATGATTTTTCATTACTTGTTTAAGGTCTTCACAAACATACGTTTCAATTTCTCTTTTCACCTTATAACAAAATGCACAATTTTTTGTTACTTTTACCATGATTCATTAAAAAGTTTATCATTCTTTTTAGATGGATGAATATGTACTGTACATCATTTAAAAAAGTATTTGGAAATGGCAACTTGTCTTGTAAATAATAACAAGATATCAGGTAAGTACTTCTAATATCATGCAGAAATTTTGTTATCAGAATAAGCAATTAATTTACTTGTGGTCGAAACAATATCTGAATTTTTAATGGTTAACTATAGATTGGTTTCTTTAAAATTTGCATTGCATAGGCACTCTTTTTTCGTCAAATTCATATTTCAAAAATTTATACATGGTACTTCTAATTCATTTTGCTTATTAAGCAAACAGTATATTAACGGAGTTTATTTCGGAAAAAATATATAAAAGATATGAAGAAAACACAGCAAAAGTAAATAACAATGAACAAATACAATAAGTTCAATGGCTTTTTTAAAAACTTTGAAATGATTACATATTTTTACGCCTTTCCAATATTATTGGGAAAATTTACTTAAAACTATTCTTTTAAGGTTAGATATTTTTCAATTATTGTTCACAAGTAGGTCTTAAAGTAGACCATTGTGATTCTATGTTTTTTTAACAGATGGTCAGTAACAGAATCTACTAATAATGAAATTTGAATGCTGATTATCTTATATTCTTGCTGCTAATATATTAAACCCTCCATCAAAACAGTAAATAGAAATATTTAAGTCACAATTCAAGTTCAATATACCTTTTTTATGGCATTGTTGATAAAGTGTAAGTCACATGTACTAATATCAATGAAATTAAAAATTCATAAAGAATTTAGATGAGCATTTAGCTTTTAAAAAATGACAAATCAACATTCAGTCCATCCATGGAGCACTGGAGCAATTACTAATACTTAAACTATTTTCTGAAATAAAATCCAATACTATATCTAAAATTTTAGCAGACTATGCAAGTCCAAGGAAAAAAACTACAATAATTATTAACTATCTTGCATTCTTTTTCTGAACAATAAGATGCATCAATATCCAATTGTTTTTACACTTGCTTGGTAGTACTTTTATCTAAATGAAAAATTAAGTAATATCTAGACAAAAATATATCATAAATCTGATTCAAGGTAAGGAACAAGTCCTAATTTTGTTACATATCATACTTAGAATCCACTAAATTTCATAAAATTGACGATTTTGTTTGTTTGGTTGGTTGGGTTAAGTTTTATGGCGCAAGGTCCATGACGATTTTGGATTCATCAAATGCAATGAAAAAATATTTCGAAGTTCCATTATTGAAGAAAAGAAGTAGTTAGATTTTAGAGCTCTATCCAAAATTATTGCTTCAGATTTTAAAACTTTCTTATATATTTAACAGTATCCAATGTTTGCAGGAAGTTGATACAAGCAACAATTTTTAGGTCCTAATTTTGCAATCTTGTTAGAAACAAAAACAGTCTGATTTAGCTTTTTCTTTGATTCATTTTTTTATGTTTAAGTGAATTGGTTTAATCAAAACTTAAGAAAACCCATATTTGTTATACTAAATTGTTTAGAATAAATGCAGCAGGAAGCAGGAGATTTATCGTCTGTACATGCTTGACACCAGTCTTTAATAAAATTGCCCATTCTGTTCTTACGATCAGTAGAAAGGAAATTATCTGAAAATTTCCTAATCTGAAGCATTTTAGTTTTGAATATTTATAAATTCTTTAAAATTTGCAAACAAAATAACAAATGAGTTTGCAAATAAAAATCATCATCCATAACAGCTATTTTTACTCATCATTGAATTCCTTCTCCCATGATGTCATTAGAAAATCGGTCCATAAACTCGCCCATAAGCTTTGAAAGAATACTCCTATTTTTTTATATCAAATCATATAAATTCTTTCAAATCGAAAATAGGATTGTTCTTTACAAGTTAAAATATAAAACAATTCAGGAAATTTAGAATGAGTTAAAATCAATAAATCTTTACTAAAAAAAACTTTTTCAGGAAATTTAAGACAGCTACGAAGCCTGATAATGGCAGAAATAAAATCACCAGAGATGTAAACATAATTTTTAAGTCCTAATTACAAACTGAGAAAAGAAAGAATATATCTTATCAATATTTAGCAGAAGTTTATTTGCTGAAAAAACAACTGATTTTTAAAGGAAGGGATATTCAATGAAGAAAAAATTATCCTTGATGTATAGAAAGGGACAAATGTTGGGAATTAATGATGTTGATGGAGTAAAATCAAGATAATTTGACACTAAAATACCTTTTATTTCAGAAAAAGGAAACTTAATCAAATCAGAATTTGCATTTTAAATATAGATTTAAAATTATGTCAAACTTCAACTTTTAAACTGAAAATCAGCTTCTAGAGTTGATTAACTGATAACTAGAGTGTTAACCATTTAGTTATCATTTTAGAAAATTAGAAACACAGAAGACATTGGATAATATAGTTCTCTATTCAAAACATTCAGTCAAAAATTTAAAATACCTACTTAATTTCTGTTTTGATTCTATAAAAATGATTTACCTATAACATTTTTTCAATATATATATATATATATATTAAGACAAGCTTCTTTCACAAGTCTTTCTGAATAAAACATAACAAATAATAGTTATTTTTGACAATATGATTATTAATTTCTATTCATCCAATAATACATAGGACATACAAATATTTTCATTTTCTTATTCTCAACATTATATGTCATACATTTTATAATAAATTTTAATACATACTATTGGTATTACAATACATTTTATTATTTTCTAGTCTTATTATGAATATGGAACATTTAATACTTTATTAATGAAATAAATAATTTTTAATATTTTTTGAAAATATTCATAACATGAAAGAAAAACAGTTCTTCAATTTATTGCACAGCAAAACAAGATATTCAAATAATTCATTTGCTTTGAATTAAATGTAAAATTAGAAATTATAAAACAGCACAAAAGTAGTTTTACAAATTTACCATTTGCATCTAAAAGGATGTTTTCTGGTTTCAGATCTCTGTGAGTTACTCCAATTGAATGTAAATATTCCTACGGGAAAAAACATTTTTAACAAAAATACCACAGCACATAACACAATTCTATTTAAATATTATAAAACTGATTAAATAGCCTTTTATGAAAAGAATTACCATATTAAAAATGAGCATATAAAGCACAAATTAAATTACAGAAATTTCTTAAAATTATTAATTCTAGTAACGAAACAAGATAATCCATTATGATTGAAATTTTTATTTGAGTATTACTAAGCAATTCTGATTTCTTAATTTTAACTTAATTTAAATAAAATGATAAATAAAGTGCAGTGCTAATGAAATCATTATATACAGCCCATCTTACATTGGAGGAGTGCTAATTGTAAGCAATTCTATTGTGACACCTTATAATTTCTAGTTGTTTATATTGATATAAAATACAAAAATGAATATGGAGATAATAATTGCATTAAATGTAAGAACATTGAAATTTAGGAAAACTTTTGGTTTAAAACAGTAATTCTTAACCACAGTGCCATGGCGCTTTTGTATTATACCAGATTCTTAACCTTTTCACGACAGGGCGCCTTTGTTTAAGACGCGCGTTCAGGATGAAGCTGAAGTGAAAGGAATGATATTACAGGACAAGGGTTTTTCTCCGCTAGGCCTAACTTTAGAAAAAAATTCGTAAATGATAAAGTTAAAGTCCTATTGCTGTGATTTTTGGTAGCATTTTAGATTATCACATAATCTATCTCATAACATTAAAACTAGACTTTAATAATGTTTTCCTTCAATTTATATAAAAATATATACATAAAAAGTTGCTTGCTTTGAGAAATAATTTTCGACACATGCAATTCTAGTTTTTCCAAAATTTTAATTGACAAAACACTTTAACATATTTGCAAATTAATAAAAACTATACAAGGGCTATTTACAAGAAAAAATAACAAAATTTAAAATGAAGACTGAGTATGGAAAATCTCAAATCACGGAGAAACGCATAGTCCGACATTGCATGATTTGCAAGTATAAAATGTTTGTTGTGTTTTCTTTTCTTTCATCATGGTTTGTGAGCAAACAATGCACTTTCTGCGACTTTTTTCTCCCTTTTTGTTCAAATTAAGGGTAGGAAAATGCCTACCAGATAATCCTAGCCATAATAATCTGGAGTCGAGAATTTTCGAAATAACAAGAAAAGTGAGCAAATATAACCGAAAGCAGTAAAAACTGTAACGAAACTGACGCTAAAACCCTAAAAGACTTCCAATAGTAGCGAAAACAAAATAAAAAAAGTGTTCGGAGAGCTATCAGAAGCGAGAATGCTTAAATCACGTGGATGTGGATAGTTGAAGAGCCGAGCTGTGTTTGTTTACATTGAGATTTCCTCTCTCCCCACCCACAGCTGATAATCAAAATACCAAAAAAAGCAGGAATACGAAAAAAATGAAGGTCAGAACACTAAAACTACGTTCAGTTTAAATGTAATGGACACATAGTGCCATCTAGTGATTATTAAAAATTGTTCCAGCTTAAAATGCATATATGCACCGCCCGCCCCTCACTTTCGTCCGTACGAAATGCATATATACACCGCCCGTCGCGAAGAGGTTAAAGTATGTAGCCAAATTTTACAAATGTATATATAGGAAATATTATAATGCTTTTTATTATGAGTAAAGTAATAAATGTACTGTTGTTTTTATAATACACATATTATTTTACATTCAAAATTATTATCTTAAAGTATTTTACATAATGTATTATCGGTAAGTATTCAGTATTATAAACTTATCTTTTTCGTGGGCCATGAAATTTTGAAAATTGTTAAAAGTGTGCTGCGACAAAAAAAAGTTGAGAATCATAGATTTAAAAATATTTCTTTCCAACAAAACACAAGACTTGAGTAGTTATATTTTCAAAGAATGTTTTTTCACATCATAATGGATTTTGAAATTTTAACTTAAAATATCATAAAAGTTTAGCTAACATGTAAATTTGTAAAAAATATATAATGAAACTATTATAATAAAGCAACTATGCAAAGGGAAAAAATTCACAACTTCAACCATATTATCTAAAAATAAAAATAAAAGATGAAATAACAGAACATTATAGTATAAAGAAAACAGCACACAACAAAACATGCAATGAAAAATATTTTTCATCACATGTTTGTCTTCACTTATTTTCAAAAAAAAAAAAAAATGCCATAGAAAAAAATAATTTTTGTTACTAATTAGTTAATGATTGATGTTTTTATTTTTGATGCAAAGAGCTGGAAAAAAATAATTTATTTTAAATAAATTAATATTTTAGATTAAATTTTAATATTAACTATTCTGAAGTATTTTAATGCAAAATTTTTATTATTTAGTATTTTTTTGCATATGTTATAAATATTCAATAGTACTTCTCAAATTTTTTAAAAGAAATTCAAATTTTGATATTATTACAAAAATGAGAAAAATGAATTTAATGGCAAAAAAATAAATATTAACAGAGCATGAGGTGTATCAAGTTTTCAGTTATAAAGTAAATATTAGAACACCGAATTTCCACACCAAATTATTACATTGAATGCATCTAGAAAATCACCTTTTATTAAAAAATGTTTTCAATTTATTCAACCAATTCTACATTTTAAAGTAATATAAAATAAATATGCTATATTTTACCCAATGGGTTAAGTGAAGCTAACTGGTATTGAAAAAGAAAGAAGCCAAAATTTAAGCAAACAGCTGAGACTGAGAAGTTCATATTTAAAAAAATAATAATAATAAATTTTTTCTAATTCTTGATTGCTCCACTTTCTTTTTGTGCATAAGGATTATTTGACCAAGATTTTCAGTTTAATATGTATTTCAAACCACTACCAACAGAGTAGGAATCAAACTCATAAATTATTGAGCCAATGGACACCAATGACCATTTAACAGCCAGCTCAGTCACAAATTAGAACACATATAAAAAATCTATTGCAAAATACTAAAGCAAGCAAAAGGTTATCAAGTTGCTGTGATACAAAATATTTTTTTCACTTTTTAAAGCCTTTTTAACATATATCCATAAATTTATAAAAAAAAAAAAGTTAAAAACCTTTCTAGGAAAAAAAATCTTCTTGCAGAAAATGTTTTTACTGGGCCACTTGATTTTTCTACATAATTTTACGTGATATATTCAGGAATCACAAAACAGGAAATTATTGTAACAAATGAACAACATTTTTATAATTTCCATGCAAATATTTTCACATTATTCCAGTGCATTAGATATACATAGGCAGCTAAAGATATTGAATGAAATAGTGAATTATTAAAATAATTTACAAATATAATTTTCTTTTTTATTTTCAAATTCAGTACTGTTAAAATTTTAATTACAAGTGCATATTTGTAATTTTAATTAATTTTAGAAAAATGTGAAAAAAAGGAATAAAATTAAACTTAGAAAATGTGTGGCAAAATAAAGTTTGCTTTTCAAAAAGCTGAAATTCAAATTTTACCTTCTTAAATAAATTTACATATTAAACGTTTTCAAGCTAATTTCAACCAATAACTAAATTAAAAAATCAATAATTTAATTGCAATGTTGAGTTCACAGTGGCTTAATAGTAACAAAAGCAAAAGGAACATGTTCTTCAGAGCAAAAGGACATAAGTTCAATACCAGCTACTGTTGAATAATGGGGTAGAGATTTTTTCACATCATATAGTGGACTGTCTAGAAATGTAAGGTATTTTAATGCCCACCACATAATTGCCTTTTCAGGAGAACTTTCATAGATAATGGGTTATATGCATGTATTACAATGAATGGTATCCAGAAAGCTTTCAAGCCCCCACTTTGATAAACCTGCATGCAGAAGACAGGTGTGCAACATCTATTTCCTGTTCCTCAACAGTGGCTTGGACTAAATCCAGAATCTTCACTCTAAAGAACAATGTCCTACCACAAGGCCAGTTTGTCACAGAAATCGATGTTATGCTTCAGATTTTGGCAAACACACTCATTGAGTTGGATGATTGAGAATTTTTTAATTTCCCCCTTGTGACACACGAATACAGTCCACTATCTATGAAAAGTCTCTTGGATAGCAATTATACATGGATATTGAAAATACCTTGCAATGCTTGAAATTAAAATTGTCATCAAATGCTTACAAGCAATGTGAAATTCATGTTTACAATATTACTAAATATGCAAAACTATGCTGATACATGAAAAAAAAATTTAAAGAAATTTCTATGCTTCAAAAATTGTACTTACCACACCTTTCAAAATTTGTAAGAAGTATTTTTGTGCCATAGAATGTGACATTCCAACATCAGGCTCTAAAGAAAATAAAAGAATTAAAAAGTTTGTTATAATTATGTTGTTGAAATTTATGAAATTGACAATTTTTTAACTTACCAATCCTGTCAAATAATTCACCACCAGAAGCATATTCTAAAAATATGTAATGAATAAAATCTTCTTCTCTGTGACCATAAAATCTAATAATGTTTTCATGATTTAGTCTACGATGAATGAGAACCTGAAAATTATAATACTAATTACACACACACACACACATATATATATATATATATATATATATATATATATATATATATATATATATATATATATATATATATATATATATATATATATATATATATATATGCGAGATGTGACAGTTAAATAACAGGACTAATCTCAAAAACTAGATTTATTGAAAGCATTATACAAATACAATTTAATTCCCTTTAATATACTGCCCTTTCCTAAAAATACATCACTGCTTATGATTTTTCTTTGCTTACAACAATGCTGCAGGACATTATGTTAGCTTTAGCAAGTTTGCTGTTTCTGATTTTCCTTCTTTTAATAACATTCTAAGCTGGATTTGGCCAATAATCTGACAATTAGCCATTGATGTCCAATGTATGGAACAATTATTAAACTAAACTTATAGAGTACGAAATTACAATAAAGTGATTTCCTGCACATAATTCGCCGCAGAGTATTATCCGATAGACCTTTTTTCCAAGTAAAAGAAAAGAAAGTAACATTATCTGCAGCGGCATATAATCTGTGGTAATTTTTTAATGAATAGTCGAAAATATATACTGCTGATAATGTGGATATTGCATAAAAAATACAAAGTGTGATTAAAAATATAAATTGTACAGAAAAAACATTTAATATAAATATAGCTGTTTGAATGCATCTCATTGCAAAGAATGATAAATTGAGAGGAATGCATGGAATCAATCAAGAACAATAATTCAGAGAAGTAATTTAAACTTTTTTACACACACAATTTTTTACACAGCACAATTTTTATATTTAATAACATTTAAAATTATTTTTTGACAAATTTTTTAAAAAGAATTTTTTTCGCTAATAATTAAATGAAATAAATTAAATTTCATCAAATTGTGCATTGGATACATCTTTTCCTTTTGTAACATACATGCTTTGCTTTCTATCTATATTAAAAACATCTCTTTATAAAAACTTTTAATAAAAAATTAAACCACCATTAAAAAATATTTTCTATTTCAAGTTGAAATTATAAATAAAAATAATTTTAAATATTTGTTAAAAATTTAGAAATTTTTACTAGTGTTTTTAACTATAAAGATTTTTAAAATATTTTGGTACATAAAATGTAATTAATTTTTGAATTTAAAAATAAAATTCACCTACTATTAATTTTTAAAACATCACATGTTTATGTATGTAAATAATATAGAACAAAAATAATTTTAAGTAATCACTATTTATTGGAATTTTAAAATCTTGAAAAAAAAAGATAAATAGCAATAAATACTACATTATCATAATTTTGATGAATTCTCATAGAAAATGAGGGAAGTTAAGAAATGCACACAAAATTCATGTAATAAATCATTTACCTCTTTTTTAATGTTGCTTTCAGCTGAAGAATCTTTCTTAGAATCTAATTTCTTCACAGCAATACATTCTTTGGTACTAACATTCATAATAAGCTGTACTCTAAGAAAACCATAAAAACATTCATTAATTTCAGAATTGATAACAATTTTATACAAAACATTTTTTTATTCATATAATATTCATTATAAATAGGAATTGCTATTTTCAATTACCAAACTTATTGAACTTAAATGCTAGATTTTTTATCACACAAGAGCTAATTAGACAAGGACATACAGTTTAAAGTGAGTTCTGTACCACTACACATATTCATACCTTAAGTGAGAATCAAACCCACAAAGTGTTGAACAAAAGATCAAAGCCCTAACCATTTTACTCCCAGCTTGGTTTATTAAAATTAAAGCCAGCAAGAGTACAACACAAAATTTTATTTGAAGTAAGGCAAAATATATTTTCAAAAGCGATTTTTAAAATTACAGCATACAATAGTGAAACAATTAAAGCTTTCTTTTTAATCTTGTTTCTCTGCTATTAGCAGTCATATTTTAGAAACAAAAACATCTACCACATCATTTTTAAACTAACAGTAGATAATTGACATTAATCTTGCTTTTTATTGTGATAATAAAAGTAGATTTGTAAATTAGTCTTACTTTGTTATATAAATGCTTGTTGTTGATAGTTCAAAATCTATGCCTCAAAAGTTATAATTTTATAAATGAACTTTAAATTATGCTAAGTTTGGTAAATAAGCATTCTGCAAAATTAGTCATCAATCTCTGGATCATTTAATCCAAGTTTAATTTATTTTTACTGCATTGAGTTTTAAATAAGATCAAACTATAATATTCTTAATTACAATTTCATCAAGAATTTTGAAAGATTCCTTCACATCATATGCATCATTCTTTGCATAATCAACAAGCCACCAAGCGTGGCACAACAAATGAAAATTTTATCCTACAGTAAATAAAATAAAGTTTGTAATTTGTCTAAACTCATTTCTTTCAACTTTCATTTTAAATCTGATGCAAAAATATAATTTACTTTGTAGTGTAACTAAAATAAATTATTAAAACCAACCCTTTTCATTTTACAACATGGCTATAAAAAATATCATCATTTATCATTAAAAATATCATCATAAAAATATCGTAGTATTAAATTCAAATGGTAGATTAAGGTTTCAGGGTTTCTAACAATGTTAAATTTAGAGTCATTTTTAAAGTATTTAAATTAGAAAGATTTTAAAATATGCAAAATTTTGATGACCTCTACTATTTTCCTTTTTAAAAAATCTTCCTTTGGAAAATTCAACCAAGAAATCAAAGTAAGCATGGTTTAACAATAATACTTTGCAGTTTGTATTATACATCATAAAGTGCATTGAATCTACTTTTTGAATATTTTGTTCTTCATTTTACAATAAACCAAAGAAAAAATATGTTTAATTTTTTAAATAAAATATAAAAATATCTTAACTTAAACTTACTTTTTTTCCTTTTTTATTTCAAGATGAAATCAAACAAATACTTAAAAAGTAAATGATAGCCAATAAATTTCGTAGAAGCTTTTATGATCAGATATTTAATTTATATAGAACTGGTATATTTTTATAAAGCCTCAAAACTTTATAAAAATTTTGAACAGGATAGCAAATATGACTTTGCATTACAGAATGAATCTGAAGATATTTTCTAAGAAAGAAATCAGTGTTATCATTGCTCTAATGATACTTGTAACTGATGTTTCAGTTTCTTATAAAGTAACTTATCAGTTATTGTACATTATTTATTCTAGGTATATTTCTAGAATGATACAGGATACAAATATTTAATTCATCATAAAATTAATGATTTGTCTTTTATAAAATGCTAAATAGTTTTTTTGAACGGAAAACTATCAATTATTGCAGAAATTAATTTAACAAAAATAGATTATTGTTAAATATTTTTACAATTAACATGTCATATGTTGTCTTTTGAGCAAGTCATTGTTTCTATTATTTTTTTAAAGTGTTGAAATCAGTGTTGCAAGCTTTAAAGAGCAAGATTAATTTAATAAATTCTGTCTCTACTTTCACTATAAGAAAGCAAAATTTTCAAAACTAATAGTTTCCACATTCAATTCACAATTTTTCTGCAAAAGCATTCTGATACACAAAAATAACATGGAAGTTTTACAGAGTTTATTATAAGAAAAATCTGTTGTTGTTACTTATGACACTTAGACAAGCCAAAATAGCCAATGGTTATGCGAATTTAAGTCAGTAAGGTGCGTACTTATTTAACCAGAGCACCATGAAGGTGAAAGTACAACTTTGCACTAAGTACTTCTCCAATAGATGGTCCCACCAGAGAATCCACTCCTTCAATTTTGAATTTGATCTGGAGGAGGACAAAATTTGCCCTAGACCAATACAGCTATGGTAACTGTAGAACAACCGACCACAGGACTTTCGATTCCCCAGATCTAACGATCATGTATATTGCATGTACTCAGTGGGTCTTTGGCGGCATTGGGAATAAAAACCACGCCCTACCAAATGGAAGGCTGGTGCCCTAATTACTAGACTACCACAGCCTCAAGAAAAATCTGAACTTTATAATTATTAGAATTCACAAATATTATCAACTTGTAACAGCAGTTATCTAGCTTCAGGTTATAGTTTATTTATTATTTTTCAGTTATATGAAAAAAATATTTAAGTTATTCAAACATATATTATGAATAGCATGTTTAGAAATAGTTGCAATGGTTAAGCAGATATTACAAATCAATTTATTTATTTCAACAAAGAAAGAATTTATATAGTATTTACATACACTGAATTAATATAAGTTAATAATCACTATTAACTATTGTGGTTTCATGAATCCGAATTATGTCTAATAATAAATAATTATCTATAATAACAAGCTATTAAACTTTTACTATATATACATTCTAAACAACAAATACAATTTTCATGGACAATTCATTAATTACAGCAAAAATTAATAAACATTTTAAATATTTTTTCACAAATAAAAAATGTCAGAATATATATTATAATAGAAGTAGAAAAAAATTTTTAATAAAAATTACATACTCTCCATAAGCACCTTCCCCCAATATTTGAACAATATTCCAACCTTCTATAAATTCTTTACCCATCTTTGAAATAACACTTATACAAAGGAAGACCTAGAATCTATATTAAAGTTAATTAAATAAAACAAAATTAATATTTTAATCAAATCTTTTAAGTATCATCAGATAGAAAAGAACGATATTTGAAATAATCTTCAATTCAAATTTTACAAAACATAAAACATTATTGTAGAATTTCCCTAAATATTTTTACTTATGAAAAATATTAAGTTTCTTATATTAATTAATACTATTAAATGCATGGACATAATATTAAACTTAAGAAGTACTAGTACATTAACAAAAGTAAAAACAAAATAAATTTTAGCATTAAACACCATCAAATGATATTTTAACTAGACATTTTGTGTATACAGATTGGTTATAATTATAATTCTGATTTTGATTGGTTGGTGTCATGTCCAGGAATTCAATGAATATGTGACTGCAAATGATAGTTTTAGCCAGCTTCATTATATTCACCTTGTAGAAATCACCATCAAATGGGTATTCTCCAATATTCTAGAGAGATGCTAGTATTGCTGGACAATTGAAAACATGCTATAAAAAGAGTTCTTCATCAGGACAATTTCTACATTTTCAGTCATATCAATGGACAATGTCCCAATTGGCAAAGAAAACTGACTCTCCTTGGTTACACATTACAGTACATTTTCTGTAATCAGGGTAATCCCTATAAATTTGGCATTTATTTTTATTTGGCAAGATTAACCTTTTGTTGTGGTTTCCAAATGAATATTTTTGCAGAAACATGGAGATTGTTATCAGTCTTTGGTCATTTTATTAGTGAACATTTTTTTCTATCCTTCCATGATTAAATTTTGCTATTTATCAAAATTTATTTTATTAAAACAATAATTCAATTTGATACCTAGATATTAAAAAAATTATGAAAAAAACCGGTTGTTATATAACAGGCAAAGTTTTGCAATGTCTATCTTGAAATGATTTTAATTATTGTTTTTAAGAGTTGAAAATTTCCTGTAGAAATTAAAAAAATCCTTACTATATAATGATTTTTCCTATTGCATGTTTGTATTGTGTTCTGCCATTTTAAATTGGGTGGCTAAGTTCATTTCACATAACCAAATATAAAGTATTTAGTGACAACTCTCTCAATTATAGAAGATTAACTCTTATTAGAAACTACAGTTAATTCCCTTACTAAAATAAAATTGAATAACCTTTTGTAAACAGCTCCCAAATATTCTTTGTATTTTGCAAAAAAATTTGGGGGGATCTTTCCAGCTTAGACTGAGATCCCAGCAAACTGTTTTTCGCATTTCTCGAGTAGTCACATAGGAGCTCTCATTTTAAAGCAGGAGGTGACAGGGCTTCCTCTGCACATATTTAGATATATTTAAGTTTTAGCAAGGACGATGTCCTGCTAGACCCTCATCTTTCTTTTAGACATTTATGATATTTTTAGATTGATGGAAATTGTCTAAAATAGAAGAGCAAACAGCCCTCAAATACTAATAAATCTAAAGAAAAATAGAAATATTGTAGCTATTTAAAAAATTAGGCATGTGGTGAGTGGATTTTAAATACAATTACAAAAAGTATAAATGTCTATTTACAACTGCGCTATATCTGTCCGTTTTTATATTCACTGAGAATATAAAAATGTATAGATATAGTGCATTATGAAAATTTAATAATAAAAAAAGTTTTATAAAAGAAATTTTTGCTCAAATTAGATAATGAGAAAAATGAAAATAATTTGCTATATGTTAATTTAGTACTAGATTAAATTTTGCTTACATAAACATTACACTAAATAATGTGGAAATATAAATAAAGATTTACAAAGTTAAGGATTTACAAAGAAATAAAGTTTTTCCTTACAGTAATTTTTTCAAAAAATTAATAAGAATCACTTTAAAAATGTCTTTATCAATTTAAATTTTCATAAATTTCTTACTTTTCTAACAAAAATACTTTAAAAAAGGCAAATTTTTCCTTTTTGTTCTGTTAAAATATAAATGTTCTTAAAAATAATTTGAAAACTTACTTAAGGTTACATAAAGCTAACTTCTTCGTTAAAAATATCTTAAGATTATATTATTTTAACAGCATGAATATCTTTCCTTGTATATAAATATAATAAAAATACTTTACATTATTTACATTAAGGTTCCCGCCACACTTCTGCTGAAATGTTTTACTTTCGTTTCATGACTAACAGTTACAGTTTCGTTTGTAAATGTGACCTTCACGAAATCCATATTTCATTCTGGACTTGCTATTTTTATTTACCAACTTCTCGGATCAATTCTCTGGTTTTAAATTCGACAATTTATGAGTTACATTCCGACTTAATACATCGGTTTAAGTAGGGATTCAGAATCTATTTTAAGTTGCAGATTCTATTTCAAACCCTATTGATGGTAGTATGCTTTTCGTAGTAGAAAGACTTAAGCTCGATCCCAAACACTGGTATACAACAGGATATGAGTTTCGCGTTTCTATTTTCTACATGCACATCGTTCGGAGATAAAGTTTGGGAGTTTTGTTATTTTTCTCCTTTGCATGAGATAAAACCCTCTTCGGGGGTAGCAAATTTTCAAATAATCTATGGCAGTGAAACTATTCATTTCATGGTGTCAAAGCATCCCAGCTAAATTATTTCCCATATGCGAAAAATAGCCCCTGAGCCACAAACGAAACGTTAAGTTAAATTTAAGAGCGA
This sequence comes from Latrodectus hesperus, assembly GCA_037975125.1. Taxonomy (NCBI): domain Eukaryota; kingdom Metazoa; phylum Arthropoda; class Arachnida; order Araneae; family Theridiidae; genus Latrodectus; species Latrodectus hesperus. The sequence continues at coordinate 122,576,513 of CM075853.1, read as the reverse complement.
CAATTGACAAAGACTTATTAGTTTTTCTATTGACCATAACATAATCGTATTATGCATACAAAATACATTATGTTGTATGTATGATATTGTACTAGATAGATACGATACGAGTATGTAGTATCGCATCTATCTAATATTTCAGCACAAAAAAATCTACAAGATGACCTGGAGAACTCCAGCTGGAGAAACTTACTAATTGAACATATTATGATTGACTCTAGAAACAAGATCTCGACAGATATACAAGATATTAGAACTTATCGTCGACCTCTCTTTAACCTTTACATGGTAATGGACGGTTTAAGGCCAAAGTATCTAACACACGTAAATATTACGACCAATGTACTGAAAAGTTTGATTATGAGCAATTAAAAAGTCGATCAATTAATAAGCTTAATTTCAAAGCATAACTTGCAAAAAAAGAAAGAGAGAGAGACTTTTTGGAAGTATTGACGTCATATGTGAAAAATAGGGTTTTCAAAGTTATTTTGGACACAGTACTGTAGAGGATAAAATTAAAAACTGATGGGATTAGCTACCAAATGCTTCGACAGTTAAGCCCAGATTCTTTAGCGAATATACTTCGCTTGTTTAACAGGATCTGGACCGAAAATATATTTCCTACGCATTGGAGTAAAGCTATAGTAATTCCGGTCCTGAAAGCTGGTAAAGATCCATCTCATCCTCTAAACTATCGACCAATAGCTCTGACTAGCTGTTTTTGTAAGACTCTCAAGCGTATGGTCAATGCTCGTCTCGTATATGTCTTAGAAAAAAATAATTGTATTCCTGTTAATCAGAGTGGTTTTCGTAAAGGAAGCTCCACTCTTGATAACATAACATATTTGGAAAACCAAATCCGCAACGCTTTCGTGCAGAGAAATCATTTGGTTTCCATTTTCTTCGACATAGAGAAGGCATATAATCGTACATGGTGATATGGAATTCTCTGTTCATGATATGATTTTGGCTTTTGGTGTAATCTGCCGATATTCCTGGAAAATGTTTCACGCTCCCATGTCTTTAAAGTCCGCATAGGAACTTTTTGTTCTGATTATTTTAATTAAGCTGAGGGTGTACCTCAAGGTTGTATTTTGAGTGTCACCCTTTTTAACCTTCACATTAGTAGCATACTACATAAATTACCATCTTCTGTTCATGGTACATTGTACGTTGATATCTTGCAAATATCTTGTGAAGAGTCAAATATGCATTTAATTGAGAGACAGTTACAAACAGCTGTTAATAAAATTGCTGCATGGTGTGCTGAAAATGGCCATACTCTTTCTCCTAGCAAGAGTAGATGTGTCTACTTCTGCAGGAAAACTAGTATCCATAGTGATCCGGTGATTTCTATAGACAACACAATTATACCTGTGGTCAGCGAGATGAAATTTCTTGGAGTAATATTCGATCGAAAATTAACTTTCCTTCCGCATGTTTTAAATATTCCGAAGAAGTGTGAGTGATCGCTTAATATCCTCATAGTACTTTCAAACACATCCTGGGGTGCAGATCGCACATCACTACTTCGAATATATCAATCACTAATTTTATCACGCATTGACTACAGTTGCATTGCTTATGGATCAGCTAGACATTCTGTTTTATGCAGATTGGACACTGTTCATCACTCTGCTCTGAGGATACGTTCAGGCGCATTCCACACATCACCCGTCCAGAGTCTATTTGCAATTTGCTAACAACTTCCTTTAGACCTGAGACGAATGCAGCAGTCTCTTAATTATTATGCTAAGATAATGTCTGACCCTCATCATCCATTACGTTCATTGATTCCAACAACTGCTCTTAAAAGACGCTACAATGCTCGTCCAAGAAGCATTCCACCTTTTCTCATTCGAATAAAATCTTATTTGTTATTGTCTGACTTGCTTGATGTTCGAATAATTTCCACTAATCGAACTTCACATCCACCACAATATAAAATAATCAATCCCTTTGCATAGTTCAAAAAATCGGACACATCACCTGTTGTTTTCCATCAGCTCTTTTCTTTTCATCGCTGTCAGTTTGATTCTTATCAACCTGTATTTACAGATGGTTCAAAATCTGCAGGACATGTTGGCTGTGGAGTTTATATTGATAATATTTCTCTTAGTTACAGCCTTAATACGTCCTGCTCCATCTTCACTGCTGAAGCAACTGCTGTATTATGTGCGCTTCAGTATGTGGGTAGTAAAGGATCAAATAAATTTTGTATATACACTGACAGCCTGAGTGTTTTAGAAGCTGTGGATAATATTAATGTCAACTGTCATCCTGTTGTGTCTGAGATTTTTTGCACATATAAATTCTCTGGAGTGCAAGAGATTCGATATCATCATTTGTTGGATCCCAGGACATGTAGGTCTTGATGGTAACGAGAGGGTTGATGCAGCTGCAAAGTCTGCATCTACCCCACTTCAGCCGTCCGTTCCATTTTGTGATGCGAGAAAAGGTGTGAAGATTTTTGTTCATAAACTTGGCAGGAATCATGGAGAATACAAGTCAGCAACAAATTGCATACCATAATTCATTCACATCTCTCATTTCATTTCCAGTTTTACCTTTACGAAGTGCGGATGTTAAATTAACCCGCCTTCGTATTGGACACACACGTTTCACTTATAAGCATTTATTTTTAAATGAATTAAAAACTTGGTGTGAAACGTGATGAACCAAATACTGTGTTTCATATTTTAATTTCATGTTCTGATTTTAACCATCATCGTTTCAAATATTTTAAGAATGATTTTTTAACGATGCGAGATTTGCTGGGCGAACCTCCGCATCAAAATATTTTTGCATTTTTAAGAAGCATTGCTTTTATAGATGTTATATAATTTTAAGTGCAATTAATTTTAATCATAAACTTATAATATTTCTCTGATTTAGTTTAGTCTTTGTTTTAGCTACTTTAATTATAATTATTAGTGTCGTATGTTGGATATATGTCTATTTATATATTACTTTATAATTTTTAATATTACTAATAATTTTAAAAGACTTTTAAAGTTGATTGGGTTCCAAAAAAATAAAATTAATTAAATAATTAAAATATTAGAAATATATTGAAATTCGGGTTTGGCGCAGCTTGTCCTTATCTGGACCTTGCGTCAGAAAACTCAACCAACCAACCAACCAGCTTACTAAATATTAGAAAAGGCTACCATGGGAAGCGGATTCTAATCTGTACTAACAGTCAAGCTGTCTTTAAGGCCATTAATTCTTTCCAAGTCAAATCAAGGATTGTCGTGGAATGTAGGAACCTTCTTAAGGAACTGGCAACAATAATAAGGTTTTCCTTTTTTGGGTGCCAGGACAAGTGGGGATCGAAGGTAATGAAAAAGCGGATGAACTGGCAAATCAGGGTTCGTCTTCTAACCCTATTGATGTGGAACCTCTCTGTGGCATCAACAGGAAGACTATATAATGGGTACCTTACTCAAGTGGGAAAAGCAGAAAATGAATAAATCTTGGTTTAACACTTCTGCTCAAAAGCACGCCAAAAGTATGATCGCTAGATCATCGGCGAATGTTGCCTCTGAAATTCTTAGTTGTTCTAGGGCGAATATACGTACCATCGTAGGTTTCATCACTGGACAATATCATTTCAGGAAACATCTACATACCATGGGACTCGTTCAAGACCCTAATTGTAGGAAATGTCTTAAGAATGATGAGTCGGAGCATCAGTGGCGTAGTGAGCATAATTGGCACCCGGATACGATAACTTTTTTGGTGCCCCCTTGAAAATAAAATAATAATACAATATAAATATGGGAATAAGATGTGTGTTAAATAATAAAAGGTATAAAATAATATAACAATATATAATACACTATGATCAATAGAGTATAACTGTAATACGAATACAATATAAATAATAAAAGAATGTTGTAGCTACTATAAAATAATCGAAAATACATTAATTTAAAGTATCAAGCTCAGCTTTAAATTTAAACAAAATTCAATTCCAATTAAAAAAACACCTATATTGAATTCGGTAAAGTATCATTAGAAAAACCGGACTAATGTAATTTAGAATTAATTATAAAAAGATATAATTGTGATTTTATATACTAATACAATTATTTTAAAAAAACATAAAAAAATTTAAGCTGGAAATAATTTGTAACATATCGTAGATGTAAGCAGATGTAATTATTCGCTATCTAATATACTACACTATTCACATTTTCTTGCCTTTGCTGAAGCGAATTGATCAATTACTTTATCGAAGTTGATCATTTCAAATTTTTCTTTTTCTATACTTAAAATTATTAGTCAAAACCATCTAAGTGATCTTAGACGGTTTTGACTCATGGTGGATCATAAATAAGACAAAATGAATTTTATTTTGCTAAATGAATGTTCATAGTTTGCAAATGATGCAGAAATAGTAAAAAGTATTTGAATGGCAGCAACCTCTTCTCCCTATCTTCCCCGTTTGAGATAAGGCATGTTGGAAATTCTAATAGAGTTTTAGGTTTAATTTCTTTTCTGCTGCTGAGTAACATCTTTCAATCCCACATTTCTCTAAAGAGTTCTGTTCCATAGAAATCTGTATGACGAAAATCACCCAAACTTTTACATTTGTTAAGCACGGTGACTTAGCGCTCCCAAGCTACAGGTCCAAGGTTTAATTCTCAGGCTAGGTCAACTCAGCCTTTCAGTGGATCGATTAACAGAGTACCAATCATGCTTGGGAACTAAACACCGGGGATTTCAGCTTTGGGCTGACCATCTAACCGGGACATATACTTCGCAAACCAGGTCCCTCCATTAGGAAAACATATGGGCACTGTAGGCCTTGATCCGGATCTTACATTTTTGAAGTCAGGATATTTATTGATTTATCAATTAATTTTTAACTTTTAAGAAATTGATTTTAATAATTTAACATTTCTATAACAATGTTTTAAAATTTTTAAATGTATTTTTTCTAGCTTGTTAACCACTTAAAGCAATTAAACATTTTTACTCCCTATTAATTGTGCATTATCTTATTTATGAAAGATTCTACAAATTGTCGATCACTGGATGTTGAACGTATGCTATAACTTATCTTAACAAATTTTTAAAAATTCTATAATATAACCAACTTTACAAATTGTAGCTATTTATTGCAAAATAATAATTGGGTAAGACTTTACACTCCTAATTTAGGATAAACTCACCTGATTTTTCACAATGATATCTTTTTAAACATTTAACACATATTAAACAGAAAATTTTATTTCAGAAAAACTCCTGTGAAAAACAACTAACTTTATGGGAAATTTCGCATTTAAAATAGCTTTTTAAATTATATCATTAAGACCATTAATGTAAACCAAAATTATATTTATTGTAAAAAATTTTAATCACAAAACGTAATATTGATAGTTTATAATATTTCATTTTTATACCATAAAACATATTTTTCTGATTCCAAAATTAGAAGACCTTTGTTAATAAGTCTTCATCTGATTTCAGTTTAGGTAATTAAATTATGCCATAGCATTATCAATGCAAATATCTGATGAGCAACAGAACGCTAATGGAGACAACAAAAATATTTTGCAAATTTCTTAAATCAAAACATACATAAATTCAAGTAAAATTATTTATATGTAATCTAATCATAAATTTTCAGCCAAACAATATATATTATATTATTAAAAATATTTTTTTTCTCAAAACTGATGCACTCTATATTGTTCTTTCAAGTTTTTCATTGATTCAAAATATCAAGAATTACAAGTGCTGAGAAAAAAATATATTTTAACTGTTATATCGCTTAATTTTATTTAAAGAAATTTTCTCAATTAGTTATCATAGTAGTAAAACTTTTATTCGTATTTTTAAGGAATTTAATAAAAATGTTTTTTAAGATGTTAAAATATATTTTATTATTAAAACAAGGAGTAATTTTTATTAAAATTAAAATTTATTTCTATTAAGAATCATTTTGGAAGTGCTGCTCATGCAAATGGCAGGAATTTTCTTTTTCTTTTTCAATAAATTTATATCATTTAAAGACGATCTTATTTTTAAAATTTTACAGTGTAGAATGAGAAATATGTACGATTTCTTTATAAATTTCTTGAACGAATTTTTCAAGTTAAAAGATAGGTTTTTTTAATATAAATTGAACTAATTAATTAAGAAATATATTCTGTATATTTAAGGCGTGCTGTAGAGGCAGCTAAGACCTGTAATAGTTTGTTGCGCTAAAGAAGAAGATTCTGTATGTTTAAGCATACAGAAAAGAAAAAAAAACATTTAAAAAGGAAGAAAACATCCATAGATTTTTAATTATACCATTTGAAAAAAGAATTTTTTAATATAAGGTGCTAATGTAAAGCCAACAAAATTACGAGTCAAATAAAAATTATTTCCCCAAATAAAAACATTTAAATAAATTACTTTTAAATGAATAGTTTTAACTAATAAGTAATTTAATATTTAATTTTCAAAACTCTGCAAGCATATGCTAGTAAATATTTATACCAGCAAAAATATGAAATAAATATTCAAATTGAAAGAATACATAGTAAACAGAAAGTATAACTTACGACGATAATATTTTAAATGTCAGAACTCCAGATTTTCAAAAGTTTCAATTTTTGTTCCCGTGAAGCATGTTTTGGAAGAAACGAAATACTAACCGTGTGAACAATAAAAAGGAAGGAATGTTTATGTTTTCCTAGAAGTTGGAGGTAATTAGTTCTCGATCCCCTCTATTTCGATTTCAAGAAGACAATTCCCGACGCGACGTACGGTAGTGCTATTTTATAAATAATTTTCCCCTTTCTATAAAGGTCAATCTGGTGCGGGACACAATATTTTGGACAAAGGGAACCGCTAATATGAAACACATTTCAGCAGCAATTTTCTCACGAGTGTAATGCGACACTAGACTGAATGGCTACAACAGTAAAAGCCTGAGATAAAAAATACAAGGGTTTTATTTTGGGACAAGTAATAATACAATTTCGCTAAGTCTCAATAACTAAGAAACTGATCTTTCTGTATCGCTTCTTGATAACTTAAGTATAAAAAATCGGACTTTTCTGTTATTATTAGTACATTTAAATTCTTACAAGTTTCATTAATAATTTCAACTATATAAAATTTTATTATTTTGCGCATAATTATTTATTACGTTATTATAATCAAAATAAGATTACATTTTCTCATTTTTACCATAAAGGATTTCAAAAATATTAATGAAGTATTGTTTATTAAATAAAATGATTTAATCTGTTATGAGGAATTTAAAATAGCACGTCAAATAATATTTCAAAACACTGAAATTTCGACAAAAAACGTTTAAGTTTTGAATAATTATAACATCCAAAAGGGTCCAGTAGAAATAATGTTCATTGAACGTTTTTTTTATTTATATTTATTTTTTTATGCTTAAAACAAATTTGTTTTGTTAATATTATTGTTATGACTTTTTTTAGTATATAACTTGACTTAGATAACCTGTATAACAATTGAGTCATAAAGGCCACTGTGAATCTTGGTGTATTCACAAAATTAAATAGGTGTCTTTCATACGCTTACTCTTCTGTAATCTCCCTAAGTTAATAGATCCAAAAATTACCATCTAACATTAACACAAATAATTTGGTAAATAACTTTATACTAAAATGAAAACCTCGTACGTGCATCAAAATGGAACTGACCACTCTAATATTCCAGAAATTTTGTATGAAAAAAATTAAGATATATTCGTTATTTACACATTCACAAGATTTGATGTAGATTACAATAGTATCACAAACTTTGAGCAAAGTATGAAACTTAAAATGGAAAGGATTAAAAGAATGAAAACCGATAATCTAACTAATTTAGAAATGAAAATGTAAAGCATGGTTAAAGTAATACAATTTTTAAAAAGAAATAAACCATGCAAAATTATTATTTATAAAGAAATATAGAAGTAAGAGTTTCGTTTATAGCAAGCTCTTGCAGCTCTTATACATTTTCATCAACAACTTGTTTTCTTTTCCAAATCTGATTCCTCCCTCTGGAGTATTTTTTATTTTTCCCTTGACATGACACAATAATTATAAAATGCAAAGTTTATTTCTCCGAATAAAATTGATATTATGATAAAACAAAGATTGAAAATTTTTGTTTAGCTTTGAAATGATTTGGCACCCCTCTGTGGCACATCACATCATTTTTGAGTGTGATGCTTTAGCCTCCATTCGTTTCAATACTTAAGGAATCATCAATACTAAAGAGTTACATCTTAGCTCCATAAAGGGTTTGTTTGATTTTATAAATAAAGTGGGCGACCCAATTTATTGGAACTAAGAGTTCATGGGCTTGAGGCTATGGCACAAAATGCTATCGAGCAGAAGTGTCCAGTACCGTGCAAGCCCATTAAGAAGAAGATTAACTGACCCACTCTTCGTAAAATTAATTTATACCCGCAGATGGTAAAATTAAATTTGGTATATCATAGGATCGCTGTTACTGTTAATTTGAATGGATTGTTTATGAATGTAAGTCTCCGTAACATACACATTGCAGATTCCAGAAACATAAATAATCCGTTCAAAAATTAAGGAATTCGTTTTTTCAAATAGTAATAGATATTAACAATTATGCACAAGTACAATAGACCTATGGTCGCAGTGCTAGTTTCCTTTGGAACCACCCTATCCTAAATCTAATCTAACAATTATCCATGGCCTCCATCTTTATTGTAAACTTTATCAATTCACATAATTATGAGATTTCTATTGCCACCGTAATTGTAGAAGAAATATATTTTTTAATAAATGTTTAATAAAAAAACTTCAAAATTATCTGTAACTCTTCAAAGACTTCTGAAATTTCTTAGAGCTTTCAAAATTCTGTTGGGAATAAATCCGGTTCTTCCCAACTTTACAATACTATATTTATGAGTGTGTTTCAAAGAAAAAAGTCCAAGATCAGTGGAGGAATATAAAATTGTTTGTTTGATAGAATTTTTAATTTGAGACACGATTCCAAGTTCTTATGGACAAGCTGATTTCTTAATTCACTCAGGATATTGTTCATGGTTGAAAATAAATGTTCACATGGATATGTATAGACGCAAATAACGATTGAATAGCAAAAGCTGTTTTTTTTTTCAGTTTATCATATGAATCAGGAACTCTATTCCAAGTGCTAAAATCGATATATTTTCGCTCTCGAGATCTTTTAAAGCAGACCACTTGTGTTGTAAACTTAGCTCTCATATATTTCTCTCCAATAGATGTAAGCCGAGGGCAGCCGAATGGTTAGCGCTCGTCCCTTCTGTTCAACAATTCGTGGGTTTGAATCTCACCTTGGGCATGGATGTTTGTAGTGGTTCGGAATCCACTTTAAACCGTAGGTCCTGGTCTAGTTAGCCCTCGTGTGCAAAAGTTGACCGTTGAGCGACAAACAAACAATATATCTAAATCGGCACTAAGACGCTCGAATTTTGAGCTCAATACTTTACTTTTTAAATGAGGCAACTGCGATTCAAAGCTGTCAATATCAATAAATGAGTGGAAAATAAAATTCTGTGACATTCAAATGTTCGCCGCCGTAGTCTCGTTACTTAAGACGTCGTTTTCATTGTCGGAGGGTAGCGAGTTCGCTAAAGGCGGCTGTGGCACGTCAAAACTGGGTGTGTCGCAATGAAATGATATCTCTAGGGGTGGCAGGCCAAGTATTGGGGCTCTTCTGCTTGGTCCCTGCTTCAAAATCATCAAGACACCACCCAGCTGCTTCTATCTTACTGGTACAGCACAACTCAGGGCTAGGCTGGTGCAACAACATATTTCCAAGTCAAAAACATTTTAGGCGGTTATCGACATTCACCTTAAATAATTTTCTTTTTAGCAATTGTTTTTAAATAAATGTGTATGCAACAGTTTTCAATTATTATTTCTAAATACTAGCAGTAATAACTGCAAACGTTACAGTGAGAATACATTTTTATAAGCATTATATTTAATATCACTTCAATGAATTTTTAGACATGACAGAATATTTTTTAATAACATTATTCTTTTTACATTACTGAATTATATACTATATAAAATGGTGGGCAACAATAATATTGAGTTTTATAATATTTTCATTCGATTCCTATTTATTAAGTATTTTAATGTGTATAACACAGCCTCTGTTCAAATAAATGTACTTATATATATATATTCAAAATAAGAATACAAATAGAAAAAATTCCAAGGATAACTTTTTCCTAATTATTATTTAAGAAAAGCTATTTTGTGTTCTGTTTACTTTCAAAACTATACAATTTCATATCCATATTCTAGGTTTTTTAATCATTCAATAGATTATCTGATAAATTATAAACGCAAAATATTGCTGTTGTAATATAAAAAATCGCAAAATATTGCTAACCTTCCACCTCTCAAGATTTCGCTTTTAATTTATTATTAATACTGGTTATAAACTGTTAATTGTTGCTTCTCTGAAACATCATGGGTTCACATTTTTATCTTGCTATTAATGTTAACCTACCAGTTCATTTCTGGCTTCTTCCAAACACTTCTTTATTTCCAGTCCATCATTTTGTTCAAGTACTTTTTGCTTATCCAACTCTGTTACCGGTTTCTTATCTAAATATTTAGTCTGACACCAACAGCCAAATCAAAGTTTCAGACGCGATCGCCAATGATGTGCTTAGCTCTGCAATGGATTATTTAAATTTCCTACCATCAAATCTTTACTCACAGAAAACAGTTTAATAGTCGCTTGAGTATGAGAGCAGTATAAAAGCTAATCATAAGTCACAATGAGAGTAAGTTAAATAAAAAGTTACAGTCGGTTGTTAATCACGATTTAAACTTTTTCAAAACAAAATTGCATTCCAGCACATTTTAGATGTATTAGACAAATGTAAAAAAGTTTCTGCATTTCATTCAAATTACTTGATTTACTACACATCAGAATTAGAAGAACTGTTCCCGAAATGTTTTGTATCATAGAATATTGCAAAGAAAATTTTTAGAGTCTGCAGAGATTTCCAAGATATTGACATTCATGTTAAAATAATTGTTTCTTTTTTTTAAAAAAATTGCTCCAAATGAAATCTGCATATAATTAAGTATATGAAACATTTTTCAATTACATCTGTAAATAATAACAATACAACAGTTTTTAAGTTAGAATTATATTTAATGACTTCAAAATCTTTCCATGAATTTAGAGCTATAAGAGAAAAACTTGTTTAAATAATCAGTATACTTCATATTACTGGATTATACATTGTATAAAATTGCTGGTAATTTTAGTTTTTTAAACATTATCAATAGATTCCTATCTAATAATTTATTGAGCATTTCCAGAAGTGCTTATTAACTTTTCAAATTTGCTTAATCAAAACAAATACAATTTTTAGAAGTTTTCTGGCTGTCTTTTCCTCGACACAATTACTATTTAATATAAGCAATCTAAAATATTTCTTCTGTTTACTTTTAAACAATACACTTTCACATCCCAATTCAAGGCTTTCCCATTTCTGTACACAAATTTCTCAATTATATATAAAAATATAATTGTATGCCCCCCCGAGTCCACTGAATATACTTTCCACACTAAACACATTAAATAATTCTCTCTCATTTCACGGATAAACAAATTCATCTCAATTCCCATGTAATTTTCACCAAGATCTAGAAAGTCTATTGTAACTGAAAAATTTTATATTTAAATTAAGTGAATTTTATAAAATATGAAGAAAACAAATTACATTAAGCCATGACTAAACTGGGTCTTTAGTCAGTAGTTAAGAATGCAATAATTTACAATCAATTGAGCTAATTATAAGTTTTCAGACAATTTCATTAAAAACAAATTTTCAGCAAGAAGTCAAAACTACAGGAATTTCTAGGGCGTTAAAAATTTTTTTATATACTTTTAAATCTTGAGTTGTATGAACCCCAATATTTTAGTAACAATTTTTCATTGACATTAAATGATTTGCAATTAAAAATATTCCATCCTCAATTTTTTTCTTACATACAATTCTGTTGGTACTAAATCCAAGATCTGACTACATTAGGTTGTTTTAATATGTTAAATCAATAGTAATACCATACCTACAACAACACTGGAGAAAAAAACCAGGCGACACTATTCTGAGAATGATCTATGGTCTAAAATATTTTGTGCAAATTTTAATAAAATATAGAATGACTGTTAAAGCTAATAAAACCCAATTTCCAGCAAAATTTGAGCTATTTTTAAGTGTTTCACTGCCAAAAATCAGATTTTGATAATTATCGGGAGATATGATGAAAAATCAGGAAATTCCCTATAAAATCAGTAGAGTTGTCAGCTAGGTAATACATTTAAACAATGATTCTTTTGAAAACTTTTTAAGAATGCATTAAATCTCCTGCAATACATGGCAGCATTGGTTTATCAGCTTGATAAAAAGTGTGTGAAAAGTTTATGCCTTTTGAGTAATAAACACAAAAAACATTAAATAAAAAAATTTTTTGGACACTTTTACACAATATCAAATGTTTTAGTACCAGGATGAGAAACATTTGACTTGAAAAATGACATTGAAAGGGGCAGATAAAAGTCCAGCATTTACATTAGTTTCTTTTTAAAGAAACAAATGAATTTAAAACTTTCAGAACTCGCTTTGGGTGGCTTTCTAACAAAAACTGAATGCACCAAAGTAATAATTCCCAGAATTGCAGGGGGCCCTTAAAACAATGTGAGTTCCAGGAAGTACAACATAATTTTAGAAACAGTAGGAAATTGCAACTGCAAACACTTTATTTTATAAGCACCATTTCTTTTAAAAAAGTTCACTTAGATTATAAAAAGACAAACGATACAATCAAATTGTTTTAAGCATAAAAAAGCATAGGGTATAGAAAATTTCACGATTTTTTTCACAGCATTAGAAACTAAATCTAACTTTGCAATCTAAAAAATACATAAATACTCTGATCATATGAATTAAAATTGTCAAAGTGGAAGAATAAATACAATACTCATTTACCCACTTTTGATTAAGTAATGAAAATCACTTTTTTAAATTCCAACAAAATTTGCTTGTTTCAGGGGACATAAAATGCTTTAATAATAAACTTAATAGAAATAAAGGCAAAACAAGTGAGAAAAAGAAACTTTTATTCATATAAAAATACAAATATAGACTTCTTAGTCAAATAATCCTGAAAAAGAAAAGAAACATAAGTTAGTTCAGAAATAATATATCTACCACAAATAAATTACAATTCAAAAAAGAATTAAAGTTCATTAATTAATAAGAGAAATAATGTAGTCAAAAATTTTTATACAATATACACATTTCAACAAAGCCACTGATTTTATTTTGCAATTTTTAACATTACTAATAAATTTTGCCATGTTTTCAACCATTAAATCATCCCAACTCTTATCAGCAACTGAGAATCATTCCACTTGTTTGTGTATATCAATCAATATATTGTTATACATAATTTTCTATATTTAATTTTTGATGCATTTTAGCTTTCGAAAGTTTCAGAAAATAAAGATATTCAACTAAAACTTGATAGGAACAGCTATAATCAGTTTTGTTGAATTACATTTAAGAATGAATTCAGTTCCCCAGAAAGACCTTAAACCAAGGTGTTTCATCCTCAAAATTTTCAAGTTCAATATATAGTTATGTGGCAATTAAAGAATATAGGTTTAAACTAAAATCTACAGAGAAAGCAAATAAATGGAGGTAAACATGTTAATGTAAGATGAGAATCGAAACATGAGCAATATCAAATGAAAACAGCATCCAATACATAGTTCCTTGAAAACAGCATCCAATACATAGTTCAAGAAAAATTCATTCCTCATTTAATTAATGGAACAAGTATTTTTTTAAACTTGCATTTCAAAATTATTAAAAACTAAAAATTGCTAAGCTTTATTAAAATCTTTTCAGAGCTATTTTTCTTAATGTATCAAGTGCTTAGCTTATCACACTTTGCGATGAGGTGGACACAAACAGATGTTCATAATAAATGCTTACTTTGCATATTAATTTTATTTTTAACCATACAGCATATGTATTATTGTATGAAACACAAATAAAAAATTACCACATATTAGAATAACTTTAGTATTCATTATCACAATAACTTGCTCTAACAATCATTTATTCTTGAATTGAATTATACAAAGATTACAGCCAAGACAGACCCTAAAATATTTTACTTTTCACCTAGATAATTGTGCTCAACACATCACAAACAAAAGTTTATTACCTAAGAATTATGTTCCATGAATTCCACAAGAAACAATTCCAGACAATAAAAGCCAAAACTTAAAACTTATGTTGCACCTACATTACTTTTGTTTATTATATATAATTTAATCTTATGCTAATTTTTTGTAAATTTAGTAAGTAATACACAATAAAACAGCAAATTCACTCCTTTATAATTCAAAGTGTCTTTTGTTTTTTTAATACACTATTTAAATTAGAAATAGGACGATTTTACAATTTGTTAATCAAATTAAAGTTGATACGACTGGCCTTTGGCTGTGACTCACAAAAGAGGCCCATTAAAAATCAAGTGCTCTTGAAAGAATTAACATGTTTTCTTTACAAAATTTGAGTTCAATTTGCAAGATAGTCAACACTAAATGGTATACTGGAATTAGTTTGCCAAAAGTCACAAAAAATATAAGTAATATAAATGATTTACCAAAGCCCATATCATCATCCTCTTCTTCTTCAGACTCTTCTTTCTTTTCTTCCTTCTTGGCTTCCTCCTTAGCAGCACCAGTATCAGCAGCTCCGGCACCAGCCGCAGGTGCAGCACCAATTCCAGATCCTACATTAGTTATCAGTTGCTTCACATCAACTCCTTCTAAAGCCCTAGCAAACAGGCCTAGAAAATAAATTGACTTCACTACTTGTAATATTAAAATAACTACACAAACAGAAAAGAATGTTAACATGAGCATTTACCTGGCCAGTAAGATTCAACATCCACATTCGCAGCTTTTAACAAGGTTGAAATTTTTTCTGGCTGGAAGCAAAATATTCAGTATTAAGTACAAGAAAAGTAACTGAAGAAGATACAAAAAACAAACACCAGTCTATTTTACGAAAAATGATTAACCCTACCATACACAAAAGAATTAAAAACTTAACAGCTCATCAGACTCATTAAATCAGTAAAAACTCTCATTTTTAATCAAGAAAAGTCTTCACATCACGTGAGCTTACTGGACTCAAAAACCTTTTGTTTATTGTAAAGATGAAAATTCCATAATTATAACAAGAATAAATTAGTACAAAGCAATTACTTATACAAATAATTGAAAGATAAGAGAAAATCAAAAAGTAAAGAGTAAAATTTCAAAGCCTTATCATACATAATTTAAAAATATTAAGAGTTAATATTTTTTAAATTATAACTAAAAATATGTAACAAATTAAATTTAAATTGCTTCACCAAAAAGTCATAATCATGCAAATGTTATTAAACAAACAGCTCATCAGACTCATTAAATCAGTTTAACCTTTCATTCTAAATCAAGAAAAGTATTCACATCACATGAGCTTTCTTCAAATGACCCAATTATTTCTAATTACTTTTATTTATAATCAAAATATAAAGTGCAATAAAAACAGAGTATAAAACCAATCTTAAACAAAAAATCAAATGTCTTTTTTACATGAATTGTGTAAGATTTAAAGTAGTAAAGTTTCACTAATATTTAGTTTGCACTTATCCAAATTAGTAAAAGTATTAAAACTTCTAGAAATCAGATAATGATACTCTTAATGTTTTTATTTTACCTCGTGCGCCATGAGTCAACATCAGAGATCTTAGCTAAGAGCAATGCACTCACTTCATGAACATTTCCTGCATTTATTTTAATGAAATTATTTTACTAACATTTTTTAGATGTGGAAGCCTCTGCAGATTCCGACAAAATAATAAGACTTCTGAAGTAGTTTATCCAAGAAATTATTTTACAATTAATGGCAGTTGATCTGATGTAAAAACACCAAAATTAAAACAAAAATGATACCACATCTATTATTCCTTAAAATACAAAGAAGGTTTTTATAAAACTTTCTTAACCAAATTTAAGGGAGCAAAATTTGTAATTCTTATGTATCAATCAAAACAAATCCAAACTAGAGTTTAAACTAGGATTAGAAAATATTTGTAATTTTATATCTATGGTAAATTTAATTACATTAAATCAAACCGCTAAAGTGAAGAGATGGGTACGGAGGGTAAAATGCGCCAAGCAGGCGATAAAGTGGTGCGATAAGTTCGTCAAACTGGTTTAACGGTTCGGATTACGTATGTATGACCTATTTTTTTATTGGGTAACGTGATCGCGTGACATATGCGTTTTGTATGTAACCCTTGAAACTATTTTAGAATAATATTTAATAATTGACTTTCAATATTCGAATTTTGGAGTTTGTGTGCTGCTAACGATAATTAACTATGGATGAGAATGTTTTGAACTTACGTTTTTTTTATTTAGAGCGTGATGGTAGTAAGAAAGTAAGTATATGAATTTTTAAGTTGTGTATATTGCATGTTAGTGTTAGAATGTGCCGCGTACTGATATTTTTTTTATGTAGGTGCCATTGCCTCGGTATATTAAAATTCCAGTTTAAGCAAAAAGTGAAATTTTTTAATGTTCGAAATTTAGCTTTACTGCCCGGTTGGCACTGCAGTAGGTAGCGCTACACTGATGTTTTTTTTAAGGTGGGCGCCATTGCTCGGTATATTTAAAATTCAAGTTTAAACAAAAAGTGAAATTTTTAACGTTCGAAATTTAGTTTTACTGCCCGGTTGGCACTGCAGTAGGTAACGCTACACTGATGTTTTTTTTAAGGTGGGCGCCATTGCTCGGTATATTTAAAATTCGAGTTTAAACAAAAAGTGAAATTTTTTAACGTTCGAAATTTAGTTTTACTGCCCGGTTGGCACTGCAGTAGGTAGCGCTACACTGATGTTTTTTAAGGTGGGCGCCATTGCTCGGTATATTTAAAATCAAGTGATAAAAATTTCCTTTCTATTAATTCGAATTTTAAAACTTCTACAGTATTTAATTGTAATGAAATATTCAACTTTTTAATATTTGGAATTCGAAAAAACGCGTGATTTCAAAGCTGAAGTTCGAACGCGATCGTTATTGGTTGAAATTTATCGCGCGTAGTGACGCAATTTAGGTTGGCGACAGAGCTGTAGAGCGCTTGGTGCCAAAATTTGAAATCGCGCCAATCCCGTACCCATCTGGTAACTTTTACCAATCAAACAAATATTCATATGGTATAAACTATAAAAAAAGAAATTTTTCTATAGTGTGCAACACAAAACTTATTTTGAAAAAGGAATAAAAAGATGCACCTAAAAGCTCATCAGACTCATTAAATCAGTCTAATCCTTCATTTTATATCAAGAAAAGAGTTCACATCACATGAGCAAATTATAAGCAGAAATATTTCACAAATAAGAGCACTGCAACAATTATGTAATTTGTACAGACTTCACAAATTATGATTAATAAGCATGAATTATTATCAATTATAATGTAATCCCATATTAAAAAACCAATATCTTAAAATATTAAGGTTTATTCATTAAAAAACTTATAAGCACAACATCAGACTCATTAAATCAGTATATACTCTCATTATTATCAAGCAGTTATGCGTCATCATTCGAATATAATGTCGATAAAAATAATAAAACATCAAATTAAAAATTATTATAAAAATACAATAAAAAATATTATTTACAAAGTTTTATCAAGAAACTGCATCAAGACACCGGAGTAGCAACACGTGTAATACACGTGCACAAAAAGGCTTAACAAGAAAAAAATTTAGAAGTATCCTCATACATCTGTTAACCACAAAAAGCAGCTCAACAAACTTTCATGATTTTTTAAATATTGATTCGTAATATAATTCAAGATATAATTTTGCTCGTAATTAAAATAGTAAATTATCCACAGAATACATGATTTATTAAATATTTTTCTAAGAATAAAACACTATTATATATAATAAATGAATTTATTTTGTTTAATTTTATTCATTTTCTAGATTAATGTAAAAAAATAATAGTTTTCTTGTAAAAGATCTGAAATAAAAGAAATAGACTACTTTGAATCCTAAGCCTATTACAATAATGAATGGTATAGTTTAAATTGTAATACTTACTGTAACAGCAATTTCATCGTCTTGTAAAATGAGAGCGGAATAGACACAGGCTAATTCGTCAGTTGAAGACATTTTTAATGAAATTATGATAAAAACGGTGTAAGTTGCTATATAATAGCCTTAGCCGAGTGGAACTATACACCTTTAGGAGAGGAATAGTATGGTAATGGTGGAGGAATGAGATTTCGATTTGAACACGATGTAAAAAGTTGAAGTTGCTTATGAATAAAAGGTGTTGCCAAACAATATATAAAATTCTGTTAATATAATATCACTAAGCATAAAAATGCTATTATTTTAAATAAATTTGTAGCAAGATGATGACGCAAAATCATTAAATATGAATGATTGTTTTCAGATAGAATCACATAATGTAGTTGTATGAATGTAATAAAATAAAATTATGTTCAAGTTTATATTTTTAAGTAATTTAAAGTTCAGTGATATATTTCGATATTTCATCAGTGTAATCGTTTACCGTGTTTTTGATTCAATTTCTGGTTTCCTAACTTTCCTCTGATTGTCCTGATTATTTACTTGTTTAGATAAAACACTATCTCTGTAAATAATTTTAAAAAATTAAATATATTTATTAAAAAAAATGGCTTTACGAGTTTTAGTGGGATGCAAACGAGTTATAGATTATGCTATTAGAGTAATATATTTTCCAAAACTCTCAATGTTTATTTGCTTATGAAATAGTTGTTATCGTTACTTAATAAGTATTTTATTTTTTTAAAAAATGAGAAGACGAATATATTGTGTATTTTATATTAATATATTGTGTATATCAAAATTTTTGTGATTTTCTTCATTATTCTAGATATTTGACTTATATTAGATTTCATGTTTTGGATCAGAAAAACTTAGCTTAATTACTATTTAGTTACATAATGTTAAGATGTAAATATTTTGGTAAATATCCAAATTCGCCCTTGAGATTTTTTACAGTATGATTTACTACGTTCTACTTAGTCTTTAACTTCCTCATAATTTCTTCTTTTTTTATACAATTTTACTGTTCAAAAATATTTTTTCTTTTCATTTTTACCCTTTTATTTTTAAATATGTGTTTTGTACAAATTAAAAAAATAAATGTCAGCAAGCTGTCAAAATTTTGGAATTTTCAAACATTTAACTTGGAAATAGTTTTTCTAAAGCTTCGGTATTTCTTGCCCTTAAATTTTCTTTAAACTGTGGTTACTTAGCTTAAGTTAAAGCTGAAAATTTTCACTCTCAGTTAAAAATATTACTTATATACAAAGTAAAGAAAGTGAAAATGAAATTTAAAAAATTGAAATGATAAAAATTTTTTGTCAGAAATCTTAGAAAATTAAAAAAAAAGAAACGTTTTTGATATTTTTATAAAATATTAAATAATAGATGGGGTATTTTGAATCTAAATTAGGTAGTTCTATGTAAATCATCAATATTTCAAATTTTTAAAAAATTGTAATAAAAGAATAAAAATTTTAAAATTGAAAATTTATTACCTAATTAAATATTAAATTCTGTGTGTGGACTATTTTATTCCATTAGCTATTAGTTTTTAAAACACATGGCTCCAAATTTTGAGAATACTACAAAATGCCTTTCAAATAGATAAATTATCTGCATTTAATAGTTTATCTTATTTTCGATATTGAATTAAATTATGAGTTAGTAATTGGGTATTGTAAATTTTTTATATCATCCTAAAAAATATAGAATGCGCTTCACAGAATTATTACTAATTAATTGTTAATATTTTATAGGAAAATGTGCACAAAATTCAAATTATCTTTAATTGAAATTTACTTAAATCATTATTTGTCCTTTAATATTTTAATGTAATATTTCATGGTAATTAAAGGAAATGGTGCTTCTCCTTTATCTTACAGTTTTATGGCTAATTAAATTGCAAAATTTAGTACTTCTTTTTAATAAGAACAAATAATATGATAGTTACATATGATAATTAATATTAAAGTTACAAGAAATGTTTCAAACAAGAAATATTGGTGAGATGTAGACTGCTAACAGGCCATGATTGCATGATACATCATCTTAATAAAATATTCCTTTTTTCTAGTTTGTGCTAAATTTGTAATTCGAGCAACATAAATGGTAGAGTATCGGTAAAAGTTCTTGTGTACCAATGAACATTTTGCTGAATATATAAATTTCCAAAGCATTTTTCTTTTCTTTCTTTAGTTTAAATTGTTAAAAGTTTTCAAAATTATAATACATTTCTTTTCAATAGTTGAATTTTTTCTAAATCTTGGTTAATCTTTTCATTCTCTAATAAAAACTTTTACCATAATTCTGATTATTTCATATCTGATATCAAATATGTTAATTATATGACTATGGTAGCATTTGAGCTTAATTTGGTTATTTTAAGCTAGTTAAATTGAAATGTAATGTAAGTACTGTTAATTTACTATATTTTTATGAATTTGTTTTATCCTCTGGATAACATTATTAAAGGTTTTGTAAAAGTGGACAGTGTTATGGTTAGAATAATTTAAAGTTTAAATTATAAGTAATAAATTTGTGTTACCATAGTTGAAGATTGGTTATGATAATTAATAAAAGAATTATTTTAAGTAAGCCATAATATTAAAGTTTTATTTGTGTGTAAATTATTTTTATCTATAATTATGAACATTGAATTTATGTGATTGAAGTTTTGAAATCAATTATTCTTTATTAAACCTATATAATATATGTTTAAACTTGATAAATAACATAAATCCTACTTTCAATAATGTGAATTGTGAAATTTATCATTATCATATTTATGTAAATAATTACAAATTTATAAAATATAACCTTTTGCATTTAAAAAGAAGCTTTTGCTGTTGACAGTTAATTTATAAATTATTTTCTGTTCTCAATATTTCATAATAATTTTACAAAATTTTCCCTTTTGCTTAGTAATTGGATATGATTTGTACATTTGCGTAATTCAAACGAATAATTCTTGTTCATATGAAGTATTTTTCAATGTATGTTCTTGATATTTTATGTTCTAAAAACTTTTTTTTAGATAAGGGTTAAGCCTGATAAGAGTGGTGTTGTAACTGAAGGTGTTAAGCACAGCTTAAATCCATTTGATGAAATAGCTGTAGAAGAAGCTGTGCGGATGAAAGAAAAGAAAATTTGTAGTGAAATTATAGCGGTTTCTTGTGGTCCACCTGCTTGTCAAGTAAATATGTTTTCTTTTTAAAAATGCTAAGTTATATTTATAAGAACAATTCTCACTGTTATTTTGATTTAATAGTTCCAACCAATTCCAATATTTATATATTTCTCCTTAAAATGTATTAGATTAATATTGTTACATTCATGTAATAAATCATGTGCAAAGTTGTTGATGGATCTCGGTTTCCTTTAAGAATATTTGTTATTGCGTTTAACATTTAGAAAATATTTTTTTGTTAAAAAATTTTTCATGGACTTTTATTATTTATTCTCAATTCTACACTTATTGCTGTTATCATTTCTCTGCAATAATGGCTTAACTTAATTTAGATAATACTTGATTATTTCTTATTCATTTACTTCATTCATTGATAAGTATTTTAGTAAATTATATTTAAAATTCAGGATGTATAGTTGCTTATGACAACCAAAATATTTCACTTGTACTACTTTAATTTCTATTTCATGACTAGTTTTTTTATTTGAAACAAATTTTAAAACTATTGATTTTTATCTATTAAGAAAATATACAACAAATAACCATAAAATTTTTTCCTTCTTGAGATGTCAAAGAACAGTTTAACATTTTTAATATAGGAAACAAACTCTTGTCTTATTCTTCTCTATATGAGATTACTTATTCATTTTTCTAGTTTTATTTCACTAAATGTGCAGTTGCAATTACCAGTGTTAGCTAAAAATTGGCACTGATATTTTTAATTTAGGGAGTGAAATGTTAATTGAATAAAATGGGCATGAAATTAGCGATATGCATAGTATATGAGCGAAAATGAAAATTATGCATAAATTTATTTGTTTAAGTAAATACTCAAAATTACTAAGAAAAAGATACAACCCCCATTGGTGTTCAAGCTGCCAGCTGAATGATTATCTCTGTGGTCTTCAGCTTAATAATCTGCTCAAAAATCAACATTAAACTGTTACTTAGTTTAATTAGGACTTATGTGAATAAATGACCATTGAGTAACTGTCAAACCAAATCTACCATTAGATGTTGATAATTTTGTAAGTTTAGTGCCCAATAAAAATTATTGCATTGTCTTTCTGACTATCAAGATTACTTTAAATGTTATGGTATTCAGTATTTGATTTCTTTATTACCAGAAATATGCTATATAAAATATAAACTTCTTGCAATTTATTAAAATATATGATTTAGAAAAATGCAGTAAACTGTTGTGCTCATTAATATCAAATAATAACTTATAAATAATATTTTTATAATAATTTGTTCCTCATGCAAGTCACTGCCTGAAAGTTACCTCTAGTTTAGTACTTTCCTACAAACTAACAAACAGTTGAAGAAAATTAAAATGCTGAAGCTATCAGTTAAACTGCTAGCACATTTGTCTTCAGTTCAACAGTTCATGGGTTCAAATCCCACCTTGGGCTTGCATGTTTTTGCAGTTGTGAATCCACTTAAAACTGTAGGCCCTAGTGTAAAAATGACCATTAAACTACATGTACAGTATTTTCCTGTATAAAAGCTGGGGATTATGCGTTAAAAAATGTTTCTAACTCTTCATTGTGTATATTATACGCTTTCATAGATAATCTGTTAAAAAAACATTCTTCACCTGAAAAGCTTACAATAAATTTTTAAAAAAGAAATGCCATTCATGTTTCATAAAATAAATAATATGTGGTCCCACGATTTGGCTGAGGTATTTCAACGATAATTAGCATTGTCCAATTGCTTTTAAGAATGAATTCAGTTCCTCAGAACAATATTATAGTTGCAATTAACTATTAACTAATGTCATTTCGCGCATTCTGTTTTGACTTTGATTTGATTTAAAATAGGGTGGTTCTAAAAGGACCTAGCACTGCAACCATAGATCTGTTGTACTATACCCCTCAGAAAACCCTATTTGAAGAGACCAGTGGCTGAGGCAAAATTCAACAGACATTTTACATGCAGGAATTTCCTGCAGCATCCAAGGTCCAATCAAGTGTTGACCCAAGTGTTCGAATCTATGTGTAGAAAAAGTTTCACCTTCACATAACATGTGAATTGTAGTTTCTTCCATATAATGACAACCTCTATAAGTGGGATCACCTGATACTCCCATTATGGTGAGGTGTCTTTTAAGGTGGCAGTGTCCTGTAAGAAGTCCCACTGCTTTCTTTAGACTGCTTCTATTGAGCTTTAATAACTCTTTTTGCCTTTTTCTAGGGCATGTACTATTTAGAAGCCTTGCTTGTATTTGATCTCTGGCATTGTGCCAGTTCAAAAACTGCTGTTTTCTGAAGAGATAAAAAACACTGTTTCTGATGAATTCTTTTGAAATACCTAGAACTGGTTCAGGATAAAAAAATCAAAAAGATCAATGAGTCGGCTAGTACAGTTAATCCAGCCCTTGCCAACTCATCAGCTAATTCATTGCCAGGAACACCAGAGTGCCCAGCCACTCACATTAAAGTAATGGAGTTATTATTAGCGAATCTGCACAGTGAGATAACATTCCCAGACAGGAACAGAAGTTATTGTAGACTTCTGTAAAGCTAGTAACTGTGGTGTTTTGACTCTAGCTGTTCTCTATGAAAACATTCAAATTCATATATCATCATATGGAAGCTATTAAGTTACAGAGCAAATTTTAAACTACAAGCTATAGGGAAGGCAAATAAAAAAATGGCAACAAATGTGTTAATGTAAGGTGAAAAACAAAGCATGCCTGGTACAAAAGAAAATATGTATCCAATGTGCAGTTCAAAAATAATTTAATTATTAATGACACAAAAATTTTTAAATGAGATTAGACATTTTTTTTAATTGTTAAATATAAAATAAGTCTAATCTCTTTTAAAAACTAAAAATCTAAGTTTTACTAGAATCTTTTCAGATTTTGATTGCTGTCGTGCTTTCATTTTAGTTTATTGCACTTATCATTGAGGTGGATCAAACAGATCTTTTATGTTGTAAATGTTTTTTTTTCTGTACAATTTATTATATTTTTGACTATTCGTTGAAAAAATTGCTAAAAATTATGTAATGCTTTTTTTTCTTGAAAAAGGTCTGGCGAATTATATACAGGAAAATATGGTAAATCAAATTAAATTAAAATTTTCTTGCTGTTAAGTTGTTTTAAAGCTTGATTTATTTCAAGTAATATTAATGCCTTTACTGCATCACTAAACAATTACAGCACATTTAAAATTTCGTATCAAATCAGAAGGATGATATTTCTATCTAAATAATTCTTAAAAAATAATTTTAATACAATATAAAGATCTAGTTTTTCTAAATTTCTATATGTGTTCATATTGTTTTATACAAAGTCTTTACGTTGTATTTAATAATTTCAAAGCTTAAAGTTTGTTCTTAACACATCTTATGCAAAATAAATTTGCAGAGCTACTTTTACATGTTATGAACATTCATTATTAAAAATAAATATAATAAATATTATAAATTTTATTTAAGTGTTATTTCTAGTTTTTAGATTTATGTAGTAAAATTGCTAACAATATTATCTAAAGTTTCATGTTGTATATTTCAGGATGTTTATTTTACAAAATTCAGGTATGAAATAGTTTTACTGTTATGGGAACTGAAAGCTAACCAATGCTAAAATTTTCTCATATTAAAGTTAAATTAGTATAATATATGTAACTATTCTGTTCTGAGTTACATTTATATATATTGTAGGAAACATTGAGAACAGCTTTAGCTATGGGTGCTGATAGAGGTATTCATATTGAAGTTGATGGAAAAGATTATGAAACACTACAACCTATCCATGTCTCCAAAATTCTTGCTGCTCTCGCACAACAAGAAAAAGTTGACCTAATCTTATTAGGAAAACAAGTAAAAAAATTTTTTTGTATGAAATAGCTTTCATAAATAATTAAAAAATCTTTCTTTATATCAGTATTCCAAAAATGCTACTATCAAATAAAGATTATAAACATGGTATTTTTATTTTTAGGCCATAGATGATGATGCTAATCAAACTGCTCAAATGACTGCATCTATACTTGATTGGCCACAGGTTTGTATACTAGAAACAAGTTTTTTCTGTAGATATGTTTTATATGAAAAATAATTCATAATATTAGTAATGTGTAATAAAAGAGCTTTTTTAAGAGAGATTTTTTAAGAATATAAGTCTATGTGATTTTTTTAGGCTACATTTGCATCTCAAATTGAAAAAACAAATGGCAGCTTGAAAGTAAAGAGAGAAATTGATGGTGGTCTTGAAAACATTATGGTTAAGCTACCTGCTGTTGTTAGTGCAGATCTGCGATTAAACGAACCAAGATATGCCACTCTTCCTAATATTATGGTAAGAATTTTAAAATATTAGTAATTTAAAATATGCGCACATATGTATTTGTCATATTTTTTTGCAACATAATTCTAAAGTATTTGTTAAGTTACCATGCCTTAACCGACTCAGCGTCTCAGAATATTTTATGAATCTGCGAAAAGTGTTCCCTCCTCAAAACCAGATGTACTTTTTCATTCATTACTTACTTCCCTTGAACTGGTCAAAAATCATCGGTTATTTCCTTGCTCTCATTGGGAAACTTTCTTACCCCCCAAAACTGTCACAGCACTGAATTTGGGGGGGTGTCGCTTTCCTATTTACTACCCTATGTAGGGTTGCATATGTTTAGCGGTTTGCTAGAATGAATTGTACATCCAAATAAAGGTGGATAAAAATAAAAAGCACACCTCACATTTTTTGTATTATTTTATTAAAGTAAAATAATAAATAACTATTTCTAGTGTAATTTACAATAAAAAATGTCTCTATTTTCATGTTAACTTAGTGAATAATAAAGTACAAAGGATAACAATTATCCTTAAATCACTGTTATCGACTTTTTATTCTCTGTTTGATTATTAAATGCAATTTTTTGCTTATTTAAAGTTGTTTTGTAAAGTTTGTTTAAAGTTGCTTGTAAAAGGCAGAAATTTATAAGCTAATTTGCTTGTTCTCAACTCGAAACTGATCAATCTTATATAAAATATTACTTTTCATATATTTTAGAAAAAAAGTGCATAAAAATTTATTTTATTGGTTAATCTGTTTTATCTAATTTCAGTGTATATTCTCTAAGTAGTTTAAACTGTTATGGTCAATTTATTCTAATTGAAATGGAAGATTTGCTTATAGAAGTTTATTATTTGAGTTATTTTTCAATATTTTTCTAGCGTACATCAACTGAAATTTATGTAATTAAAAATAAAAGCAAGATAATCTTTATAATTTAATTTCGCAAAAGTGCAAAAGAAAAATGATAAAATTATAATGAGTTGCTTTCTTTTTGGACTTATGATACAATTCACTTAAAATAATATATAACAATATACTAAGACGTTGTTTTTTTCATTATAAAAAAGTATTTTTATTAAAAAATTTTCATTTGTAACATAATACTACGAATTTAAAACTTTTATAGATTCTTGAATTCAAAGAGACTTTGTATAGAAGAATATAGACTTTTAATTAAAAATTCAAATCTTAATTGAGAATTATAAGTTTTCTTTGCTTATTTATTCTTTTTTTATTGATTAGATTCTTATTTTACTATTACTCATAAAAATATTCTAGTAATATTTTTATGAAAAATTTCTTTTCTTTAAATAGGAAATTATATGCAGTTTAAAACTGATATCCTTTCTTATGCTTATTTTCTATTTAGAATTTCATTTATTAGATTTTAAATTTGCATATTAAAAGCTTTAAATGTCAAAAGTTGACTGGAAAGTGTTAATTTATAGATTTACTTCTCATTTTTATTGATCTAAATTTCCACAATGTTCTCCAAAGAAAGTGTGTTGGGTTATGAAATTTTTTTTATTGAAAATAAAAAAAAAATTAGCAGATTTTTTTCCCCCATACAATTGAAGCAGTGAAAATTTTATATAATTTTTTGAATGTATTCATATTTAGTAATTAATAATTGTTAAAGAATTATTTTAATTCTTTAAACATTACTGTTGTGCACTTTACATAGAAACATTCAAATTCAATTTATGTTTGTAACTATTACAATTTTTATGTACGACATAGTGAAATATCAATAAATATTTTATATTCATTTCCTTTGATACAAAATTAGGTACATTTTATATTTTTAAATTTTGTATGAAGAATCTTAATATAGTGAATTTTTTCTTAGATTCCTGTAGTGGGTTTCGTTTCATTATAAAAAATGTATAAGCAAGATATATTATTTAAAGTGGTGTTGAATATACATTAAAATGCAAATAAAGTTAAGTTTTATATTGATATTAAATTTTTATATTTGTGGTAAAAAGTGTAAAACATAATGAAAAGTAATCTGTAATAAAATATTCAAAATTAAAGAAAAAGGAAAATTAGTAGTAAGTTAATTACATTTGTAATATCATTCGTAAAATTAGAATAAATAAAATTTATAAATAAAATTTTAAACTGATATATCATATCAGTTTAAAATTTTATTTATAAAATTATAAATAGAATAAAAATTTTATTCTGAAGATTCATAGTTTTGTTTGTTACAAATATTTATTTTTATTTAAATATCTTATAGAATCCTTAAATTTACTGGCCATAAAAATAAACGTAAAATACAATTGCAATCATTTCTATTGAAATTGAATTTTCTGTTTTATCTATTCTAAAGTTTTTTAAACACCAAATTAAGTAAGAATTTCTTAAGCAATAATTTATTCTAATTTTTTCTTTCTTTTAATTTACGTTTTTTAATAACATTATTTTGCTTAAAATAATTTCTACATAATTCGCATAAAATATTTAATATAGATAGCAACATTAATAAAAAATTTGAAAGTTCTTAAGAAATTGAAATATTTTTTAATTGCAAGATATTTGAATAACATTTAAAAAAAATAAACATTAATTTTACGAATGATTAAGCAGTTGAAGAAACTATACCGCAGAATTTAAAGGAGATTAGCAAACAGTATATAAATATGATGATGTATTACTGATTTAAAACTGATACATTCTCATGGATTGGAAACAGGAACAATATCTATCTGCATTTAGATGGATCACTTTATGATGACTGTTTACTTTTCTCACATGGGGTGGAGGAAGGAAGCGATTGTGACATTTACTGATTAGCTTGATATGTTTTGAATTATTTGCAGATGTATGTTTGGCAGTTCGATTTCTTCAACTATGGGCTCCACTTTCTACAAAAATATCACAAAAAAGATTTAATATGGAATAATAATAGAACAATTGTTCTATTTTCCAAGCACTCTGTTTTGATTCCATGTGTACTTGAAATAGTTTTTCATTGAAAACTTGCAATTGTTCCAATTTAAAAGTAAATTTTTAAAAGATTTTTCCAAAAATCAGTAATGTAATACAAATAATTTGATTTAAATTATATTATACTTAAAGTAGCAAAACAAAATAAATTATTGCTTCCCATAAAGAAAGTAATTTTAAAGTAATCCTAAGAAATGTTTTTACTCAGAACAAGCTTCGATTTCTAGGAATCTTAAATGCAGGATAAAACATTAAAAACAGCCTGCCACTTAATCAATTGTCATGTGAAAAATGCTAAAATAACACTAAATATTTATTATTACAATGACAAATATTTATAACAAGAAAAAAAGTGATTACAGTTTATGTATATATTTTTTTTACTTGGCATGGTATAATTTGAAAACTATATCACAAATATTAATATAAATACTTATTATTTTTACAGTACTTAAAGCTTTATTCTTAAATATTTTGAAAACATTAACTTGAAAGAAAGTTTTATCCTTTTAGATGAAATATATGAAAAAAATGTGTAAAATGTATTTTCTTCCGTTATTAAATTCTTTATATTGCTTCTTTTTTTACTATTGCATTTGTTAGCACTTATAATTAACATTGCATGAGGTAATTGTGCCAGTTTTGACAGTAATATTTAATATACAAATTTTCTTTTTCATATCCTTATGCAGTTAATCCTATTACACTTAACTGTAAATTTTTACTAGCAATTATAAAATTAATTAAAACTATTTTAAAATTTTTGTTGACATGTAATCATATTGAAAATAATATGATATTTACTGATTCATTATGTTATAGAATATAATAATTATTTTCCTTGGTAATTCATTGTTTGCTATTTGTATTTCTCATCGTATTAACCATTAATAATTTTATCGTAAAAAAATAATTTAATTAGTTCTATACTTGTATTTTTATGATTTATTTAGCAAATTTTTCCTCTTTAATTTAAAAATCAAAAAATAATGAAGGTTTTCAGTGATCAATATTCAGCTATCATTATTTCAAAGGGAAATGAAAGTAGATTTTGTCATTGAAATTTAAAGATATGATAATAAATATTTTAGAATTTCAAGCATACTACTTATATAAATAATCTTAATTTTCATTATTTCTCCAATTTTTTAAGTAGAATGAGAACATAAGCAATATAATTTACAATTTATTATTTATAATCTTTAAAGCCAGTATAAGTTACATTGTTACATTGAAGACAATCAAACAAAAAGATAAATAAGATAATTAAAATTATTAAGCAACTGAAATGTATAAGTAACAATGATAGTGTGCAAAAATTAATATACAATAAGTGAATGTTGTAAATATTTGCAAAACACAAAAGTAAGTTTTCAAAATCTATACATTACAATTATCATTATTTGAGACAATTTGTTTTATTCATGTAAATTTGTCAATTATACAAATTAAGAATAGATATCTCTAGAAGAATAGAATCTGAATTAAGAAATTAAGAATATATATAGAATCTGGCAGAGATATCTATATACATATGTATAAAACTGAAAGTCTTTAGAAAAAAGGTATATGTGAAATAATTCTAATTATCAAATTATGAGGTGTATTGAAACTACAAATTTTTGGATATGATAAAGTGTCCTTTTCAGAGAGTACATTTATTAAATACATACATTTTAGAAATTACTATACAAAACAACTTAGTATAAAAAATAAATGAATTCATAAAATATATATACAAAAATATCTATAAAATGAAAAATTAAATTAAATTAATATTTACAATGCTGAATTCATATGTATATGAATATAAATCTTTAATATAGTAATAAAATTAAGTATAATATTGTAAAATTATATATTTAATATTGTAGAATTCATGAACAAATATTAACAACATTCATATCTTGACTAATTAAAATAGGAGTTATTGAAATAGATTTAAAATAATTCTATAAATGGCAATTAAAATAATGGATGAAAAAAGCTAGAATTTTCCAAATTAAGTTGCCTTTAAATGCTTCATGCGAAGGAAAATATTTCAGTTATTATGAAATTTAAAAATACTGTTAAATTATATATATTATAATTCAAATCAGTTCACATTAACAGGTCCACTGATTTGAGAAAAAATTTTTTATAATGTAATTCACACTCAGTTTAGTTAAAATACTTTTTTAGTATGATATATTTCGAAACAAGGAATGAGATGCACAAGCCAACATCACAGTCTCTGCATTCGTACCTCGTCTCTTTTCTAATTCTATTACCATTTTCATTGAGTTTTTTTGAACAGACAACACACTACCTTAATGGGTGGTTTTTTTTTGTTTTTTTTTTTAAGTAACTTCCACTTGTTTTATAAAATGACGGCCTTCAAGACAGTCATTCATTTTACTTGTTCCGATTCCAGAATTTACTGTAGATTGTTGATTATTTAAAATAAATTTTTCAACCAAAAATGCTTGACTTCAGAAAGTCTGAAGTCAAGCATTTTTAATTGAACTCCACTCTTTTCATAAATAATAAATGCATTTCAAATAACTTGGTCTAATATGTGCCGAAAAATTTTCTTATAGTACTTTTTTTGTTTTTACTTATGGATGGATAGTATGATATACATTGGTCTGCTTTATCCACACCTCTCATGTTTAAATTATATTCTATTACAGCAACTGGTTTCCTAAGACATTTCTTCCCTGATTTACTTCCTTCATTTGGGAATTATGTATTGTGCTCAACATGCAAACAGTTTTTTTATCTTGCCATTTTATGGCACACATTTTTCCTTTCTGAAAAACTAATATTTCGCCTTTTTTAAATTCGCACTTTTTAGAGCAGGTGGATTGTTTTTTCGATTCAATCTGATAGTACCATACACATCAGTTTTATTTTTAATTAAAATTTTGGCTAATTCAGGTGAGGAATAAAAATTGTCTAAGGTTATACAATAACCTTTATTTAACAGCTCTTTTGCCAGCATTAGAACAGTTTTAGTTACTATACCACATGGAAAACCCATTTCTACAAATTGTGTTCCTTTGCATGTATACACAAGGGAATTCCAAATGTATCCACTTGAAGATTCACATAGTTGGAACATTTTTATACCAAATCCTGCTCTTTTTGTTGGAATATATTGAATCCAACCGAGCCGTCCTTGATATGGCATCAGTGACTCTTCAATTGAAATGTCATGATCTGGTACATAAATGCTTTTAAAATTTTCTATAACTGTATCCAATACGCTGCATATTTTTCTCAGTTTCTTTGGTGGCTCCTCGGAATCTTCTTTTGAAAAATGAAGAAATTTTATAATGAGGCTACTGATTTTCACTCATTAATGAGGAAATGAATGGAGTACTTATTATTGGTCGTTTTGACCATTGCCATTTTTCTACCGTTTTTTTTTATTATTCCCTGTAATATCAGAAGACTGAGAAAAATTTTCATTTCTTGAATGTCAGTTGGATACCACTGACATGATCTCCATTTTGGAGTAAGAGATCCGTAACCCCTGTAAATAATTTTCAGCATAAATATTTGTTTCCTCCACAATCATTTTAATTAAAGTGTCTTCCATAAATGATTAAAAAATTTCAACAAATCCTCTGGATCGAGAGCTGGTACTTTCATTTCAGGAGAACTGGTGAATGGAAAACGTGGTGGTGCTGGAGTTTTGTTATTCACGGGACACCATTGTCTGACATAATTAACATCATCATTGTCAGAATCTTCTGATTCAGAAGAAAATACGCCAACTGAAGTTAAAAGAGAAACTTCATCTTCACTGTCACTAGCCATTTTTATAATGTTTCTTAAAATATAAATTTGACATAAAAAAAGTTTTAAATATTTCACTTAGTATAAATATCAAAAATTATACTCTTTGAGGCCTGAAAATCATTCAGGAGAGGAAAGCACTCTTCTAAATTAGATTATAGTAATGAATAAGGGTGAGAAACCAGTTTCTCATTTGCCTACTTCAACCAAAACAATCGATATACTTTCTTTACTGAAATAAACACCCCTCTTTCATTCCTCCCGTAACTAACTGGAAACATCCTTACTCCTACAGGAAGTCACATGTGTTATGAGTTATCTTCCTTGAAATGAATTCCTGACTTGTTTGGGAAACTGCTTGAAATAGAACTATTGAAAACTTAAAAAAATTGTAGAGAATATAAATTTAACTCCTCATCTATTAATATTCAACATTATATGATCATTAATTACTCAATATTTTAAGGAGATCCAATGAGCAATAAATTAGTTAAAAATATTTGAACACTTTAGGAGATATCTATAACTTCTGTTGCACCATAAAACAATATAATAGTATCAATATGATAGAAACAAGTTGATACAAAACAAGTTTTGCTTATCAAATTATGTAATATTTTAAGAATCCTAATTGTATAAAAATTATAAACATTTTACATTTACATAAGTAAAGTAGAATTTTGGAAAGAAAATTTCCAAACAGCAATTTATTTTAAAATTTTAAAAATTCTGAACGCTGGAAAATTACAAAAATTATGTTAATGAATCAAATTTAATTTCCTTAATTACATGTTATCAACATTTTATTTTTTAAAATAAAACCACAAAGTTAAATTTTATTTTAATTTTTCTTATTGTATAGTATTATTGTTAATACTAGTAATGTATTTAATGACTTTGCAGATAATTACTTAAATCAGAAGTTGTGTCAAAAAACTTATATTCATTTTTATATCTTCTTTTGTAAAAATTATTTCAATATGTTTTCAAAATACAAAGACATTTTTATATATAAAGTACAAGAATTTATTTGTTCATTTTAAACTTTCTTTGACATGCGGCAGGCTTACAAAAATTTTATTTCCAAAGTGCTGAAATAGCATTATCATTTCATCATGTTGAATTTTACAAATTTATATATCAAGAATTAAAATCGAAAAAATTAAGGAAATAGGAAAAGTACAGATTTTTTTTTTAAAATTGATAGGATATATTTTTAAGGACTTGAAAATTTAAGAAGAAATTGTTGCAAGGCTATATTTTTTATTCTTGAATATATTGATAATAGTATAGCAAAACATTTATGTTTTAAATTATCACAAATTTATTTAAGTCGGAATTTATTTTTGTTTGAAAAGATTCTTACTTTTTTGTTAGATATTTAAAAAGCATACCTGCAATTCTAAATTAATCAATGTTATAAACTGTATTGATAATTTTCAATTTTGAGACTTTTCAATATTAAGTTTGTAGGTCTTTACATAAATAATATATGCCCAGACTTTGTTGATATTTTTTAATATAGTTTATTTTTACTCCCACAAATAACATTATATTCTTTGCAGAAAAATAGCTAATAATTTATGTGTTCTAATATCTTATTTTATACTCAATAAGAACTGTTTTGCAAGTTTATATTCATGTGTAGTTTTAAAAAATATGAAATAATTATTGGATAATTTGAACAACTAATTTATTTGGAAGCCTATATTTTATTTTTGTAATTTCTGTAACTAATTTCGATATTTTTTAATCAAATTAAACATTCTTATACTATCTGTATCCTGTTATAATTAAAGCAGATTGAAAAAAGAAAACTAAGTTTAAATATTCTATGATTTCTGGCCGTATTTTTTAACTTACTACTTCATTCAGATGTTTCTGCATGAGTGAATGTTCTTTGTTTTTATAAATTTAATTCTTATAAAATTATTTGTTTGAAATATATAATATGCTGACCATTACTTTTTAGATTTTAATGACACAAACCATCCTATATCGAATACACAATTTTATGTTTCAAAGATAAATGTGACGGATTAATTTTTTATTCAAACAAGAATAGTTAGGAAGATTTGACAGCTATTTTGCAACAAGAATTTCTGTATTTAAGATTATTAAATTTAAAAATCTCTTTTTGTCTCTAATATTGATCCTTTTTAAGATAATTATTTGTTGAGCAAACATATTAGTAATTTGTTTGTTTTAAAAATAATTTTATTATTATAATTACTTAAATGTATATATTTTATAATAAAATAATTACTTTCAGTAAATTTAAAGTTTAATTCTTTATCTGAAGTATGATTGTGATTTCAACTAATCACTATTACACTATTTGAAAAGAATACCTTTTGAAGAGTATAAAAATATTTTTCACAAAAATATGTTAATCAATATTTAAATATTAAATAAAAGTCACTGAATTTGCTGAAGAACAATTTACTGTTTAAAAAATAATTGAATCATAAATTTAATTTGCTTTGAAGATATTAT
This sequence comes from Latrodectus hesperus, assembly GCA_037975125.1. Taxonomy (NCBI): domain Eukaryota; kingdom Metazoa; phylum Arthropoda; class Arachnida; order Araneae; family Theridiidae; genus Latrodectus; species Latrodectus hesperus. The sequence continues at coordinate 122,541,587 of CM075853.1, read as the reverse complement.
AAATTTCTATTATAGAATATTTATTTCCCAAAATATTATACTTACGTCATATAAAAAAATTATATGAAATACATACAAAAACTAAATTGACTTTCAAGTCAGAATAGAGATGTCAGAAATATCGTAATTTCATTTGTTTATTTTTTACTAGTGAAAATTTGTAATCATATGATATGTTAAAGAATATTACTAATTAATATTGATATATTAAAATAATGACTGTAGTGTAACAATTAATATTTTTGCTATACTTTAGTTTTAATATTATGTTTCTTTCAAAAGAAATGAAAGTAAAAACATAAGTATAATATTATTGGCTCACACTCAGATGACCATCATGCTTTAAAATGATACTTCTATTTTATGGAAAATCCATCAATTTTTCTAATACAGGCAAGAGCTCTTTCATTGGAAATTAAATAATTACCATTTATGAAATTTATTTGCTTATCTCAATCATAACTAGTTTGTAAAGTGTCATTAAAAGAATAAAAACTGAATTAAATTAACTAAAATAAATGTAAGTAATTGGGGAAAGAAGGAAAATGAACAAAAATAGACTTTAGAAAGGAGGCAAGAGTTAGCAGAAACACATTTAAAAATAAATAGAAATTTAAAATATTTGTCTTTCTTTTGTCTTTTCTTTCTTTTGTATATATATATATATATATATATATATATATATATATATATATATATATATAAATTTTATGTTTAGAGTTTTATATAATTTCATAGTTGAATATAGTTGTTTAAAAATGCTTCTATAATTTTACTTTAAAAATCAAATTTAAATTTGGTTATTTACTTAACATCAAATTAAGAAGCCAAAACAATATTTCTTGGAAATGTATTAAATCATTGTGAAAATGTGATAAAAAGATTTTTTAGTCTCACACAGGCTGCTTTGAAATGCATATTTGACCTTAAGATGTAATTCTATATTTAATTTCTAGAAAGCTAAGAAAAAACCTCTGAGTGTAAAGAAACCTGCTGACTTAGGTGTTGATATTTCTCCAAGGATTGAAGTTGTCAGTGTTGAAGATCCACCTACTAGGGAAGCTGGAGCCAAAGTAGAATCAGTGGATGAATTGTTGCAGAAGTTGAAGTCCCTCGGAAGAATATGAAGTCAATGTTTTTTATTTTGATGCTATTTCATTTAAGCATACATGATATGAAAAACTGCATAATCAATATGCAGTTACATTTAGGCAAATAAAATCAATTTTTCTAAAATGTGAATTACCAAAAATACTATTTATTTAAAAAGTTAAAATAAAGTTTCGAATGGGTAAATTATTTTGTACAAAGAAATATATTTTAATATAAACAGATTCGAAATATGTGTCTATTTTATAAAATATTTTGTTTTGTATTAGAAATTTATCTGGAATAAAAGAGTGTTTTGTATAATTTATTTTTATTTTTATTTTACTTTTAAATCAGTGCAATATTTATGTATAATAAGATAATATTGAGTAAAAATGTCAATGGATGCACATTTTTAATAAGTTATGATAAATAAAAGAATATGTATTTAAATAAAAGTTTTGCTTTCACAAGCTTAAAGAAATTTAAGTGCTTAAGAATATTTAATTGATATTTTAATGATTATATAATTACATATCAACATACTATATTGTAAAGGATATCTGACCATTTTTATATTTAGAAATTATTTTTCTTATATATTTGAGTATGTTTAATGTAATTTAAATGAGTTTTATTATCTACCTTTGTATTTATTTATTTAATTTTTTTATTATTCTCCAGGGAATCCTTGTAATTAGATTATAGTTTACATATTTCTTAAGATCGATTAAAAAATCAAATTTTTTTCATTCATTTATTAAATTTTTTTCTATAAATTATTTTCATTTGTTTTACAACATTTCATTTATTAGGAGATAAACCCTTTTTTTAAATAATAGATACATTATTTCATTTGCTGCTTATTTTGTTTATTACATTATATAAAAATACATTGACATTAATTCTTTATAAAATTAAACACAAACATGTTAAAGAAAATTATTTGGCACATTGTTTAGAGTTATAAATAATTTTTCAATATTAAGAATAACATTTTCTAAAATTTAATATATTTCTTGATGTATCTAAAACACACACACAAATTAAGGTTCAAATGAAATGGATGAAATTTTGTTAAATATTTCACAATTCATATAAAATAGACTCATATTATATAATTTAAAGCAACGTTGCCTTTAAAATGTACTTTAGAGTTTCTGCTTCCCTGAATGACAACAAAATTAACATCCATAAAGATTTTATTTGTCATTCATAATAATGCATTGTTACCAATTGCCAATGCTGTATACAGTATGTATATGTTTTTTTTTTTTTTTTTCCAAAATTCAGTACTATTTTTGAAAATTTTTAAATGAGCTGAATGAAAAGCAAAAGGGAAATTTAAATAAGCATCTTATATTTAATTACAAATTTTATTTAATATTGAAATCATTCGTATTAAATGACTGATATAACATCAAATCATTGATATGAATTGTATCCATGTATTTAATAGAATCTGAGAAAATTGCACAAGATGTGATCATTTATTATCTTGGACAAGATAAACAATGCTTAATGAAAAAAAAATTGATTTAATTTTTTTTTTTAAACTCTGCCATCCGGTTTTGTAATTTTTATAGATGAAGTGAGAGGAATATATGTAGAGCTAATGGACATGAAAATTAGCTGAATTCTTTTTACTTTTGGTAGGACTTAAATAAATAATCTGTCGATATCAAAACTATAACAAATAGTTTATTTTGAGCTCGATTCTAAACGCTGACTATACCGCTATAAAAAAATACAATTCTGAATCAAAGTTTTCAGAGAGAAACGAGCGTAAGAGGTTGCCATAATTAGCGCACTTTATCGACTTATGAACAATTTCTCAAGGCGGCAACATCCCGGGCCCCGTGGAATGGCTAACATTGAACAACCAATCAAACACACACACACACAATAGTAATATGATTTACACAATTCTAAAGCAATATTCTAACACAATAATAAACATTACATTGGTTCAGCAAATAATATTCATGATTAACACACAGGTTCAAAGTACTAAATGGTAAGAACAATTATATTAATGCAATTAAACAATACAGAAAATAATAATGATAAACAATATTTCAGATACTACAATACTATGACAGTACAATAATTAATCAGCATTTACAGGAAGTATGCACAATTTTGTAATGGGTATTTTTAAAATCCCATGAGCAGTACTAACATTGACCACTTTGGCACAATTGTCAGGGCCGCGCAAAATTACTATTCTCCCTAGAAGCCACTTGCATTTGGGTAGATTAGGCTCCTTTATTACTACAAACATACCTGGGCTGACATTCAATATCTAAAATTTTCCATTTATTACGATTTTGATAATGATTCCGATATTAAAAGCTCCATCGCTTCGAAATAATCCGAGTCAGTTTTTCAACTCGCTTCCACCTTGATAAAGCCGAGCTGGCAGCCGAATGGTTAGCGCTCTTGCCTTCGGTTCAACAGTTCGTGGGTTCGAATCCCACCTTGGGTATGGATGTTTGTAGTGGTTCGGAATCCACTTTAAGCCGTAAGTCCCGGTCTAATTAGCCCTCGTGTGCAAAAAATGACCGTTGAGCGACAAACAAACCCACCTTGATAAACGATTGATGGGGACATCAACGATACATGGTTCAACAATTGTCATTAATATCTGACGACATCGGAGTCAAGGATCTCGAATTTAGGATTCCCTCTATTACCGTAATTATGGTAAGACATTCTTCGTAACTAAAATTGGCATTTCCTGCACCCCTAAATAAATGATGCTTAAAGGACTTAACTCCCGCCTCCCAGAGTTCTCCAAAATTCGGAGCTCTATATATAGACATTTTGCCTTATTTACAATTTTGCCTTTGTCACAACAGAACCAATAAGTCCTTGAGAATCGAATATTCTCGCAATATCTGGCAATGCAGAGCGTTTAGTATAAGTGTCTCTATGTTGAATTGTAATTTTGTATGAAAGGCAATCAAGTTGAGGTTTCCACAATACTCCTAGAACCTTAACCGAACTAATTTCCTCTGAATCCTCGAAGGAATACTATTCACTACTAATGATACCTTCGAGAAGACTGTCATCGTTAAAATTCTATTTCTGAAGGGACATACCTGCCCGTGCAAGTAACTGGACAAGCTGGAGTAGTAATTATCTGGTTGATTGGCGATCATTTGATCCCGTTAATATGTCATTATATAAAATCATCCCTTTCAAATCTAGCAGCATCTGGGAACGAAGTTTCTTCATTATTACATAACTGTTTAAGCTCTCTCCTGAAAAGGTAGGGTGCAGTGGCAATTCCATATGTCATAGTGTTAAGATTGAATGTTTTAAGTGAAATGTCTGGACCTTCCCTCCAAAGAATTTTTTGTAAATCTCTTTGCTATAGATGGACTAAGATTTATCTATATATCTTTCATATATCTGCCAGGAAAAAAAAAAACTTACGCTTCCTAAACCGAAGCATAAAAAAAAGATCTTGCTGTGGAATTCTACCTAACTTTTGCAGTGATTGAAAGATGTGCCTATAGATGTAGGAGCTGAGGCATTAAAAACTATTCTCAACTTCGTTGATTTGCTTTTAGGGTGCAAGATTCCATAATGAGGCATGTAATATACAATGTTTTATGGTTACATCCTCTGATACCTCCTCCATATGATTTAGATCCTTATATTCTCGCAAGAAGTCTTCATTAATAATTTCATTTGAGGATTGCGCTCTAACCTTTTGCATAAAGATTCTGATTGCTTAGATGCCAGTAATTTTGATTCTCCTAACAAATGGTCAGTTTTAAGGGTTACTTTTACGATATATCGGCCATCAGGTGCTATAGAATGCGTTTTTATGAAGTGTTCTTCACATTCCATTTCTTCTGGACTGAAAATAGGAGTTGTATTTTTAATTGATTCAAGTTCAAAAAATTCATGAAAAGTTTTATTAATGTTAATTGATTCCTGTATCAGTCTGCAATAATGATTGCTGGTCGTGTTAGAACTGCCATTTGAGCCACTAACAATAAAACCAAAAACACTATCTTGAGGAATTAAACGAGAGTCCTTAACCTCTTCGCGATGGGCGGTGCATATATGCATTTCGTACGGACGAAAGTGAGGGCCGGGCGGTGCATATATACATTTTAAGCTGGAACAATTTTTAATAATCACTAGATGGCACTATGTGTCCATTACATTTAAACTGAACGTAGTTTTAGTGTTCTGACCTTCATTTTTTCCAATTCCTGCTTTTTTTGATATTTTGATTATCAGCTGTGGATGGGGATAGAGGAAATCTCAATGTAAACAAACACAGCTCGACTCTTCAACTATCCATGTGATTTAAGCATTTTCACTTCTGATAGTTCTCTGAACACTTTTTTATTTTGTTTTCGCTACTATTGGAAGTCTTTTAGGGTTTTAGCGCCAGTTTCGCTACAGTTTTTACTGCTTTCGGTTATATTTGCTCACTTTTCTTGTTATTTTAAAAATTCTCGACTCCAGATTATTATGGCGAGGATTATCTGGTAGGCATTTTCCTACCCTTAATTTGAACAAAAAGGGAGAAAAAGTCGCAGAAAGTGCATTGTTTGCTCACAAACCGTGATGAAAGAAAAGAAAAAACAAACATTTTATACTTGCAAATCATGCAATGTCGGACTTTGCGTTTCTCCGTCATTTGAGATTTTCCATACTCAGTCTTCATTTTAAATTTTGTTATTTTTTCTTGTAAATAGCCCTTGTATTTATTAATTTGCAAATATGTTGAAGTGTTTTGTAAATTAAAATTTTGAAAAAACTAGAATTGCACTGTCGAAAATTATTTCTCAAAGTAAGCAACTTTGTTATATATATATTTTCATATAAATTGAAGGAAAAACATTATTAAAGTCTAGTTTTAATGTTATAAGATAGATTATGTGATAATATCTAAATTGCTACCAAAAATCACGGCGATAGGACTTTAACTTTATTATTTACGAATTTTTTCTAAAGTTAGGCCTAGCGGAGAAAAACCTCCGTCCTGTAATATCATTCCTTTCACTTCAGCTTCGTCCTGAACGCGCGTCTTAAACAAAGGCGCCCCGTCGTGAAAAGGTTAAGTTTTAATTTTTCCGATTTTAATATATCAAAATATAATTCTGCCCCAAGTAGACCGACGATTTTGCTAGATCTGAAAAATGCGGTATCCGCCAGTTTTATATCGTTCGGCTATTTCCTAAAGTTAATATTCAGCTGTCGTGTGAAGGTTATGTTTGTGATTTTCGGAACAATTACAAATTCCGAAGCTGATAAAATCTTTAGATGAATTAGAAATTTACAATACTGCCTTAGATTTTACATTTATCAACGAGCCACTTAATCTTCTAATTGGCATATTAACTTGACTTTCCTTTAACCGCAACAAATCTGCAGCTTTGCGACTTATGGCATTTGTCATGGAGCCACTATCAAGCAAAAAAATGCAACACAAGTAGGAACTTTAATGGTATATACCACTAAAGCTCCTTTCATTAGCAAATGAATCAACATGCAATGTTTCACTTTTTAAAGAGGATTTTAATATTAACAAGCTTACTTCCAATTTTTCGATTTCCTTTTTTATTTGATGAAACAATTTTTCATTGTTATCAACATCTTTTTCTTCTAAGATACCGTCGTACTGTAAATACAATTGAATTAAATTATTTTTTGCTCCTTGAACATTTCTAATTTTTACTTCAAAAGAAACTGCATAACAATTCTTAGCTTTATCACTTTTAACATAAGCTTCTAATCTTCAAATTTTTGCTTTCAGAGTGCTTCGTTTGCGATTAAGAACTTTAAAGTCTGACATGATGCAAAACGAAAGTAATACCTTTTAACGATATTGAAAAATATGAGTTTCATATTTTTTGTGTATCTATAAGACGCTAATTTCCCTACCGGTCGACTGACTATAATATGGTAGGACTTAAGTAAATAATCCATCGATATCAAAACAATAACAAATAATTTATTTTGAGCTCGATAGTTTGATCCTGAACGCGGACTATATCACTACAAAAAAATACAATTCTGAATCAAAGTTTTCAGAGAGAAATAAGAGAATAGGAGGTTGCCATAATTGGTGCACTTTATCGCCTTATGAACAATTTTTTAAGGTGGCAACAACTTTATTTCAGCAAGAATTTTTAATACACAATTCTTTCACAACAAAAAACGTATTACTTATTAAAGATAAAATTTCATATTTTGAAACTTCATTTACTCTTAATTTATTCTGATTTTAGCTATTAGTTTTTTTCCACACCTAATTTTATTTAAAGTATAATTTTTTACTCTACACTTTTATATGTACATTTTACAATTGTAATTAAAAGCTTATAATAATACTCTCATAAAGTATCATCAGAGAGGAAGTTACATATCTATCATCATGATGGTTATACCTGTTCTCTTTGAAATGCAAGATTTTCATTGATGGTGTAGTTGTTGAGCATTAAAGCTAATTTGATATCACTGTATTTCGATATTGTTATGTGCATACATACAAAGTGAAAAGATAAAGATCACCTTATAAGAAAAAATTAGTGAAGCTGAAAGTTATCCCATATAATGTGAATATTTTATTAGAATAGTGAAGCAATACTTTACTGCTGTAATATTCAAGCTTTTATTTGAAAAAAAGCACTTGAGTAAAAAATGTTAAAATTTTGTTTGTCTAAATAAATAAATCTAAATAATTTAAATATGTTTTAAAGAAAATATTCAAATAAAGAAATTTTATTCTTCTGTGAAATAACTATTATTTGAAAGCGTGAATTTCTGCTTTTACAATATAATTTTATTTGATTTTAATTTTTTAAATGATCGAAAAAATTTCATTCCTTAAAAGAGCTTTTCAAAATTGAGGGTTACACTTTGTTGTTTATATTAAATTTATTTTATAGCAATAAAATTATATTTCTAAATAAATGACAAAAGCTTAGTTAACTAGAAAAAAATTATGGAATTCATATAACTTCTAGATTGTGAATCCACATTTCTCTATTTTGGCATTTATCAGTATTTTCAGATGCAAAAATGTTTATACAAAATAAGGGTTCAGAGGCTCGACCTTGCCTCAGTCCAGGAATATGTGTGTTGGAAGCATGTAATACTGCTACTATTAATTGAGTACGTTTGTGTTGTTGTTGTGGCTTATGCCTCAAGGTCTAGCTGCAAGCGACACTATCTCAGGTGGTCGTGAATATTCAAAAAGTCATAAACAATAAGAGATGAAGTAATTAGGTCCTCATGCGAAAGCCCTTCACAGTCGAGGAGATGTTAAGGTGAGGCTTGTGCAAAAGTGCACTCAAGTGCAAGATTTCTGTCCATCAATATAAGTAAGGCTCCCTATATGTTCATTCATGAGCGTGATGATGGTGCATTGGACTGCTATATCACTTCCAATTTTGAGGGTATTACCTGGAGTTTTTCCAGGTTACCAAAAGGGAACGGAGGAACTCTCCATATTTTTTGATTTGCGATTTTAGTTTTTGAGTATATTTCGTAGAAGGTCAGTTCGTTACCAATAGTTGATGAGCCAGAAGATTCATTCAGATAAATTTTGCAGCATTTTTTTTATATCCCTCACGAGGTATTCATTACACTTGTAATAAGTATTTGGACACCTGTAATACGATAGATAAATACAATTTATTCCTATTCAATAGTTAGTAAAACCTCCACACGAGTTAATTTCTATCTCAATTCAACCTGGCATGCTTTCCACAAGTGTTTGCATGATGAACATAACGGTATTTACTTCTACTCTGTTTATAGAAGAATGTAAGTTCTTTCATATATATTTTGGATGGTTGCTGCACCCCTTAATAGGGCAATCCAACTTGCCCTTAAGTTTTCTATAGGATTCAAATCTGAACATTTTTAAGGCAGACCAGTCCAATCGATTCACCTCATTAGCAGCATACCGATTTAAATTGAACATCGTAACACGACAAATGGCATTGATCCAACTCGTAAAACTGCCACTGCATAGGAAACACATTGTTGTCTAAAATAATAAAGTAAGAGTCTACCATAATTTGGGATCAAGAGTCCCCAACATGTACAAAAAAGAACCCTGGACTATAATTCCACATCCGCTAAATTTTGGGTACAATACATTCAGACAAAAGGCATCCTCTAGGCATATGCGGTTCCCAGAATCTGTCAGTGAATGATAGAGCTTGAACTGTGAGATTCAGACTCCAAAGAACCAATTTCAATTCACCAACGGTCAATATCGACACGTGCCTCGCACCACCTGAGCCGAGCAACCATGGTTTTGTAATCAAAAGCTTATGAGTGACAGCACGACCATAGAAACCAATCAAATGTGCTATCTTGCGGATGGTGCTTATCGTAAAAACCGTTTCGAATGCTTTTAGGAATATGTGGGTAGTATATATTGTTTTTTCCGAATTTTTTTGAGGAGTGCCCGCCGATTTCTGCCTCTTAGTTTCGTAGGTTTACAGGGTTGAAACCCATTCTGAAAATCACTACTCACTTTCCACTTCTTAATCATAAAACCCTGGTAGAATTTGGAATGTGTTTAACTCACTAAATATATCCCAATAAATATATAAATTGTCAGATATTATAGATGTGTAAAATCTTTAAGATTTGCCATATTTATAATATCTGATAATTACATTTTTTTAAAAAAAAGCTAAACTGCTTTTAATTTCGTAGCACCTTGCTCGTGATTAATGCAAGTGTTATTTCCTACAAGGCCTAGCGTAGATCAGAATCGCAGATATCCTCATTAAAAATGGGTGTTTCCAAATATTCATTAATATATTACCATAGGTTCCTATCTTGGCTGCCAAAATTGGACTAATTTCAGTAGCATAGTTTGGTCTTATCTTGGCCACACAGATTGGTCCCATATAACGAAATGTAGACCATCCAGGATTAGCCAGATATAGACCGCCAATACTGGACACCGACAAAGCCACGATTAGCCAATATAGGGTCAAGCTATTTTGCTACTTGTGTAGATAGAGTATACAGATTCGATAGCTAATATTGTTCGGACTTCATTGTTAAAATGCCTACAAAGCTAATGTATTAATAAAGATGAGCATCAAATCCATTTAAAATTTGTGATATAGATAAAATTGTAAAACTATGGTGGAATCAGAATAATGGAAACATCAGTGAATAAAAGTAACATTTTTGAATGCACTGCGTACCATTAAAATATACCTACCCTTTTTTTATAAATACAAAAGCATATATTCTGATCGTATGTGATAGTTTTATTGAATTCTGTAAATCTTAGAGTTTTTCAAAAAAATAAATCGTCAGACCTCTCAGATTTTCAGAGGCCTAATCGTACAACCTTGTCTGGTTGGAGTGACCCAAACAGCTCAACTTTTAGAGGCAATATGCCTAAAATCATGACAGTGTGACACAGCTCACTACAGCAAATTCGTGGACTGAAAGAATTTAGGGAAACATACCGACTAGTATTGAAGCGAATTGTTTAATGAGTAAAAGTGAGCTACAAAATCAAAAGTGATAGCAGAGCTCAATCATCATCTGTATACTAAAGTGTCAATGATTAGTTAAGAGACACCTTCATAAACAAAACATTTGCAGCACAGCAATTTCCAAGCCACTTGTCATACACAGATTTATGGCCAAATATATCTGTGATTCAATATCAATCAAGATATCAATTCCAAATGTCGTCTACATATATAGTGTCACACTCATAAAATATTTTCAACTGATTTATCGAAGTAATAAGGTCAGATGAATAATTTTTCCACATAACAAGATATGGGCACGTTTAAAGAGCAGCTGCATAAAAATCGAAGTACCAAGAAGGAAAACGTTATTTTAATGAAAATAAATATGTGCACAACTCATATATAGATTACATAAATTGCGGTGCGAGTCCCGGACTATACCTTAATTAAGGTTAACAGTTTTGGAATACTTGCCCATCACCTAGCACCTCATAAATTTGAACCACACTCAGGTTACGAAGTCACATCTGAAATGTCATCCTCCTATACACACCAGAAGAGAAGAACTTTGAATGTCATAGATTAATGTGGACTTGTTTCCAACTCAATGGAGCTTCTGCAACTCAGTCAGAGAGAATATGTTTATCTCCTTCCCAATCACTGCCGGTGGCAAATGATGCTTCATTTTGCTAATCTTAACGGGAGTTGGCGTGAAGTTACTTAGCGCTCATACACAGATAATAAAATGATAAAAGAATCAAGACCATAGGGCCCATCCACGGTTCACCATTATACCTTGAATGTTCAAATCAGTAGTTGGTGGAACCGTTCTTGGCAGTGATATGTTTGTATACGCTTTGGTAAAAAGTGCTTGAGCCACTTAATGTTATCTTGCGATATATTTTGCCAGGCATTCATCAGTTATCATCCAAATCTGCAACACTTTGGAGTGTCCGAATCTAGAGCCTTAGCATGTCTTCGAAATGTTCGATTGGTGAAAGGTGTGTGACTTTTCCGGCGAAGAAAGAATATTAATGGCACGAAGATAATCCAGAGATATGTGAGCGGTATGAAGCCTGACATCATCTTGTTGGAACCACCTCCAAATGGTTGGTTTGTTTGTCGCTCAACGGTCATTTTTTGAATACGAGGGCTAATTAGACCGGGACCTACGGTTTAAAGTGGATTCCGAACCACTAAAAACATACATGCCCAAGGTGGGATTCGAACCCACGAACTGTTGAACCGAAGGCAAAAGCGCTAACCATTCGGCTGCCAGCCCGGCCCACCTCCAAATGATGTACCATGAAGAGTAATATATTGTTCAACTGTTAAAACACGATGGTCATTTGCTTCAAGAGCAAAACGAAATTCATCGCTGAACACTATCCGAGGCAACCATGATGATCGGATGTGACATTACTCCAGACAATTAGGTCGATGTTGATGGTTCAAAGGCAGACATCTTGACAAATCAATCCTTGAGATGTCAAAAGCAAGTGTCGTGATACGGTGAAAGGTACAACGGGGGTCTGGAAGAGGTTACACGCTGGATAGTAGACACTGAAACCGTTGGAGCAGTTCGGGTCTATCGAACACTCATCCAATCTTGCCTTGCATTTGTGCACCTAGGCCGTTCAGAGCATCCTTTCCGTCTAGTCTCTTCGCAATAACCATTGCTGCTAGTTCCTTTGCGCAGCTGCATAAGTACGTAGCAGGTGATGATCCATTGCTCGGTATGGCCATCCAGCTTCACTCATTCTGACAATGCGATCAGATTCGAAGTTATTCAGTGGCATATAATTTCTTCGAAAATGTTTGTGATGGCATCGATTGTTATTTCATTCGGGAATCGCAACGGCGAAAACGAAAATTTACACCACCATTATCGGTTTTATACTTTTTGAGTTGTTCAACAAGAATGCTAGCAACAAACACCGCGCATATTCATTGACCTTGAAAAGACTATCATTTGCATGTTCGATCAATGTCTTATCCAACAAAATTTCATTATAATCAAGAAAATCCTTCTTGGTGCTTCAATTTTTTTTTGCAAGAGTGTATATGATTTTCAATAGAAAATATAGTATTTCAAGAGAACATAACGTAAAGATTTTAATTTATATTCTTAACTTTATCTGTATTAATTTATTATTTCTCAGAAGCTCTAATATATAATTAAACTAATACTGTAGTTAAAAGAAAACTATCAGAGAAATATATTTTAAATGAACTGTGAGAAATCTTGAAATAAAATTAATAGAACTTTTATATTTAATTTTAGAGATGAAAATACGCGTTTTATTACAAATAAGTTCTTATACTTTGATTTTATTATTTCCAATATTTCAATGACAACGATAATTCTACAAATTAAAATACATTATAGAGGCAAGCTTTTTTTCTGTTAACTGATATTAATAAAAAAACATGGAAATATTTTATATCTTAATCTTGTCTGCTATTTATTGTAGTGGACAAACTGAAGTCTTACATTTTAACTGCCATGAAATTTTTTTTAACAGAATTAATTTTTAATATGGAATTTGTATTTTCTGACATTAAACTTTAAAATACTAATATTTTTTAATACTCAAATTAAGATTAAGCTTATTTGTTCCCAATCTACTTATTTATATATATAAATAATGTAACTTTACTGGGGAATATTTTTTGAAAATTCAACAAATATGATTGAAAATAGATTAATAAAGATTGTAAATTTTGAAATGCATTTTCAAAAAATAACTAATTTAATAATAGATGGATAGAAGAAACAATAAAATAATTGAATTCTACATTTAAAGTCTTATGTGTATATTTACACAATGAATTTGAAATTGCTTCTTTTGAGATAAGGTTACTTATGTTAAAAGCTTTTTTATTTCTTTTCAATATAAAAATATTTAGCTGTCAAAAAGTATTAGTAATAGTATAGTGTTGATTTGACTCCTGTTATTTGAAGTATAATGAATTTATTCTCAAAATTCTAACTATTTAAAAACTAAGAAAAATTACATATTTTATTATCAAATTTTCCTGCAATTAAAAATATAAAGAAAATTTCTAATTTTACTAGTAGAAAGTTTAATTTAAAATATTTACAATTAATAAGTGGATGCTATTCATTAATATATTTTAGAAAATTTTTGATTATTATTTATTGAACAATCAGTCAATCAACAAAATCAATTATTTTAGACAGTCATAATCACTTTAATTTTTTCCAAATATTAAAAAATTATGTTTGAATTTTTAGTTAAAAATTTTTTTATATTAAAGTAATTTTACATTTTTTGATAAGTTATATTTTTTGGCACTTTTTACTAGATGTTTGAAACTTTATTAGATATATCTGAGAATAGAATTAGATAAATTACAATTATTTATGAATTTTTAAGATTTTATTGAAGATATTTTTTAAAAATTATTATTCACATTACAAGTCCAAAAACACACAATATTAAGATAAAAAAGTTTATTATTTGGAATTCATCATTATATAAAAACATCAAATAAACATTAAAATAATTTTTTATGGCAATAAGTTAATACATCACTGCAGAACTAATGAAAACTGTCAAATATACATACATTATTATAAACTGTGAAAACCCACAAATCACAAAGCTTTAGGATGAAAAACCTGAATACTGTACAATCACATGAGCATTTTTTTCATTGTGACAAATAAGATACAGCAAATGAAATGCTTTGTAAAAGTACTATTCGGCCACAGGTGTTCAAGGCACCTTTTATTCACATATGCTAGTGTACCTCTGCACACTTAAAATAGTTTAAGGATGTAAAACATACAATGTAATGATTCAGGAACAATGAATTACCACATTAATGCCTTAACATGTTAGCAATGTCTTTCAACCTCACTCCTATGATACAAATTGTTTACATTTTTTAATTTGTGATATTTATATCAGTAATTTGCATCATTTTCAGTTTTAAATACATACATCAATTTCCACTTCCACACACAATTATTGTTGATAACTTTAGAAATATATAAATTGTGCAGCACAAAATTTTATTTTAAATATAACTTTCATTTAAAGACTTAGTTTGATAAAATTTCACACAACGCAAACCACCTGTCTGACATTAAATGATCAAATCTCTACTCATTTTCTATTAAACTGTTACAGTAGGTACAAATAACAATGTAGATGAGGAATGGAATTATTAAAAAATAAATAATAATGCATACACACTTATATATTTATACAATTTCTCAAAAATAATGAAGTGTGCAAGTCAAATCTACAAGTTCACAAAGGTACTACAGCATTTTTCCAACAGATTCTCGTGGCTCAGAGATCTGCTGGCCTAGGGAAACCTGGATTATCCCCATTAAATTCATCCAAAGCTATGTGATTTGTGGCGAATTCCTAGCAACCGACAAGCGGCTTAGTATTGAAAATGATGGAGGAACGTTCATTGAAGAAGTAAACTGTGCCTATTGACATGAAAAAAATAATAAATCCACTGACAAGAGTGGCAAGTTCTTGACCTTTTCCAGGCTGAAGAAAAATGCGTGCAGATGTTTCGAGCCAAACACTTTCAGTCCATGTTGAATATTCCTCTGATTTCCATTCTATATATAATAAATTTTTTTTTACATTATTTGGAATTAAGCAAAATTAATTAAAATTATGAATTTTTTAAATGCTATTAATAAATTTAATTAATAGCAATAATATTATTTATTGAGACATTAAAAATATTAATTTCTTAACATTGTAAGAATTCAGGGAATTGCATAACCGTTCTTCATTGCAAACTTGTAAGATGGTAAATAGTATGTTTCTTCTTCTTCTTCTTAGAGTTGGGTTTGTATGTCATCAGGCACCTCTGCTTTTATCAGTAGTATGTTTAATATAAGGAAACATTAATAACAAAAAGTGGAGCAAAGCCCAGTATTAGTAATGATGTGTTTCTAATATAGTAAAATTATTTTCTCAATAATAAATTTAAGAAAATTTAAATTATGCATGAATTATCCAAAGTAATTTTTTCCAAAAACTTGTGTCAATCACATTTCAGGAAATTTGTAAAGTCTTTTAAAAAGTATTGCATTCTTGGTTACAAACTTTTTTTTGCAGAATGGTTTAATTGTTTTCCACATAAAATATATTTTACACTTTCTTTCATGTGTACAACAGTATACTATATCAAAATAATTCAAATATTTTTCATTTGTTTTATTTACCTCATTTGTTTTTGGTGTTTCTAACTACAATTAGTATTATTTTCACATTTATTCATGAATACGATAGGGTGAGAACAGTATTACACATAGTAGTTAAACTATCCTTCCAAATCTCATACAAATTTAATTCCTTAAAATTTTTTTACTCTCATTTTTGACAAAATAAATGTTTTAAATCTATTTTGATTTAAAGATATTTATTAAAAAATTGAATAAAACTTGGACAATTTTGCATTTTACTTAGTAGAAATTTTATAAATACTCTCCTACTTGTACAATTACTAAATAATGAAGATTTTAAATCAATATACTTTTTTTATATGAATGATAGAAAAGTAATTATCTTTCATAAAAATAAAATAAAAGTATTACTTTATTTATAAATAAGAGTTAAATTGTAATAAATATAGCTTTTTTAAATAAGAATAATTACAACTATTTATTAAGTTTCATGGAAAAATTTAATGTTTTGAAATAAAACTTTTACCAAAGACACGGAAAATATAAATCAGGGACGTATACAGGCGTTTTAATGGACAAAATGTGTGTAAATCTACATTAATTTAATTTAAAAACAGTAACTTATGATCTTAGAGATTTTTTTTTTACATATGTAGACACATAGACACATTACTAAAATTAATTCTTGCCTTTTGATAATTCTGGGAAATTATACTTTTTACAAAAATTATCAATAAATTAAATAAAATGCTGTATCAATTTATCAAAATCCAAGAAATTTCAGAAAATTTAATGATATGACAAGCATCTATAAGCAATATGAGTTCATATTTTATCATAATAATCAAAACTTAAAATTTAAGTTCATAAAAAATAAGGTTGTTCTTAAAATATTTATATAATTATTTATATTTTCAATCAAAAAAAAATTTTTTTTTGTTCAAAAAGAGCTTTTTATGTGTCAACACTTACAAGATTTAAAAAATAATAAAAAATTTAAAAAAAAATCTAGATAACTAATTTTTTAACTCAAAAAAATAACGACAGAAAAATAATTTTTCTAATTTAATATTGATTTTTTATAAATTTTGGAGTAATTTTAAAAACATACACATACAAAGTGACAGGTGTCTAGCATACACTAGACACCTGTCACTGATTTTTTTATACATAGATTTCTCTAATATCAAAATAAATTTCTTTGAGAGCAACATTGAAAGAGTGCAGCATGTCATGTTAAAACTATATATATATATATATATATATAAACACATTTTCTTTTATTCACACTCCTTTAAATTTTTATTTTTGGAACAAATTGTGAAAATTAATCAATTTATTGAGAAATATTAGAAATTCAAATAATTGGAATATCTCTATATTTGAAATTACATGTTGGCCAATTTCAGCTAATTAACAATAGATTTTATTCTACATAACATAAATGAAAATTTTAATTATAATTTAATATATTTCAAGGATTCAGAGACCATTTAAAATGCATAATTATACTATTAAAGAAATGTGTTTAGAGATTTCAAGATCAGATAGTATTTCAGAAAACTTTGCTACTGGAATCAATTAAAGGTTCAAACATTTGATACTGGTAGTGCAAAGTCTGCTATGATCATCAAGCATTACTTGATACATTTAAAAATTTACAAATTGATAATATTGTTTTTTCAATGATTGATTATTAATCTTTACATTACTCAAAACATTATGTATTATATAAATTTTCTTAGAGTTACAAATGGCAAAAAATATTTTCTGTTTTTAATAATGTATAAGATGAAATCATTACTTAAAACAAAGTCTTACCATTTAAAACAAAAGCTGGTGATTGTGCCATAGTATACATTACAGTTGATTTCTTACAAATGCCACTTCCATTTCCAGCCATCCAATCATAATGGTATATCTAGTAAAGTAATGATTAAAATTTGTATCAAAATGATATTTAATTGTATATTAAATTCATCTAGACATTATACTGTATTTAACAAGAGAAACATACTTGGTCCTGTGCATCACCAGTACAGTTTTTCCTATCTCGATCAAGTTCATCAGAACCAGTTAAATAAGCCAATAGGTATCTAGTGTAAAGGGTAATAGCATTAGCCTTTGTGTGACCTCCACTGTCAACACTTACATATAGAGGATAAGGTTCAACACCTGGAAAAATCACAATAATTACGGTTTACTACTGTTTTGAAACAACAGTTTCCATTTGAATAAAAAAGATTAATTGAAAACAATTATATTATGAGTTGTTAGGTTAGTATAAAATAATTGAATTGTTTTTTAGATTGAGCTACATAAATGGCAACAAATCAGATTAAGGAAAGTAAACTTAAAGCATAATACTATGAAGAAACAATATTGGATTTTGAAATTAAATGCATATAAAAGTTATATAAAATACATTTGATAGTGAGATTTAACTAATTTTAACAAAATGATTTCAAATGAGGTCTTCACAAAAACTTTTAAATACCTTTCATGAAAAATCTACATTTATGAATTAGTTTCTTCATTCACAATCATGGAATTTACAACCAGGCGATAAATATAAAAATATTATATTAAAATTTTTCGAGTTAAGAATAAAACTTAAGAGAAATTTATTTAGTTTAAATGTTCTTATTTCATATATGATAGCCTACCAATTTAATTCTAATATGACATAGTGTATATAAAATGACAAAAACGACATATGACAGTGATAAATAATAACAAGAAAAATGTTAGTTATTTTGTTGATCTTGGATTATTTTTCATGTATGATATACCAATTTGAATTTAATCCACCTTAAAGAAAATTACAGTCACATCCAAAGTGAGAAGAAATTGATAGATTGAACTATTCATACGCTAGCACAATGTTCATGTTACATAGAAAACTTTTCTGGAAATTTTGCATTCTAGGTAAAATTTCTATAAACAGAAATTACAATTAGAGATATAATATTTTCCAGCATAATGAAAATCATCAGTTAGAAAATAGTTTTTTACTTCCATTGAGGAATAAAAGTACTAATAAAATAAAGATAATTAAAATATTTTTAATGTGTTTCAAATCTCTAAAAGATAAAAACTTTCTTTTATAAAGATAATGATTTAATTTTTTAAGAATTCCAAACTAAGTTTTCAATTTTTATTATTAATGAATAAAGTTAAAATAAAGAGTGATAACATAAAGGAACTTAAAAGTCACTAAACACAATAATTTTTGATTTAATGACATTTAAAAGTTTGGATATTGAATGTTCAAAGTAACTGAAAATATTTGTTGGAATCTGTGTTTGATGCAATAAATGGTCAATTAACATTCACCCAAAATAAGCTAGAAATAAATTTTAAAATCTCAAAGTTGATGAGGGTTTATCATGGGAAATAATAAAAAGTAATCAGGTAAGATTTTTAAGCTTCTTTTTAAATTTTTAATCGGGACAATTTTATTGGATTAAATAACAATAGTCATTAGCATGATACATTAAAGAATGTGGTATGATTTTTGATACAGAATTTTTGTAAATTACAGGGAATAAAAGTTTAAAATCAAGTTAATTAAAAGAAAATTATTTCATCTAATTTATTTAAGCCTAATTTAATTAGCTTAAAAATGTCTTTAAATTAAGTAATAATGAACATAAATAAAATTTTTTGCAATGAGTTAAAATAACAAAATTTAGAAAATGTGATACAGCTAAAAGTAATAATTAATTTAATATATAAAATAATACTATGGAATATTTTTGACTAAACCATCAATGGTACTTAGTTTTATTGCTCAAAATGTAATTTATTATTTATAATTCATGCATAAATAAACTATATATAATAAACAAAAAACATAAATCAATAAAAAAATCCACAATTTTTTTGTCGCATAAATCATTAAAACATTAACTTATGCATCGCTCTTATACACTCTCCAAAATCTTTTCAACTTATAACAAATCACTTTATATATATATATATATATATATATATATATATATATATATATATATATATATATATATATATATATATATATATATATATATATAGAAAAAATGTGGATATTTTGCATAAAATAAAAAGTTTTAAATTTAATTATAAGTAGCTTTCTTTAAAAGTTAATTAAATGTTCTTTTGAAGTATTTTGGAGCTCTATTAGTAATTTAAGAATAACCTTATATCAAAAGAATATTATTTTTGTAAAATAATCTAGAAGTATTATATTAAAACTATATTTGTAAGACTACAAGAATTAATCTAACAAAACATCAAACTTACGAAGTCTTTCTGTCATTAATGGATCTGCTATTTGTTGAAATAGTGAGCAAGATGCATTTTTTAAGTAACATTCTAAGAGACCAGAGACCTTAATAAAAGAAACATTGATTACACATAGAAATTATTTCAGAATTCCAATCTTAAATAAAAAATGTCTCATGGGAAAGTTTAGAATTTTAACTATGAAAAATATGTCAAAATATACTAACATATACATTTAAAATCTAATCAAATAAAGCACATTTTGAAATCAATCAATATTTTTAGCTTTTTTTCTAAAATGTTACTGTATAAAAAGGTTATACCTTAAAATTATTGAAAATAAGAAAGTAGCAATTCAAAATTTAGAAATAGTTTTGTCTGTATTTTTAACTGTTATTACATGTAATTAAAAAAAATATTGTATACACATATATGCTTTACAATACAAAGAAAAAGTAATTAATATTGAAAGACATACCAAATCCTCAGGAGTTTGAACTGGTTTATCCAATGTCTTCCCGGTAAGCAATTCATATAATGTCCCAGAAATAATATTTGCTATATTGGACAATATGGGAGTCAAAGCATCACTGTCGATATTTTCATTGGAGTCCAAAATACTATTATAATACCTAATAGATAGAAAAATTAGCATTGATGACTTTACTTAAGTTTATAATAAGCAAATTAACAAAATTGTTTATTGAACATTCATATTTTAATGAAAATTTTATAAATTCCATACATAAACTTTGAAGAGATTTTTTTCCCCAAAAGGAAACTAATGTATTAAAATAAAGACTGCAAAAAAGGAAAATTAATAAATAAAAAAGATAGAAACAAGTACAAAAAGCTAAAAAAAGTTAGTTAAAAACTATGAATAAAGTTAAAAATATGATGAACAAAATATAAAAAACACTTGTTCATATAGAAAAAAATTTTAAATGCAAAAGATATTCTAATTATTACAGGCAGAAAGAGTGATACCTTGATAAAGAATTTAAAATTTAAATTAACATTAAAAGATATGAGAGTCTTCCATTAATTTTTAATATATTACATATTCAAATCAATTGGCTGTATGACAGTGGCAAATTTGTAAAAATTTTATTATGTAAAAATATTTTTTGTAAAATTTTCAAAATTAACATACATATTTTTTAAATACCATCTTTTGTTTCTCACTATTTTACTTGTTTTTCTGGAATCTAGAGAAATCGAAGCAATTAATCAAAAACTAAGCTTTCCTTATGCATATTTGATTTTGTGCATTTTAGTGTGATTAGTGTTTGGTTTTTAGCATATAATTTATATATGTAAAAGTTGGGGAAAAATAAAATATGTTTAATTGCAATTCAAGCAATTTTTAAAATTAAATTAGTTTTTAAAACACATACACATTTTTATGATGTCCTAGGTTTTAAGAAATTCATTTTTTATGATCAAGAGCTTTTTAAACTGTTTTCAATAATATATCCATCTAACAAAAATAGAAAAAATTCACAAATTTATAATAAAAAAGATTAAGTTCACTACAGAAGATAAAATATAAAATTGTGAAACATTTACAGACAATTTTCAATCAACGAGAATCTTAATATCTTTTTTATCTTTTTCTTTTAAGGAAACCTTTATAATTAGAAACATTAAAAATACATAATTTTAAACTATTCTGTAAAATTATTTTAATATACTGATTACAAAAGGCAGATTTAAAATATTACAAAATCTAAAAAATTCTATTTTCATAAGCTTAGACATTTAAAATGTTTTGATATTAATTTTGAGAAAATCTATACAGAAAATGAAGATTCTGCATATACCATAAATTGCAAGACTTTCATTTCAAACTATGATGTAGAACTTTATTATTACAGCTAAGTAACACTACAGTAAACTAACATTTTTTTATCAGTTACCTGTTTATGAATTCATTATCATGGTCAGCTATTACAACACCAGGAATAGAATCATCATGCCTTAAAAAGCTTTGAAAAGAAGCTGGTGGCAATGGTAAATCAGATGGAGCTTCTTTGACTGTAACTTTATTGATCCTTATGGCTTCATTTTTAATTAACTCAATTAAGTGATTTACCTAAAAATATGTGAATGTAAAAAGTAAGATTTTTTTCTTTTATAAAATTATAAAAGAAAATATTTTCATATATATTATTCAGAAATGAATCATTACTTTTTCAAAAACAAAAAGATTGCTTAACAGCACGATGTTAAATTTTTTATGATACCAATTATTCATTGAGGGGATGTTTAAGAGTTAATTGTTTTCATCAATCACTAGATTTTAAAAATAAAAGATTTGAAATGCATGATACATGAACTTTGTAGGGAGTTCACAAAGTGTTAATAAACTAATTAAAATTCCTATAATTAAATTTTGAAATAAAACATAATTATCATTTTAAGTTAGTCAGAGACTAATATTTTCACATAAGTTTCACTTCTTTTTGCGAAACCAGTTAGAAATCAGTTCCCGGCAAACAGAATAAGGATTTTATTTATATATATATATTTTTTTATTTATATTTATAATATTTTATTATAAAATTTACATCAACCAGCATTATATTTTTTATTGTACATAAATACATGTTTTTTTAAAATAACAAGACTTACTTTAACAAGAACATCACTGCTTTGATTTAATGACACTGGGTCTGTATGTAACCATATAGGTGGTGGATCTTGTTCAGGGGCAAGTTGACTCAGTTCAATAAAATGGGATATGTGGTGGAGATTAATAAGTGCTGGCTGATCTTTAATTCCATTTAATATGCGTACTGGAAAAACACCTTTCTGCATATCAAATACAATACGACTAGAGCCGATATAATCAAACGCTTCCTGAAAATGAATTTAATTTATACGTATAACTAAAAAGTATAAGTAAACTTACAATTTATCAGAAAATTTTTGCATTATTTAATTCAATTAATAATTAAAAATACATCTCTTTTTAAAATAGTTTTGATTAAAACTGGTTAACACGAGTGAGGTACAAGAAATATATGTTAATACAGAATTTTAAGACTAAAATTAATAGAAAAAGTCAAACTTTTTTCTTAGAAAATAAAATTTTTTTAGAGATTATTATATTTGCAGTAAATTTTTAAATTAATTAAAAAGAAAATAATTACATAGCCTTTGAATTCGATTTGACAATCAACAATAACATTTTGCACACAAAATAGCTGATTCTACAAGATATAAAGTTGAAGATAAATTCAAAATTACAATAATTATCTGCACCAAGATAGGGACTGAATACCAAAATACTCATTATCCAATTGATGAGCATAGATCATTTTTAAGAATTAACTTAAAATTTTGATAATCCTGAAAAACACAAATAGAGCAAAATAAGAATTTTTAATTTTGCTATTTTATCCTTCCATTAAATTATACATACAAATTTGGGAAACAAGATTTTATTAAGTGATTCATATTATATTTTAATTCTACTACAGTATAAACATGTAACAAAAATTTATTGCTTTGAATAATTTTATAAATATTGACCTATTTTTTTGTGAAATATTCTACTGATAGTATTCAATAACCTATGAAGCCATTTATCACTAAGGCAATCAAATTGTATCATCACAATGATAACCATTAGTTAATTTGCAGTATACATAATATTAAATTACATTTTCATCTTGGAAAAAAAATTAAATTTCCTATAAATATTTTAAGAACTAATTTTAATTCACTCAAATAAGCACAT
This sequence comes from Latrodectus hesperus, assembly GCA_037975125.1. Taxonomy (NCBI): domain Eukaryota; kingdom Metazoa; phylum Arthropoda; class Arachnida; order Araneae; family Theridiidae; genus Latrodectus; species Latrodectus hesperus. The sequence continues at coordinate 122,517,811 of CM075853.1, read as the reverse complement.
TTTAGTAAAACACCACAATTTTGTAAGTGAAACATTTACAAATTCAGATGTGACAAACTTTTTCTGAAGTACATCTAACATTTATATGAACCATAATTAATGATTTTTTTATATAAAATTGATTTAATCTAAAAAGATATCCAAAAGCAAGTAATTACTAGCATGCCAAAAAAACAATTCGTTCTTATCTTTTTTTTAAAATTAATTTAGATTTGTTATTAGAATTACCATTGAATGATGGAAACTTTGAACACTTTAGTTTTAATATGGCTTTCTATCTCATTGAATGGTTTCTTAAGCAATTTCAAATGTTTCAAGCGTTTAGAAAGAATAAAGCAGGCTTAATTTTCTAAATTGCTTTGCTAAATCTATGTGTGTGAATCGCTTTATAAATGAATTCTTAAAGATGATTATTATTTAATTTTCAAGAAATTTTCTTTAGTTTTCTCTTTTAATAAATCTTGTTAAAAAGAAAAATGTGCAAGCTTAAGTAAATTCCCATCCTGGAACTAGGGGTATGCGTACTCTGGGGCTTGAGCTTAGTTAACCAAACGCGTCGGCAGGTGTAGACGCTCTAACGTCCCCAGGGGAATGACAGGATAGCCTTGAATATAGAATAAGAGGCCACGAACCAGCTCCCGTAAACCGTGTTATGCGATCCAGGGGCTAATTGGCACTGCTGTATTGGTGTCTTAACTAAGCTTTCTAGTTACCTGGCAAACTTCTAGAGTAATTTGCCTTGCCCAGTATCTCAGGCAATGCTGGGTGGACTTATATTACCTGAGCTTATTAATTACATTATCTTGTGGTTGAAAAGACAAGAAATAACAAATCTTTCGTATTTAAATGTGATGCCTTCAGGCAGACCTTGCTGAAAAAGACAAGGGAACCAGAAAATCTTGTAAAGGGCAGTAATGAATCTTTTACTTAGAAATGACCTCCAAAACCATCTTCTGGTGAAAGCCAGGAAGCTATCCCTGTAAGGACTGTGACTCTCTGACCAGATGGGACTATTTCAGCAAGACCCTATCTGCTGGAAATGTCAAACGCAAGAGAAAACGGTAGAGCATATTATTTACAATGCGAGGCTCTTACCAGATTAACTTCTTTAGCATCATCTATAATAGAGTTACACCTAGGCTCCATTAAAGGGTTATCAGACTTTATTAATAAAGTGGGTGACCCGAAAGCAACTGGAACTAGGAAACATTGGGTTTGGAGTTAATGGTACAAAATGCTGATAAAAGCAGAGGTGCCCAATGACATACAAACCCAACCTTAAGAAGAAGAAGAAGAAATTCCCATTGTAAATGGATATTATTTTTAAATATTATGATATAATGTCAACCACCAGAACCCTCTCTAGTAGTTAATTAATATAGTAGATTAAAAAAAGTATAAGAACATATTCAGCACCCTGTAAATCTAGAACTAAAATTTTTATCTTAATAATTTATACATTTATGAGCAACATCATGAAATATTTTAAATAAGACTAATAACATTTTTTTCTATTAAATTCACCTTTATCTTTTAGACTTCAATATTCTTAACATAATAAAATTTGAGAAATTACTTCAAATCTTATTTGATCCTCCCCATTCATTTAAAATGTAGTAATTAATGTTTGAATACTAATTCCATTTAAGAATTTATTTTAATTAAAAAATATAGGAAAAATCTAATACTACTTTACAATTATTTATTTTCTTATCCTCTAAGTAAATTTGGTATATAGTCACAGTTAAAAAACAGAATTCTGAAAGTAGTTTTCTAACTTTCTTTGTTTTAAAATTTAAATATTTATTTTCCCACTCTAATTATCAATGCATAAATATAATTAAGTAATTATTAAATGATTTTCGTTTATTTTTTGCATAATAAAACATTAACTCAATAACAAATACTTGTCAATATTATGCTTTTAAAATATCAATATAAATTTAATCAGAGACAAGAAAAATATATCCAAAATAAATTAGCTTTAAATGTTGTGATGCAGTATTTGCTACATTGATATTGGTTTACTACTTTGTAATATATAAAGATATTTACAAAACTTTGCAGTTTAATATTGGTTTTCGTTGCTGAGCTTAAAAAGTATTCATGTCACAGGAAACATTTTTATATATACTACCATTACTTTAAATGCTGATGAATCTCAACAAAATCCCTTTAATTTAAGCACACAAAATATTCATTTCAACCATAAATTATTAATAAATATAATTAAAGAATTCTATTTAAGAATATCAACATAAAAGTTAGTATCAAAAAATTCTCAGTTTCATTATATTATATTGATGCAATTTAGAAAGCAACAGAACTATTTGAAATCCAATGCATAATCAGCATTTTTTAAATATATTTACATGGATTGTACATAAAAATCATGGAAATTTGAATTTTCCTTGTCTGCTGCTAATAAAATTTTTTAGCACTTATTAATGTTGACTATTTTGATATTTTATAATTATGTGATTATTCTTTAATAAAAATAAAAACTTAAACCTTATTTTTTATTAAAATAAAGCTTAAGCTTTTATTTAAAGCATCTTTTCTTTCTTTTCTATTCAGATTTTACAAGGATTTTGCTATAGAGATGTAATGTTTATTTTTGAGATTTCTATTTTGAAACTTTATTTTCATATTCTCATTAAGTAATGAAATGCATAAAATTATTCAAGAAACTGGTATGAATTAATACAAACTAAAAACTTTTCTATTAAAGATAATTTGATTAATTGCAATGTAAGATGTATAAATTTATAAATGTAAATTTTTCTACTAGTCATGAATAGTTACAATAATTTAGAAAATTTTAACACTAAATAATTTTTTTTAATTGGAAGATAGTAGACATATGTATTATTGAAAATGTTAAGAAATGCCAGAAATGACATTATATAGTTCCTTTCCTAACAGAACAAAATAGATTAAGGAAATATTCACAAAAAATAAGCAATATTTAGATTAACAAAATAGAATAATAAATAAAATGAAATAAAGGATGGATAACACAGATTAACAGAAAACATCACAATAAACTTTAGAGTTTAATTTTTTTAAATTAGTGACCCAAGTAAACTGCAAAATTTAAACTTACTCCATTAAAAATAATGAACAGAATATTTTTTTCCACTTCACCACCCAAAGTTTTCACTATGTTATCTTTTAAAGCAGCCATATTATTTGCAACAGCCAACAAAGTTACAAGACCTGTCACAGTTGAATGAGCACCAGGAGCCAGTTTATCAAACATGGAAAAGGAATCCAACTAAAGAGGGCACGAGATAGTCATTAGAAACTAAACAATTGATATTTGCAACAAAACAATAAAATTTGGTGTGTGGGATTTACTCACCCGAGCTCCAACCACAATAATGGACTGATTAGAAATTGGCTCACTTTTATTGGTAGGAAAAAGGGTATTTACTACATTTTTATCACTCAGCGGATCACATGTTTTTACTAAAAAATAAAGATTTTAATAATAAGGGAAACAAAAGTTACATTTAAAAATTAAATAATTGTATAAATATTAATAATTATTCAACTATTAATATTTATACAATTATTTTTTATAATTATATAATTTAATAAATGTATAATAATAATAAGATTTGCAATTAATTTTTTTATGTACTTATAAAAATCAGCAAATTTTTTTTCTCAATGCAATATTCTTATTCTAAAAAAATTAGTAATCAACAATTCTAATAAATAATTTTATGTTAAACATTAGCTACAGTTTTAACAATAACATTAAAATGATAGTTTAAAATAGAAAGGAAATGTGTTTTATTAAAAATTAAAGCACTCAAACTACTTTAGCTTCATTATAAGAAATTATACTTAATATTAAAAAATTTGTAGAGCTTGATAATACATACACAAACAAACATATTAAGATTAATTGGAGTAGTTAAGAAATAATGACGATGAAGGAAAAGAAAGCATTGGCAATTTTTGAGACAAAGGTCCTGAGAAATATTTTTGGTGCTGTTCTGGATAATAACACCAGACAAAAAAAGCTATAACTTTGAGATATACAAAATTTATGGAGAGGAGGACATTACCAAATCAATAAAACTGTCTAGAATGAGATGGGTAGGACACATTCTGAGAATGAGTATAGACAGAATACCTCTTAAGGTTTTCAATGCTACCCCTTTCTATATAAGACCAAAAGAAAGACCGAAGAAGAGATGGAAGGATTGCCTGAAGGAAGACTTTGCCATACTTAAAGCCAAAAACAGGAGGTCGATTTCTGGAAATAAGGCAGAATGGCAGAAACTTCTGAAGAAGGCCAAGGCTCACAAAGAGCTGTTATGCCAATGCTGATAATGATGAATTAAGAAATAAAAAGAAATATTTTCCCAGCTTTCTCAGATGACATACAAATATTCTTTTAACTCAAAATTTTAATAACCTAAGCAATCCTCATAGGAATTTTATTATTTTTTTACCACTATGAAACATAACACTAATGACTATTAATAAAATTCTATCAAAGGCAATGCAGATTGCATGATTGATTATAACAGGTAATGTGTGGATAGTGATATGATTAATAAAATTGATAAGAAATAAAACATTCTATAAATATAAAAATCACATATTTGATCAATTTCTTTAGTTAGAGGGGAAGAATATTTTTGGCAGTTGAATAATTTTGTAGAAACTTTTTTTTCTGCTGACTTTTCATTTTTAAAATTTTTCTTTTAGTTCATTTCAAAATGTTCTAATATTTTTTTTCTCTTTTTACCATTGTTCACAGTATGCAGAAAATATTTATCTCTTAATTTATTAATCTGGCTGATATTAAATAATATTAAATAATAATAGTGAAAAATTCAAATAATTTCATTCAAGTATTTTATTATAATTTATTTTTAGTATCTATTGGCATTATCTTCTGAGTTAAAAAATTTCAGATACGATCTCCTTTTAGTTTTGAATTCAATATTGACATTTCTTAATGCATGTAGGTCCTTGTTTTAACATTTATTTAAAAAACATTTCTTAAATAAAATTTTCATTAAGCATAAATTCATATCTATTTATTTTACTTTCATCAATATTCTTTTTGGAGTCTGTATGAGCATTTATTAAATATAAAATTGATGAATGTTGATGATTCCATTAGGTGAATTTTAGCTGATTAAAAATTTACTTAAAGACTTTATTTTCCAAATAGTATTATAAAATATTAAATCAGAAATAAAGTAAATTATGAAATCAAATTTTAAAATGCATATAAAGATTTAAAAAAAATTACAATCACATTGAAACAAATATCTTGCTTTCGAAAGATTAACAAAACACTTAGGAAATATTTGAATTTAGTTTACTTGCCCCCTCCATATTTTATACCATTAAAAATAAAGCACAATATTTTTAAATTTAAAATTGAAAAATTGCATGTTGTAAAACATTTTCAGTATAAAAAAAGGAAAACAGCAAAAGTTTTCTAAATCTAAAAAGGAAAGTAGTTTTCCATAAATTTAAAAGTCAGTATGTATATCATTAAAATGTCTGAAAGAAAATCTATTCAAAATTCTAAGTGTATGGTACCAGTCCATAATTTTTGTTTTCATCAAAATTCTTAAAATAACACAATAATCATAAAATAAAATTATTATAACCTAATAACATAAAAATATATATAGTAAAACATATTTATTAAATATAAAAACTCAGGTGATATTAAATCTGACACAATTTCTAATTTGTTAATTTTCAAGATTTGTAGGAACTTTATATGAAAACCAGCATCCTCCACCATATTATTAACTAAAGCTTTTTAAATATTGGTGCTCAAGTCTCAAAAACTATTAGAGACCTTACAAAATGCTTTAAAATATTTTAATTATTTCCAAAAAATTAGAAAAGTACTAAAAAATTTAGAATTTACCAAAATTGTCAGAAGCAAATGGAAGGAAATGCTACTTGTCTAGATTACAGAAATAAGAGACAATGAATACTACTGTTCAAGTACTCAAATCATAAACATAGTTAAAAGTAATTAAAAGCAACATTGTCACATAAATTTACTCAAAACAGGATATTAGACATTTTCTTCAACACTTTACACAAGATCGATTTTTTCAACTTCATGGTAAAAGTGTGAATATTCTTTGGCTTGAAAAAATTCTTGGCAGTTCATGTAAATTTTGCAACACTGCAAGTACCCAAAGTTTGTCTTACATGCATATTTATCAGGTTCAATAAATGAGATTTCTTAGACTTGGTTTGTTTTTCACTTAATGGTCATTTTTGACACAGAAAGATTTATTAGAAAGAAATCATAGATTCTGAACCACTACAAACAAGCAAACCTGGTTTGGTTTGTTTGTCACTCAACGGTAATTTTTGCTCACAAGGGCTAATTAGACCGGGACCTATGGCTTAAAGTGGATTCTGAACCACTACAAACATCCATGCACAAGGTGGGATTCGAACCCATGAAATGTTGAACTGAAGGCAAGATCGCTAACCATTCGGCTGCTAGCTTGGCCAAGCAAACCTGAGATGGAAATCGAATTTTTAAAATTGAAAGCTAGAGTGTTAACCCTTTAGCTACCAATTTAATAAGACTTCTGGGTTTCTTTCAATGCAATAAAGAAACTTGAAAAGCCTTTCGATCTCCCTTAATTGTTTATATACTGCATTAATGTTTATTAATTTGTTTAATATCACACAACCAATATGAATTAGTCATTTTAAGTTAGTACTAATGTGCATCTAGCATAAAATAACTTCACTCCTTGAAATATAAGAACAAATTATTTTTTGCAAATGATTATTTAAAATTGTAATAAATTAACTATCAAAAAATTGTTAGCAAATTAAAATAATATTAAGTTTTACAAAAGTAACAGAAGATTTATAAATATAACCTGCTAATAAATAACAGAGTGCTATTAATAACAATTTCAGCTACAGCATTAACTGACAGTAATTTTAAAAGAGAAAAAGGACAATTTATATAATTCAAAATGAAACAAATAAGAAACATGAATTTAATTTTTTAGAAAACTTAGAACACAACGATTTTATATTCATAGTGATCAACAAAAAAACTGGAGATTAATATATGAATATTTTAAGCTTTATTCCTTTTTTGTGCACCAAATAACCTACCAACAGATTACTTCTTTATTACCTTACAATTATTATGCATTCCATTCAAAAATTTTAATACATATTTTATTCCACTGATAATTTTTTATACAATATCTTGAATTCCAGTTTTTTGTGCAAATTATTGAGGGAAAAAATGATTCAGAGAAAATTCATTTAACATTCACACACAGATTTTATTAAAATATAAGCAATTACCTTCATTCAGATTAGCTATGAGCTTATTGCGTCGCATGCAGGTATCACTGTCTTTGGCAGCCAGCATAACACTAGTCATTTGAGCTGAGCATAATGGCCAGCTTTTGGTTGTTCCATTATTGAATTTTTTATAACACTAGGAACACATAGAGTTATATAATTAAAATATATAATGGTTAGGGGTTATTCATTTTAAAAGTATTATTAGCTTACAATTAAATATAACTAGGTAAACATGGTTCTACTTCTAAAATTATATAATTGAAAAATTTTTTTGTCTTGTACACAGTTTGTTTGGAAAAAAATTTTTGCCTAATTTTTTCATAATTCTATTATTTATTTTTTGCAGGATGATAATAGGTTGAATGTAAAATAAAATATTAGGATAAGAACAATTTTGAATTGGTCACATTACAGGTAAATTACACAATTGTAAAAATTTATGATAAACATTGAAATATTTTTAAGACATTTTTTTGTTTCCTCAACTCAGTTTTTTAACTAGAAAAGAAAAAAAAAACAATGTGTTTAGTGAGTTAAAGCATTTATATAATTAATAATTATTACATCATTAAATCCTGAAGAGCATTCCTGTTTCTAACTTCACATTTTTACTGTCAACCATAAACAATTTTGAACACACAACTGCTAATCTCAATTAAAATGAGAGTTTTAGAACAAATCAATGCTAAGTAGTTAAGTCTTTTAAATATTATTAAAGAAACAAAATCATAACTTCGTCTTGAAGATAAGATATTACCTTTCCTTATACTAGTGGTTGGCAACCTTGTCATTAAAAAAAGCCAAATCTAGATAATTTACAGTTGAAATTTATTCAAAGAGCCATTTTTTTAAACATAAGCTTTGCTTTAGTAGGACATATTATTATGGAATTAATTAGGATTAAAAGTACACTCTCAAGCTTTCCTTTGCTAAATAAATATTTGTTTTACTAACAATAAATCAAATAAAACTTTGTATCATACTCATATATATAATATTTATTTAAAAATATCACTGGTAAAATAATATATAAAAGGTATTCTTAAAAATAACACAATTACTCCACTAATGTGAGCATTGGCCTTGCATTTCCTTGGAAAGTAAGGGTAAATAAGTTTTGTATTTGAGACAATTCCAAGTTCTCATGGGTAAGACCATTTTTTAATTTACTCGTGATATTGTTCATGCTTGAAAATAATTGTTAACATGAAAATGTAGACACAAATAAAGAATTAAATAACAAAAGCTAGTTTATTCAGTTGATCATATGAATCAGGAATACTATTTTTAGCATTAAAAATCAACACATATCTTCCCATTCCAGATCTTTTAAAGCACACCACTTGTGTTGTAAACTTCATTCACATTTATTTCTCTCCAACAGCTCTAAATTGGCACAAAAGCACTAAACTTTTGAGCTCCATAATTTTTTAAATCAATTACTGAAAATAAGCTAATTTCAAAATGACTGATGGAGAAATGAAGTCATTGTCAAAATCATCAAACTTTTTAAAGGAATGATTTAAAATTTTTTTTGTACCATTTGTCTAGACTCTAGAATCTGTGCTATTTTTGCTTTCTATAAATGTGTACTTTAGAGCCTTGTGTTTCAAAAATATTTACTTGTCTCTTACGAAGAAAGATAATAAGTAACATTCCATGCCTGAATTAAACATTTTGGAAAAGAGCCATAGTCAAGGAGCAAATAGCCGCAGGTTGCTGACCACAGCATTATACCAATAAAAATGTTGACTTATGTCAAAATGCTACTGTATTGTAATAAACACAATTCGAGAAATAGACAGGAAGGTTATAGTAAATATACAATTTTTTTCAAATATTCAATTAATTTTTTTTAATTATAAGCTGTGCTTATTATGAATGTTTAATGTCAAATAAGTTGAAGCACTCATATTTTTAAAGTGCATTAGAACAAATTAAAATCAGAAAATTTTGGAATAAATACATTAGTAATTTAATATTTAGTAGCACATCAGGTTATTTGATCTCTGTATTTTTAGGTAAGGACTATCTTAATCAAGTTCATCGTTAAAATATCATGCTCCTATTATATTTTAAACCAAAATTCCCAAAAACTACAGCCAAATATATTTAAACTGGTAAAAATTATAAAGACATTTAGCAAAAAGGAGGTAAAAAAATTTAAGAGTTATTATACAAGTTTTTTAAGTATCTAAAAAAATCAGTAATTAAAACAATTTATGGAAAAGCTAATGTATTACACATATTTGTCAACTTGGTAACATGAAATATTGATAATGTATTTTCAGTTTTTGTCTTGTATATGACTTTGAACACTTGCTATACTGGAATAGACTTGACATGACTTTTAATTAAAGTATTGAAATTCCCATTTTCTTATATTTAAAATATCATAGGTAAGAACTTTTTTAATATTTAAACTGAAAATTAGGAGTTGACTAAGGTATAAAAAATACTGGTAATGATGAAATTTAAAGAGAAGAAAGGAAAATCTTATTATCAAGTTATACATTTTTTATGCATTTACAAATACTATGACTTCCATTGCATTACATAATATGCAATTAAAATTAAAAACAATGTTCTAAATTTTTACCCAAGTAAAAAATTATTAATTGGCATAATAAAAAATAATCATTATTTTACCATTTAATAAATGGGTAGAATCCTTAAAATATCATAATTAATGAGATAGAATAACAACAATGATTTTTGTTTCTTCTAAATTAAATTTTAACAAGTTATACATCACAATATTCTTAACTTTTTCAAAATATTTATCCATTGTAAAAACTATGAACTATGCAACATGATCAAGGAAATGCAAATTATTTTCACACACAACACAATTACTTAGCACTTTATACCAAATTGCTATTTTGCATGAAAGACACAAAAATTTATTCTGGAGAATAAATAATGCAGTAAAAAATTGGTGAAAAAGAATCCAGAGCACGATAAACCTTGCAAAATATTGAATTCCTTAAGTGCACAATATATTTTACATATAAAATAATTTTGCAAATCAGTAACCATAGAATTTAGCTTTCCAACAACTGATTTATTATCACTTAAAAATGCTGCAATACTTACATCTTTGATACTTTCTATATGAGTTTCATTAGTAATAATAAATATTGGCATTCCCCAATCTTCAAACATCATTCCTGAAGCTTCATTATCCTTTAATTTATTCCATTCTTTCTTTTTACAAGCAGCATATTCTTCATTTTTACTTTCAGTATAAAATCCTTTATAAAATGAAAACACTGATTAAATAAAAAGATTATACACTTCTTCAATAATTTGATAAGTGTAAAAAAAAGTGAGAAGAATGAAATATAAGAATTTTATACCATAATTTCTATTTGGACAAGACTGATCAGGAGAGAAGTTCTTTATTTCTTTAGCTAATTCTTTAGGTTTAAAAATAAAGGCACCCCTAATATTTTCAGACTGTTTCAGCATTTTCATATTTTGCCTAAAAGGAAAATTAATAATTTAAATACATATTTTATAAATGCACTATAGGACACACAATATAATTTCCTTAAAACATAAATTAGATGTGAATTTTTAAACTTCTTCTCAAACTAAATTTGATTGTTACTAAAAAAAAGTAAGCATTTAAAAATTAACTTTTTTTAAGTAATAGAATAATAAGATTTATTAAAGCTTTCATACAAAAATCAAATTATTTATAAGTAATAGCTGAAAACTTATTTTGAGAAAGTATATACATTACTATAAAGCTTATTCTTATGGGAACATTGCAATACTGAGAACTTACATAATGTGATACTATGAGACAAATTTAAAACATTAATGACTGCTATAAATAAGATTTTTTTTGTTTTCTCTCCAACAGTCAGTTTTTGCACATGAGTGCTGATTAAACTGGGACCTACAGCTTAAAGTGGATTCCGAACCCACAGACTATTGAACTAAAGGCAAGAGCATAACCATTCGGAAGCCAGCTCAGCTATAAATAAGGAGATTAAAGTTAATATATTATAATTATGAATATTAAAATGTATTTTCAAAGACTAAATAATATAAAGAACAACTATTTATTAAAATCTTCATTGAAATTAACAATGATTTTCAAGATTTGAATGTTTCAATACAAAAATCATTTCTCTGTCATTTAAAATTATAAATAATCAAAATATTATAAAAATTATCTGGCATCAACATAACATAAAAATTTACCTTCATAAATTTATTTAAAATTTATCATTAAAAATATGTCAATGTTCTTTAAAGGAAAACAAAATTTTATTGACATAGTAATGACAAATAATTTCTATTCTAAACACAATAGCATTTATTTTATATTAGTCATTTCAAGTGTGAAACAGTTTCTTTTTTCATACATAAAATATTTTTATGAAATTCATAAAATGTATATAATGATTTTATAAGAAAAAGTACATACAGTTAGAATAAAGAAATGAAAATTTTTAAATGCACAGTAAATTTTAAAACAATTTTCATAGCTATATACTTTTGTTATCTACTTAATTCTTTTAATAATTATATTGTTAAAATATAAGTATTATTTTAATGTAATATAATGTACATTTTATTAACATGTAATTCTATCTAATTATATTCACCTCTCAGACTTCTATAAACACACTATTTTCTTTATCTTACAGTTCTCAGTGTACAGAGTTTTCAATGAAAAGATGAATGTTTGAGTTTGGTAATTTTGTGTTCTATGGTTTCATTTCACATAAGTACAAACTAGATTAGGATTTGGTTTAAAATGGTTTAGTTTATCATCAAAGGTTTTTGTTAACACACAAGGGCTATTTAGACTGGGATAAATAGCCCTTGTGGAGACCAATGCTTAAAGTGGATTCTGAACTAAGATGGGAATCCATACCATGAACAAAATTTAAGTTGAGTTGTACTGAGTATAAGTTCTAATTAGAAATGAATTGAAATTATCATTCAGCTAACAGAAATAAAGGTTTGAGTAGTGAGAGGGATTTCTGATCTACTGTAAACGATTTAATCACATAATTCTTTGTAATTTTTTGTATATTAAACTTATATTATTTTTTTCAGAATATAATTTAGAAATTATTATTATTAATGTGAAGGCTTGAATCTTTGTGACAAAAAGTTCATTTTATTGTTAATATAAAATGTAATTATTTAAGATATTACAAAATTTATTTTAACCATATAATATTGGATTATATACAATATAACTATTAGGCCAAAAATCCTTAAAACATTGTTTTAATTGTATAAAAATACGTTAAGACGCAGCCAAATTTAAAATATTTTTTATTAATATCCCTAATATTGCAATTTAAAAATATTATTTCTATCAAAACTTACTTTTTTAAAAAGACTTAAACAGAACTTAATTTACTGATAATCAATATGAAATAAAATCTTCAAACTATACTTTATAAAAATTACCCATGTTTTTAATATAAACATTTTTTAATATAAAAATAAACTCTAATTTCATTTCATTAAACTTAATCAAGAAATGAATATAAAAAACAGACTTTCAACATATTAATATAAAACAATCCTATTTTCATTTCAAATGATTAAAATTGTTACATCCAAATGCATTAAAAATGAAACTGTCTGCTTTAGAATAATTTACATATCATTAATGAATAGAAAGATTATAGGATGATTAAATACTAAATTAGTTGTTGGAAAAATCTAAGAATTCTATTGAAAAATGCTTCTATCTATATAGTTGTTAACATATAATACTGATAATTACAGTTAAATTTGTACTTGAAATAAAAAGCAAGTAAATTAAGCATTTATTTTTATAGATTAATTAATGACCTTAAAAGACTATAAAAATGATAAATAAAATCAATGTCACAATGGTAAAAAAAATCATTTGATCAATCAGCTAAATTGGGAAAAACTATTAAAAATTATTTAAATATCACAAATTTTGATAAAGATAAAAATCTAAACCACCAAAATCGTCAATTCTGAATAGAAAAATCAGACTGGGCAATAATTAAAAAAACTTTAAAGTTTAGACATTTTATTATTTTATGTATACTAATAATTAACACTAATTTAACAATGAAAAAAATTTTTTAATGAAATGAACTGCTGTTGGGAAGGCATCATAATCTTATCTGTTTTATGCAATATTGTATACTTATGTATTATTCTGTCAATCATTTCTGTAAAAAATGTAGCCAAATGTTACAATTATCCAATTTTGAACATAATATTGAGGATGAAAGCAATAGATAGATCCTAGTTAATTAAAGAAACTGGAAGAAACAACATAGTAGAAAAAATATTTGCTTAAAAATCATTTATTGCAATTAAGTCCTAGAAAAGGTTAAAAGAATTATAAAATCTTTGATCAAACCCTTTAAAGTTTAAACAATCTAATATACTAATGAAACTTTTAAAATATTTATAAATTTTGTTTCTTTGTTTACATTTTCTTTTCATTTTCAGTTAACTCCAGCAATTATAAATATTCAAAATATTAATATCGAATTTGATTGAAATACTCTATGTTGTTAATATAAATTTCAACTTTAATTAGTTGAACAATATTAAATGCATTTTAACTGAGTAACAATATTAGACAATTTAAAAATATATGAGTAAATATATATATTATAAAATTTTCTTTAAAACAATATGACAAATATTAGTGAAAAAAATCTTTACATAGTAAACAAGGTAAATGGCATTGCAATAACAAATGGCATTGGTGGGGAATCTGCAGTGATGTTATGAACTTCCTCGTTTGTTTCAGCGAGGTATAAGACACCAACATTTCCATTTCTATGTGCTGTAAAATAAATTAAAATTTTAAAAATAAAAACTAGAATATAAGAATTATAAAAAATACAAATATTACAATAAATAAATAAAATTACTCACAAGCACAGCCAATTTGATGAGTGGCATTTAGTCGACGAAAACAAAAAATATCGCTTTGGATATTTTTATATATTTTCAAGCTTGTCCTATCACATATTACATCTAAAATGTAAAAAATAAGTTAATGAATAAATTTTAATTATTTGTAGCTGAACATTTATAACATATAACTTTATATTTTTAATCATTAAATATTATATAAAAACAAACTCAAAATGGTTATGAATTATAAATCTCCAATAGAAAGGAAAGTATGTGCTAGCTCAGTCAGAGTAAATGCAAGTAGTTTTATGAACATGCTAACATAGATCAATCGTTATTATTTGTAATAATTGGCAATAACCAAATAAGATAGTTGCTTAAAAGATTCAATTTGAAATTAAAATCGATAATAATTATAAGGCGTGAATATTAAAAAGCAAAAAACAAAATGTGGAAAATCTTTATACATAGTTGCATACCAAATGACCGAGAAGGAATCGAATTCAGGGAGCATCGTAAAATGCGGTAAAGCTAAACACAAAGTTTAAAATAGCTTATTTATTAGCATAAATGTAGTGCAAACAATCAAGGCTAACATCATTACAATTAAAAGTTTCTTGAATTTGTCAGTCCATTCGTAGCATGTAAATACATAATGAATTATTTCATTGAGAATTTCTTAGATTAAACCGATATTTAATACTATAAAAAATCATTTTAATAAGCATAATATCTTATAATTTTTTGAAAAAGTTAAGACGTTTAAAAACAAAGAATAAATTTGCGTTTAGTATTTCTGTAACAAAAGTTGATTGTTTTATTAAATTTCTGAATATCGATAATCTCACTCACCTTGAAATAAATACAAAACATAGATTGTTATTTTCAATGAATTTAAATATTTCATAGTAGAATATTATTTAATTCTTTTTCATAATATAAGCAAACTTGTGAACAATATCCGAAAAACTTTACTGATAACTACAAAAACACAACAAAGATTGAAGTGACTGACAAACCGACAGAAGCGAAACCGTACTTCGATGTCGATGAGAAACTTATTTCTCACAGAATTTCTGTAAAATTAAGATGCGCTAGAAAAAACTGAATAACGAATTTCCCCTTGTTGAAAAATTAAGCTATTATTTCAAGCCACCAAATTTTGTTTAATCAGCACAAATTAAATATATAAGAAAATTAAAATTATTATGAGAATAACAAGTTTTGTGATGGCATTAGTATCAACATTGAAACCAAAACAAATAATCATTTTGCAAGTAATATGAGATAATCTAGTCTAAAGCATCTAGAAGCATCACAGTTTTCGCCTGTATTTTAATATTACGGAATTAAAAAAATATCATGACTAACTTTTTCTTAAATGCAGAGAGGCTTCCATAATTTCTATAATATTTATTTTTGAATTTTTAAATTGAATTATTGCTCTTGTTGAAGGATATTAAAAAGTAATTTTATTTTTTTCCCTTTAACTATATTGATTTTAGCTTTATAACAATAAATAAGTTTGATTTTGGAGGAATTTAAGTTCTTAATACTTTTACCTTATATTGCTTTTGCTCATCTAATTTATTTCTCTTAATTGTTTTGAAATTTTTGTTGTACTATAATTCATAAATTATTTTAAGTTCGAATTTATTAATTTGGTATAAATATAGTATCCCCATCTATATGATTTCTTGCCAAATCTGGCGCCCTTTGTTTTGATCGTGTTGCCGATTTCAGTTATAGGTCTCCATATGTATGACGTAATAAAAACGAGGTTGCAAGATTCATAAGAAAATCCTCCAGAATATCGCCAATCTCAGAATTTGGCATCCTGGATTATATGGCACCTGTGCCGATTTCCTAAACTGCAGTTAAGGTTTTATTTCTTATAGCAGTTACAAACATCTATAAAAGTGTTAGCATAAGTATTTGTCTTAAAACAGTGTGGAGTTTTTTTCCTTTAATGTGTAATTGCATCTTTGCAAGTTTTAGTATAAGAACCGAAGTCAGAGAACATAAGAATGTTCTCTGACTTCGACTCTTATATTACTATTTGCTACTTTTGACAAATTGATTTCTCTCCAAGGATTTGTGAGAAAAACCTGCTGTGAAATCAATTTGTCTCTTAATTATTATTTTTTGAAATTTATGAAGCTGGATGAAAAACATTCCTTTTACAAACCAATAGATTCTATTTCCATCTAATATTGTTATTCCTTTTTTTCCAGGTCCTTACAATTTTATTACAAGCTGTTTTATTATAATTTTATTAATTATGTATTTAATACTTTTGTAATTAGGAACTCAATAGTAAATGAAATTTGATATTAATTATAAACTTTTATATATTTGATAGTTTATATATATTTGATATTAATAAAAATGTAAAATTTATGAACATCACAAATTTTTTCAATATTAAAAGTATTAAGAAAATGAACATGTTATTTTTATTATGTAACTGTAAGAAACATATGCATTATTGTTTACGTCTAAAGTGATATTGTGCAAAAAATATCAGATTCAAATGATGATGTGTATTAAGTATTTAGAGTGTAAGTTGAAGAAAATAGTTAATTAAAAATTTATTTTTAAAATTTACAAAATAAACTTTTATTTTATGTAGAATTGTGTAAGTATGTAGTATGTGGTTTAGTGGTAGCATTTCACGTCCCAAGGCACAGGTCCTAGATTTGATCCTCGGGTTGGGCAAGGTTCACTAAGCCTTTCATCCCTTCAGTGGGTTGATAAACTGAGTATCAAGCATGCTTGGTAACTAAACTCTGAGGGTTTTGCATTAGGCTGACCACCTAATTGGGACTTATACTTCGCATACCAGTGCCTCTAGGTCAAGAAAACAGAGAAGGGCACTGTAGGCTTGTGTGTGGCCCACATGGGCTGTCATGCCACAGAGTTTAGCTTAGTTTAATAGTTTTTTGTAAAATTGATTGTCTTTTGATGAAAACTTTAGAAACTTTCACATTAACATAGGCATATTCTTTCATTTTTATTGCTCTATCTAAGCATTTTTTTATTTACTTATATGTGTGCATGTATGTAATAACTTCATACAGTGTTTAAAACTTTTTATTTTTCTTAATATTTTCTCATGGAAATAGAAATTTTTGAAGGGTTTTGCAAGGAGATTTAATGTTTCACCAATTAATTTACAGTCTTGTATATTGGAATGTCATAGTATATAGAAATCCTAAGGAAAGAAAAAATGTCCATAGAAGTGATTTTAACATCATACTGTATATATAATTTTTCTCTGTATATAACTGAATAATTTTTTCTCAATGACATAGTAAAGAAAAAAATGCTCAGTTCCAGTTTTTATTTTCCATGGATATATTTATATATATTTTTTATTCTTAACACTTTCTGTAATTTTAAATGAGAACTAATTTCTTACCTGAAAAGACAGCTTATCACTGAATTATACATCTGGTCATTTCAGATTGAAACTCATAAAAATTAAGAATTTATATCTTTTTATATTATTTGAGGTGTAGTAAATCATTTTTAGTATTTCGATGTTTTATTACAATTTATGTTATTGGTTTGAACAAAAATAAGTTTAGAAATGCTATCATGCTGCTTTTCTCCACTTTGCTGTTTCAATTTGAATACATTTATATAATAAGAATTCCAATACTTTTATCATTATCATATTAAAATTTACTAAAAATATTTTTTCTCACATTAAGCCATTAACCCTTTTAGGTGCGCTACCCTTTAAAGTTGAAATATTAACAAAAAAATTTGTAGGCTGTCTATTTAGGCCTATATGAGTATACAGTGAAAATTTTGTAAAGATTGGATGTACCATTTCAATTTTGTAGGTGTTCCATCACATGGAACACTGCACCGCAAAGGTCGTAAAAAGCAAGCATTGCAGTGAAGCCCATATACGCATGAATGTTTTTGCATATGAATGAAAAAACAATGCATTACACCTGCATGGCAGTTTAAACATGGTCCAGGTGCATCACAAGAAGGCCTGGTACTCTACACCATAAAAATTAATAAAATAAAATAAAGATTTCTGTACAATGTTTTTACTTATCCAAGTAAGGTTTTGGGGGTGCATAGAGGAGCCTGGTTTAGATAACTCATCGCCATCATTTTCACTGGCATCCAACACATTATCAGACTGAGACTGATCAAGTGGTTTAGGAACATATTTTTCTGTATCACTATCCATATGTTCTGATTCACTAATAGTGGGCAATTTTTGAAGCATTTTTATTGCTTCAGAAGGACTAAGACCTCTATGTGCCATTTATTTGCAATTAACAAATTAAAAAATTTAACTAGATATTAAAATTATATTTGCAAAAAATAAACTAAAAATATATAAATTCAAAAAATATATCTACTCAATATTATAAAACGAATAGCAGCGAAAAGAAAAATCCAGAGCATAAAAATAATGTTTCTCTAACTAAAGAGGATTTGAACTAACTGATAAAATCCTATACCACACTGAAGGTTCCCAATTCAAGAAGCCAATAAGGGTGTAGAAATATTATCCATATAAGTAAACCATCCATGTACATTCCTCAACATTAGTTTATTACACCCCAAAAGAGAGAAAAAACAATAAAAATAAATGTTCCCCTCAGCATTGAGTTCAAGGCTAATCTCGCTCTAAACTGCGTAAAGGAAAAGTGTCGTTGTGGCGCAGTGTTCCAGGTGATGGAACACCTTGTTTTATGAGATAATTCTGCGTATACTTTATGTATAATAAATTTAAAATAATATAGAGTTAATAGTTCAAGGTACAGGTAACAAAATAACATAGAAATTTCTTTTCAAACAGTTATCTTTGTATAAGAAGAAAAATTCGGAAATAGTTCTTAAAAATGAAAGAATTTAAATAATCTGCTATAATTGAAAACTGTTGATCGTCTTATGTAGGGCTGGTATCTATTATCAAAAAAGAGAGTTTAAAGAACATTTTAAGCCAAATTTCATCTTTTTATTATAAAATGCAACAATTTGGTAAAAATTAAAATTTTGGTGTTCCATCACCTGGAACACTGAATCGCAAAGGGTTAAGATTCAAACCAAAGGAAAAAAATGATATTAAAATACTTTTTAGATTTCTTTTTATGCATTATAGTGATTATGTAGTAATCATTTAATGTTTTCACTTTTCTAATGGTAATATTTTTCTGTTAAAAGTTTGAAATAGCTGTTTTAAAATTTAGCAGGAATATTAATAGCTATAATGCACTAAAAGTATTAAAATATAAAAGGTTATTCCTGTATATCTTTTACTGGTATTTTTATGTGTACCTTGCATTCTTTTATGATATAAACTAAGTTGGTAAAATCCTTGTAGGTACAATGGGTTTGACATGATTCCAACTTTTACACCAAGCATATAGTTATTTTACCAACTTAAATTATTTCATTTTGCTTAATATTTGGTTTTTAAAAATCCAGTCATGTTCAATCTCAAATTTAGATTTCATACTGTTTTTTATTTCAAATTTCCAAAATTTATATATTACAGAAATGTAACAAAACCAAACTCTAGAAACTTAATTTTATGCATCTCAAAAACATTACATAAAACAAAACAAATAAAAAATAATTTTAAATATCAGTAGTACTATTCATACTTGGTTGATTAAATATACACAGTAAATTTTCCAAGTATTTTTATTTAATTAATCAAAGGAACAAATATTTTAAAATATATCTTGTATAACAATATCAAGCAGGTATAAACAATTATGCTATAAATCTAAATCAAATATGTAAATAACATACTTTTTTATGAAAACTCGAGATTCCAATTAACTAGACATTTGTGATAACCTTAATAAAACATCCATTTCAATGTAATCAAGAACAATGCAATAATGCTAAACAAATAACTGGGTTTTCCAAATAACAGAGCAGTGGTGCTGAACTTGAATAAAACATTCATTGCGATGCAATTTAGTGCAGAAGAACAACAAGCCAATGAAACTGAATAAGTTTAGAAAATAATATACATTATTTTGTGTAAACTCAGTTTCTATTTAACAATGATTACAATTCACACTAAAACTAAATATATATGTCAAATATTTCTATATCAAATAAATTACATAAATTATTATACACACACAACAGTAATTTTAATTAAATATATTAAATAAAAGTACTCATCTATTCATCACTTAGAAGAATTTGAAAAAAAAAGGAAATTTAATTTATTACCCTCCATATCTTTCACTACCTAAATCCAAATATGAAAATTCAAATTCTTGTATTTAATTTACTTTGAAAATAAAATATCACCATCCATATCTTTACTTACTAAACAAATTCAAAAATTTACAAAATTAAAATATGTTTTATCTTTTAATATTTTTATAATTTATTTATAATTTTTTATGTTTTAATTATTATATCTATCTTTTATAGTTTGCATTGTATAAATATATTTATAGTGATACCATTTATACATTTAAAAATTATAAAAATATACTTTAGTAATAAACTTTTATGTATCATTGAAATCCATGTAATTTCTAAGTTAAATGCTATAAATTTACATATTTTGCTGTGTAAATTTTAAATACTTTATTTATATATTTAGAAATGCTTCAAAAGGTGTTCAGAGTGTCTTTGGAGCCATTCCCAGCTGATATTGAGTTGAAACATCCTCTATGTATCGGATTATCAAAGTCAATTGTTGATAACTATTTAGTCACAAAGAAAAAGTCATCTAATATTTTTTATGCTGTTTTAATGAGTGATTATTCTGCTGTCTATTGTGCCTTGGAATGTCTCTTTGTCCAAGTACAAATTGTAGAATTACCACCTGCACTTCAAGATTCTGGTCACATTCCTCTCTATGTTACAGAAACGTTTCTTAAACATTATCGATATAGCTATGGGGAGAAATATTTTTTCAGATCTGTATCTTGTCATCATTTAGAAAAAGTTGTGTTTGGTACTAAAACTACTGACTGTTTTGCTTGGTTCCAAAGTTCAGGAGATAAAACAAAGTTAGTTTTGAGAAGTTCACTTCATAAACTGCTTTGTCGTCAAGATGACATGCTACTTGTAAACATTCCAGTTTCTAACGACAGCAAATTTTCTATTGAAGATGTTATCACTTTAGATTGCCAGCCTTTCCGCCAAGGTCTACTGCAGTTGGACAGTTTACTTATAGTTGCTGATTTAAGAGATATTTTGAAATACAATTCTAAATTTCAAAAACATGATGATGAAAAACAAAATACTGTATTAGTAGACAAAAATGCCTTGAGTTTGATTAATTATACTAGCAGCAATTTCTTCGGACTTAGAATACCAAATACAACAATTTCTGTTACTACCCCTTTTAGCAATACTTTAAAACTTTTATGTATCTTTGTAATCCATGTGATACCATCTTCAAATGCTGATTTTGAAAGAGAACTTTTGAAAGTTCCAACTACAATTGATCCCATGAATACTGTTTTCATATCATGTAATATAGCATCAAAACTTACTTTAAAAGATGGTTGTTGGATTAAAATAAATTTAATAGAACCTATGAAAACTCATAAGGGTAAAAGCCCTGTGGAAAACACTTTGTTTCCAATTCACAGTTTTGCCTCACCTGAAGCAAATAAAGATGACATTAAGCCTTCTTATTCTTCAAGACTTGCACAAGTGTGTATTTTTTCCAATAACAAAGTTTTGAGGCATTATTTTCACAGTGATAAGATAGTGTATATATTTCCACTGTTATGGTTCAATTTAAACAAGCACCCTTCTATCTTGACACAGCCACATTTACGTCTTCAGATTGAGGTAAATATGAAAATTTGTAATTTATTTGCTGTAGTTTAAATTTTTTAAAATGTTATACAACTTTTGAATTTTAAATATTTTTTTCATGCAGTCACCTTTTAGGTTGCAAATTAAGGTATGTAATGTTTTAAAATATAGTTTTTAAAATGGGACAAGTTTGGGTATTTTATCGACTTAATTGACATGTTTTTCTTAGGTATTTGTCTTTTATCTGCTTACAATGTACTAAAATTTTCAATAAAAAAGAATTAAATGAGCAGAATTGAAAAATCATTTTTATTATTGTCTCATTAGTTACTAAGTGTTATGTAAATAATTTGTTCTTATTCATGGAAAAATACATTTTTAAATTATTTATTTTGAGATAAAAATAATGAGCAAATAAAGTAGAAAATATCTTTTTTTCTGCTAATGTATTATTCTGTTAATTATCTTTGAAACATCTCTTAACTTATATTTTATTGATGAGAAAAACATCTCTTAACTTATATTTTTATTTAAATAAACTTTATTTTTAATTCCTATTTCAGCTCTTATATAGGTATATTTATGGAAAACTTATTCAAAATTTTTTAAAATTTAAATATACTGAAAAGAAAATATATAAATTATGAGTTTATGAAATTACTAAGGCTTCACAGTCTCTTAATTGCAACATTTGGCAATAAATCACTAGATTTAATGATATATTTTTTCTCGGAAATGATTAATGGGTTAAAATATAGGCATTTTTAAAATCAAACTTTCTGTATTATAAATATTTTATATTCTATAACATTGTGTCTAGCTTTAAATGTTTGGATCCAATAGTCTGATGCTTTAAAATATTTTATGCACAGCTTCATAGCAAAGCAATTGGATTTCTCTTTAATGACATTACCATCAATAGTAATGTTCATTCCTCTCATTTTTCACTGCCAAGCAAGCAAAGTTTTTTCCACTTTAAGATGTTTTGCTACAATATTTTCAATCTGTAGAACTACTAATACTATATCCTTTTTCAAGGATTTTTTCTCTGAGTTTTTAAAATTTTCAGGAAGCTGTTCTTTGGGCTTTTGTCTTTAATATTTTTTTGTCTACTTTTAAAATTTTTGTTTTAATTTCAACTGATAAACACGTTTGTTTCTTCAATTGTGACAAATCATCAATGGAATCAACTCAGTTTCTCACGACTAACAAAAGTTTCAGAAATTGAGATATTCAAATGAAACAAAACTAACTACTGAACAATATTGAACTTTTAAAGAGATTTTTCTCCATTTCTATCTTCTAATGTATAAGGAGGAGAGAAGATTTTTTTCCTTTTCTGTGTCCTTTTGTATGGGAAACACAGAAGTAGAATTTAACACCACAGTTCTTTCCCATCAAATGTCTGATGCTGATGTGTCTCCAATTATTGTTCCCACAATGTCTGGAATGCTTGCACATATTGCTTTGCTGTTCAAGAATGAATCAAATTCTTAGACGTTATATAAAAAGCAGTCATAAAAAATTGAAAAAAATAATAGATCATAAAAAAACTTTTTGTCAGTAACAAAAATTTCCAAAAAAGAGATTTTTCTAAACATTAGTTTGTTAAGGAGCAATACAATTTTTATTGTGTCTTTGGTGACAGGGTAGGGACTAGCCACTAATTCATAAAAACTGGTGTCCTTGTAAATTTAAGGTTTGTAAAAACAAGCGTGTACTGTATATCATTATCAACTTAATAGGAAAAAAATTAATAATTATTATTTTATTTAAATATATTATACCTTTTAATATTCTATTATGCAAATAAAACTTCATACTTAGGAAATGAAACACTATTTTAAAATAAGTATGACGTCAATAAACCAATGCCTACTAATTAAATTGTTTAAATAGATGACGTATAGTAAGTAGTCTATAATGTTATAAATAATATATAAAAAATATTATTGACAAAAGATATTTTTCATCGCTTTTTAATCATTTAATTAAATTTTTTATCAAATTTATTATTACAATATATTTATGTCATATAATCTGAGAATATACTTATGCTATAATTAGTTTATTCTTACAAGAATTAAAAAAATGTGTCAGAAAAATGTGCTCAGAAATTGTAAATTCAAAACTTGAATTCCTTGAAAAACTGATAAATTTTTTTTATTTCCACTTTTAATGTTCATGGTATTTGAAAAATTTTCATATTTCTATTAAAATCAGACTAATTTAATAATTTTTAATTGGAATAAAATTAATGACGGAATTGGTATAAAAGCAATTTTATTTTACTTAAGTTCAATTAAGCATCCCACTAACTGGAAGTTTTTTTGCCAGTTTTTATATTAATTTGCAGTTTTCTTTGGGTAATACTTTATATTTTGAAATATGTGGTCATATTCATTCTTATAATTATAGCCTCTGGAAAGTACATTTGTGCCACCCTATGCAGTTGAGGCTTTTGCTAATCTTATCCAGTCTCCCAATTATGATGGCAAAGTTGGTTGTGATATAATGCTGACAAAGTATTTTGATATTCCTAGGTACTTAAATATATACTTTTAGTGTTTTCAATAAAATGTTTATTGAATTTCTTATACTAAAATTTTTTTTATACTCTAGGTATGTTTGCAAAGGGGACATCTTTTCTACTGATTCCAAAGGTTTGTTCTTGTATAGAATATCTTACTTTTGTTTGTGACACCCAATTTCAAATAAGATTATTTTTTAATTTTCCATTTTTCACCTTTTTATTTTAAATGCACTTTGCATTAATCAATATTTTGGGTGAAATTTATTCTTATTTTACAGAGCAATTAGATTTTCATCAAACAATTGTAGATGAAGAGCATGATAAATTAAAGTGAGCATTTCTTGTGCTTTTTTTATTTTTACAGCTATGTAAAAAATATTTTCTGTTTATTCATTTTAATAATTAATCGTAAGAAATCACTTGTAATTTCTAACCTTTAAAGATATTTCTTTGTACCATCATATTCATACACAACACATAATCTTAAGTGCAATTTTTAAAGAAAAAAACTTACTCTTTAAAAGTTGTGCTTAAAAATGTTTATATCCTTAATATGTTTCTATCAGCTATATATTAAACAAAAACCATAAGCTTAGTAGTTGATGCTGTTATTTACAAGTATGAATGTTAAATCATAGAAAAATTGATCTCAGTGGATTGTTTGATTATATATAATACATTGAACAGAAATAAAAATCGTTATTTACGCAGCTGTCATAGATTAAAAAGTTTGATTTCTGCAACATGACTATAAATATATGTAAATACATTCTCTTAATATATATAACATTTGTTTGAATACTCTAAAACAATTAGAATGCATGATTTTGATTATATGAATTTGAATGCTCTACACTGCACTCCTCACATAAAATTTGAAAGATCAATTAAGAATTTTTCATTTATTACTTGAAACAGAACCAAGAATTTAAATATTTGACATCACTTAATAATACTAATTAACTTTATATAATTGATTTATAAAATTAACTTTATATAGATTGAAATCTTAGTATTTGTACAAGTTTATATTAAAAAAAATAGACCAGGAATGGACATTTGAATCAATATATGCATTGTAATATATTATATAATTAATAACTGTTATAAAAAATCAATCTAAACATATTATTGAACTCAAATATATAGTGTTTAATAAATTTTGACTTAGCAATATTAGTACATTTTCTAATGAAATTAGAATTATGTTGCTAATATTAGTATCTATCAATATATTTTATGAAGTTTTTTTAAATACCATATTTTTCTGTATATGATCCTTGGATTATGTGTTAAAAAATTTCGAATTTTGTTGTGCATATCATACTTTGCTGCAAATAATCTGATGAAAAATATTCTCCATCAAAAAAGCTCACAATAAAGTTTTTTTAAAAAATGCTATTTATGTTTCATAAAATTCAATAACAGATGACACTACGACTTGGCTAACTTATTTCATTTATAATCAGCTTTATCCAAATGCTTTCATGCACGAATAATTTCCTCGTAAAAATAAGTCAGTTGCTGTCATAATTTTGTATTTCGTCTAGACCTGAATTACTTCATTCTGAAAGTATTCAAATTTGTATATCATCATATGGAGGCAAAAACTTTTAAGCTAAATAACAGATTTTTAACTAAAAGCCATAAAGAAGGCAAATAAAAAAGGTGGCAAGTATGTTAAAGTAAGAGAAAAAGAAAGCATGTGCAGTACAATGAAAAAATGTATCCAATGCGCAATTCAAAAATAATCCATTTCTTTCATTTAATTATTAACAAAGAAAATTTATTTTTAGAAAATATGTCTCACCGCATTTTAAAAGTTTTTAAAAAATAAAAATTGACAAGTTTTTATAGTTTTTTGGAATTATTGATTTTGTGCTTTCATCTCAATGTATCGCACTTTGCAATGAGGTGGATTCAAACAAATCTTTTTCATAATAAATGTTTTTTCTTTTCAAATTATTATATTTTAAATCATTCTATGTATTTTTTTATTTTATGTGACACCCACAAGATCAGCTGTATATATTTTCGACTATTTGCTGAAAAAATTGCTGCAATATATACACCTTTGCAGATTATGTGACACTTTTTTTCTCTTTTACTTAGAAAAAAGGTTTTGTGGATAATACTGAAATTTAACTTGATAATTTTAGAAGATAAAATATAAAGTATTTCAGTCTGAAAATTTTAAGTATTTTATTAATGATTGTTCTGAATATATATTTTCAAACAATCTAATTTTTCACTTAGATATTGTTTATTTTTCCTAAAACGATTTTTAGATTATATGTCTGAGTCATAAGAACAATAGTGTTAAATATGCTTACATTTTAACAATAAGTATATTTAAGTGAATTTTAAATTTAAATATATATATATGTATATATATATATATATATATATATATATATATATACACACACACACACACACATATATATATATTATTTAAGGCAATTTTTTTGTGATAGGTCACCTGCTGTTCATTTTTGTATCTCAGCAATTGAAGGAGACAAAGAAGAATTACCTGGATTTTTGTTAAGTAATCGAAATTCACGATTGTATAGAGTAAGTTGATTATGTTGTATTCTTTTATCTATTATTAAGTTTCTTAATTATTAAGTGTCTTAATTGTATGTATGTTGGGTGAGTCAAAAATTTGTTAAAATTTAAAAAAATATATGAAATAGTGAAGAAACAATGCTAAAGGTGTGCAGCTTGCGAGAAAGATGTCAAATTTTATTTAAAAGCAAAAATAATATTTAAAATGTCACTGGGAGAGGGTGCTGATGATCTGTAATGCTGAATGGGACAACAATTCATTTCATAAATTTATTCATGCAATAACAAGTGTTCAACATGATCAATAGCTCCTTCATAAAGCTGATTGTGAATAACACTCCTCTTTGATTTAATGCAGGGATGAAATTATCCTACAGAAGAATGAGATAATGGTCACTGGTTACTGTGTAAGTTCTTATACCAGATTTCAAGCAGCATTCTTAAATGGAGGGTAGTCCAATAATCAAATGATGGGATTGAATTTGCAATTTAGATGTTTCTAGAAAAAAATCCAACATTTTTTATGACTTTTGTTACAAACTGCACATTTTTAACATATTCCTTCTTTTTTTATTACATTTTTCAAAATTTAATGAACTTTTGGTTCATTTGGTATATAGGAAAAGTAGTAATATTTTTTTTAAATAGTAGCTAATGTGGGATAAAGTTATCTTAATTTGATGTATCTCAATTAATTCTGCTTGTGAAAAACTTTTAAAATACAGTAAAATCTGTTTATAACAACATGGATCTTGGAAAAAGTTGTTATATATAGCTTATTATTGGAGACAGTTTGATTGCACTTTCTCTATTTGATTTATCTTAAAAATTATGTTGACTTTTATTGTTTTTTTGATTCTAATAGTAATTTTTTTAATAAAAGTTCTTAAATTTTTTTACTATTTTATTTTGAATAAAATTGAAAGAATAAATTCTGCTTTACATATTTTTATAAGAAATAGTTTATATAAACATTTATAAAAAAGAAACTTAAACATAATTTTGTGTCACAGTAACATTATAAAAATTATTATGTTTTGAAAAATCTGTTAATTTACTTATTTATGAAACAAGTGACACTTACATACACATATATTTGAGTCCATATAAAGAGCCAAATGAACATTAGAAGCATAAGGTAATGTTAAGAAAGTGTGTGTTCAAATAATGGTAATGTTACAATAAAATCTTATTAAATGTTAATTAAAAAATAGATATTTCATAGCAGAAACCTGGGGTTTCTTTAGTGAACAATCAATGTTTCTTCTTTATCACAGTGTTAACCCATCAGTTAGATATGCAATAATTTCTTCACATAATTAGTTGAAACGATAACATTGTGCTCGAAATTATGAATTCTTCAAACATTAGCTAGAAAATGCAGTTCAGAAGAATTTTGATTATCATAAATAGAAATATGAATAAACTATCATAATCTGCTTTTTTAAATCTATTTTTGTAGCTTAATAATGCTATTCTAACATTTTTCCTTTGAAAATTGAAAATGTCCTCCAATAATATTAAATTATTATAGGGAAATTTTAATATCTTAATTTAAAATTATGGAGAAAAATTTCGGTTATCAAGGGAAAAATGTTATAATAGCACTATTAATGTTACAAAAATAAATAAATCTGTCTGGCAAAATTCTAAATTCCAAAAATCCATTTACAACTATTTTTTATCAACTTCAATAGGATTTAGAAATTTGTTATCCAGTTTGAAAATTATATTTTAAACTAATCTTTTATTCGTTTAACGTTTCATATTCAAGCAATGTCCAAAATTGAAAGCTGTAAGAACAATGTACAATTTTATAAAAATAAAATGTTTTTTATGTTTTAAAAAAGGTAGAGAAGAAAATGTGCGCATGTACACACCCATATGCACACACACACACAACTGTCCATTATAACAGCAACTCTCTGTACTTTCCCATTTTCTTATTAGCAATTAGTAGCCCATCTACATTTTTTTATGTGTCTTGTAGTTAACCCCAAACTTTTGACATTTTAAAAACATTTTGGTTATGCAACTTTTCCAATAATTAAATTTTATGTAACAGTTCCTGAAGAGCTGTCAGCTTCTTCAATTTCATTCTATCTTTGTGTGTATTCTATCTTTGTTTCATTTTATCCTCTTTTAAATAACATTACTTTGTTCAACATGAGCATGTAAAATAACCAATTTCATCTGCTTTATATACATTATCAAAAAAATAAATAGCCTTTATCTTCTCTACCTTTCCATGATGTAGTATTATTAACAGAAGTTCATTTTCTTTCGCTAGTAACTGTCTTAAAAATTATGACATGTTATTAAAGAATAGTGGTAAGTCCTCATGTATTAACTTTAAAATCATTGTCAATTAAAGAAGCAATTTTTTTTTGCATTTTTTCTGAACTCATTATTTACTTATAAGTATTTACTTATGTGTGTTTATTTTATGGAAACATCTTTGGGCATTTTATCAATATCTTCATTTACAGAAAATATAAATCATTTCCCAATTGTTTTACTTTTTCTCCTGCATCTTCAATGTCGGATTCAAAGGGAATTTTTGGTTGTTTTGATGGGTAGAAAAAAATAGCATGCAAGCTGGATTTGTCATGCAGATCACTATTTATCCTCTCTAATATAAAGATTTCTTATGTCTAATTTGAAAGAAATATTGAAGTCAAAGAGCAGGACATTGAAGTGAAATTCTCAAAATCTAATTTTCCATTTGGCATCTTAAAGATGAATAAAAATGATAAAATGCACTACAAAGTTTGGAAAGAGTTAAAAATAGTTGGGGAATCAATTTAGAGGGATGTATCAGAAAAGAGATTACATACACACAATGACTTGCGCGGGTTCAGAATGATTTTAGTAAAACGATTCTGTGGAGGTCATTCATACATAAATTTATTGTTATAAAAAATACTTATATTTATATCATAGATTTCTTGTATAAATGATATTTACACAAGTTTACAAATGTTATCAGAATTTTAAAATTGACATTTGGCTTACATAACTTTTGACAAGAAAAATTTGTTTGTATTTTTACAGATTCAATCAAAAATGGCACTAGATTAATCATCCATCCATTTTTCTAAAAAAAAAAAAAGCTTACATTTAAAAGAACTTTAAAATCATTGATAGAAAAAAGTTACATAATTAAGGAAAATGTATAATTATTTATGGAAAAATTTTTTACTGTAAGGTCATTATCTTTCATTTGTAGTAAATGCTGCTTATTAAAAGTTTCAGATTTTTTAGTGAACTCTTATTGTGATCATTTGAACCAGACTATTATTTCTTTTGTTAAGTTGAATTAAGTCTTTGGAGTTTTTTACTTTATTTTTAGAAAGTACATATCATTTATATTTAAAGAATTAATTGTATATATGACTGTGTTGTATTTCTTTGTAACAAAACTCATGGAACTTTGTGTTAAAAATTTTGTTTGATATTAGTTAGGTACAAGGCAAAGTTATATACCGGTGACTATGGATACATATTACTCTTCTACTCCCTACCATCCTATCTGGAATTCTACTTCAGAAGGTTTGGCTCATTATGTTACACTCCTACAAGATATCATTTTGCCATTTTTAAAATTATAGTAAGTAAAATTTATTAAAAAATGATTGAATATATATCTTTAATCAAGCAGGAATTGTAGCACTGATTTTTAGAGTTAGTTTGGGTTCTTTTATAATATGTATTTTTTTTATAAGATATGTGACATTAAGTTTCACATATTTATTTATATAGCAGAAGTAAATATATTAAAATTTACACAGAAGTAAATATAATTAAATATTAAAAATCCCTTGATTTAAAATCCAAAATTGTGCGAGGTTGAGATATTTGAGGTTGGATATTGAGGAAGCAATCCATATTCAAAGTTAGAGATTGAAGTAGCAAATTGCATTCAAACTTAAAGATAGAGGAAGCAAACGGCGTTCAAAGGTAAAAATTGTAGGAACAAGTGATATTTAAAGTTGGAGATTGAATGTGATTTCAAATGTTTAAGCCAAAGATAGCACAAAGTTGCATAATGTAGGTTAGCGAGAAAACTGCAGCATTTGACACGCAAATTGGAAATTACGGCTAAGCAGTACCAAATTGTAGAATTTTACTGAGAAAAGTATATTAGTGTTAAGCTTACAAAAAGTAATGAAATAAATCAATTAAAAAATAAACTTTTATAATTGATTTATTTCATTTTCTAAACATGATGTAATTTTTATGAACAGTTTGTCTATTTTGCATTGAATTTTAAAATCATTTTAAAATTTATAACTTTGAAAAGTTAAAAGATAATCTGGGTACTCTATTTTAATATTACATTCATAATTGAAACAAATTTTTTTTATTAACGACTTGCACTGGGTGACTTACCCTTCACCACAAGGCAAGGAACTGTTACTCATTTATAGTTACTTGGTGGGAACCTGTGAATCAAGTCATGAAGGCGAGTTGCATTATCCACACCATACCACCACAAATCCATTTATGGGGTGGACCACATTCATGCATCATTTCAGAAGTGACAGTGAAACAGAGAATGAAACATTCATAACTGAGCTGGGATTCGAACCCTGGCCAAGAGATTAACAAACATAAAAGAATTGAAGAATTACATATTCATAGATACTCATTAGATCAATTTTTCATAATAGGATCAGATTTCAGGTTTTAAAATTTTGAGGCATTTGTTTTGTTTTATTTATCACATAGACTTTTTTTTCAAAACAATATAACCCAGTGTTGTTTAATAATAAATAACCCAATGTTGTTTAACATTATCAACTCATACTAGTCACCAAAATGTTTTGTGAATTTTTAACGAAAGGACATATTTTTAACATTATTTGATATGTTCAAAGTTCAAAGTTAAAATTGGTGTGTGAATTATAAAGGATTAATTTTTAGCATATATTATATATATGCTGAAATATATATATACATATAATATAGATATAGAATATACTAATATTCATTTTTACCTATTAATATACGTACTGTTATTAATAATGATTTAATTTGTTAATTATCTTGTTTTAATATGTTAAATTTATTATAAATAATGCTAATAACTAGTTAAAAAACTGAACATAAAATAATGAAATTTTATTTCTTTCAGTGATAAAAAATGCCACCTTAGTTCAAACATATTATTTTCAGGACCACCTTGTTGTGGTAAAACTACTGTTGTCAAAGCTGTTAGTAGATGTCTTAATCTTCATTTATATCAGGTAATAATCCATTAAAAGTTATTTTTATTTTCTTAAGAAACCTAAAAGTTTTAAAATCTCACATTGTGCATTATTTGTTTGAGACATTAAAATGGGCTATATTATCAAGCAGTATGCTAGATTGTGTTGAGTTTGCTCTAAAAATATTTTGTAATGACTTTTCCTTCTCTCTAAAATTCTAAAAGTAATATTGTGTGCAGTGACATATAAGCTATGTAAAATTTCACCAAGACATTTTTCTATATAATTTAAGGTCTTGTAAAAATATTTTTAGATGCCTGTTAATGTAGGAAAATTTAATGTTTGAATACATAATCAATATTATGAACATTCATTATAATATAAAAGTTTCTGGGCATAGTTGTCAGTGGCAAATTTATCACACATTGCTTAGGCCTAATTATTTTTGTTAAATTTATTTAGTTAAATTTGTATTTAAAAATTCATTTTCTTTAATTTGTTGTAATAT
The DNA here is from genome assembly GCA_037975125.1 of Latrodectus hesperus. Classification (NCBI taxonomy): domain Eukaryota; kingdom Metazoa; phylum Arthropoda; class Arachnida; order Araneae; family Theridiidae; genus Latrodectus; species Latrodectus hesperus. Next base: position 122,484,975 of record CM075853.1, on the reverse strand, counting down.
TATTCAAATACTCAATGTATTGTTAATTTCATTTGGGATAATTATGTGTTTTACATTTTATGTAGTCCAGTTATTCCAATAATGAAACAGTTTTAAATACTTTTTGAATTTATATATTTTCTTTGACTTGTGTAATTTCTAAATTTTCTTTTGTATGTAAGAAAGTATTAGTAGTTTATAATTAAAAATTTGAATTTATAGTTTTCTTCATTTATACTAAATCTTGTCATTTCATAGATGTTGTGAAATACCAGGAAAATACTGAACAAATAGCATAAGTAGTATATTTCATGTAATTAGAAGTAAAAATGCTTATTGTTTTGTGTATGGAATAGAGAAACATAAGTAATTAATCTAAAAATTTATTTTTTAAATTTCTCAATTTAAAATGGGCTTTACTACTAATTGGGATTATGCTTGTAATATAATATACACTGGTATGTAAAACCGTAGTATCAGTGTAAGTTTTAAGTAGATAGACATGAAACTGCAGGAAAAGGGTTTTTGTAAATCGTATAATGAACATGAAATTCCATAGGCAGATCATGCATATGCGAATGTCAAACACAAAACATCACAAGTGACATGAGTGTATGCGGAATGTTTGCAGTTCAAGTCTACAGTAAAAGGAAGATTGGAATTGCAACTAAAGATATTGCTGCAAGTGTGAGTGAGTTCTTTCATGTATTATGGTAGAAGAAATCACCTGGTTGATTTAACATATGGAAGTATGATTGGAAAAATGGAGGATGGGCATAGTGGGACCAATGCAGTTGAAGAGTTTTACCATAGGTACAGTTTTTAGAAATGTGGTGGTAGCCACCCTAAGAAAGAAATTGCAATGAATGATCTATATATCTTCCTATAGGTGAAAACAGCCCGAAACCACTCAACAAGTACCATTGCTCAACTGTGCACCAGAGCAAGTGTAGCAATTTTCTGTCTCCAGATATCTTCATAATGCTGACCAATTTGCTGCATCATTTAGAAAATTGACTTTCATTTTACTAATTATTTTGGTGCATGGAGCACAAAAGCTGGACATCTCATCAATGGAATCACATCTTTTATGAACTACAGTTATTCCAGTGCCACAAGCATTTCTCAATATTAGCTGGTTTGGAGAGAGGTTAAGACATTGTTTTATTCCGGTAGCATCACAGAAAGATATAGCTATTTTTGTTCTGGAGTTGTCATGTGAGGAAGCATTATGCTGAAGGGATGGATTGAGCTCTACACACACACACACACATTTTTGATAGATGTTCTGTAACTGGAGATTTTTATTGTAAGGTGATTCTTTGCTGTTCTGAGGTGACATTGGAGTGGACTTTGTTTTTAAGGGTGACAATAGTGAATCACACTGAACTCCTACTGTTCAGCAGTTACTAGAACCCCCCTGGTTTAAGTCCCATAGCACCCCTATAGAACGATTACATCTTTTGGGGAATTCCCAATTACTGATGCTGATATAGGAACAGACACTCGTACCTCAAGAACTGTTGAACAATCTAGTACTGAGCATAGAGAGACAATGTGAAGCAACCTTTTCAGTAAGGAAGATGCTTATTTCATACTAAAGAACATGTGCTGTACTTTTTCCTCTTGGATGAACAATCATGCGTAATGATACTGTGAATGTAATAAAGTCTTTTGTTTGGTTGTACACTGTATGCATTGCATTCATTTTTAAGCAATTATGTTTTATCATTTATCTACAAAATGCTGTATTTCATTTCTGAATTTCATGTTTTTCAAATAATTTCTTGTCATGGAAAAAAAAAAAATTAAATTTTGCACACTAATATATTATAAATTAGACTTTTTCCTATTCTTATTTTGCTCTTTTTTTGTTATTTAGTGCTATTTTATGCTTGTAAAAAATATTTTTATAATTTGGATTTTATTAAATTATAAAAATAATTTTATGATCTGAAAAGCATTTGATTTTTAATAAAAGTTTGTTTTATGGCTTGACTGTTTATTCTTGGTTAAATACATTGGGAAATGATGCATTCTTTTTTGTTTTTGAATTGGCTCATGATGGTCTCTTATGTATTAGGAATGAAACTTTTAATTTTTAATATGAGAATTTCATCATCGCTTATAGTGATGTGGGTTTCTTTTGTCTGCTATAGTTGTTTTATTTATCTGAAATTTGGGCATCGGAATTTTATTGTTTATCCAAATGAAAGCTCAAAAAATTGATATCTTTATTGCAATGAAATTATATGAAGTAAGAAAAAAATGTATGAAACATTTTCCTCCTTCTGCTCAAAGTTAATGTTATTGTTATGGTACTGGATTTACAATTTTTCTGTCTAATTTTCCCTTGTTAAATAGCTTAAATTTTGCTATCCCAAGTTATTTGTGTTTTGCTGTGTCTATTGTCTCCAAATAATAATTCATTAATGTAATTTAGAATTATAATTGGAGGTATTTAAACATATATTTTCTCATTGAATTCATTTTGCCTGATTATATATTTACAGTTTTTTAGTTTCAAATGCTGTTTTTTGTTTGTACATATTTTTTCTTAAATCAGAAAACAGATATGAATGTTTTGCTTTATACTTATTGAATATGAATCTTTACATACTGTATTTATGGATGTAAATATTTATATGCAATGTATATTATTTAATCTATATCATGTAGATAAAAAGTTTCACGTGCACTTTGATATGTAAATTTAGGTATTTTAAGGTTGTTTACGACAGTCTTATTTTATATCAAAATAAATTTTCATAAACTAAACTATTATTTAAACTTAACATCATTTGTTATCTTGTGAAAATGTGCATAATATTGTATTTGACTACCAAATTTAAAATTAAGTTACTCATATTTTGCAGGTTAATTGCCATGAATTAGTTGGGGAAATAGCTGCTGTGACTGAAGCTAGATTGAAAAATAAAATTGATAAAGGTAATATCTGTTTTATTATGAAAGTATTTCAAATTATTACATAAATTATTCAAAGCAATTAAAATCTTAACAAACCCAGTATTTTCAGTGAAAGTAATTTATTTAATTTTCATTAAAATTTCTTTAGAAACGTTATAGGATTTTTTAAATAAAATATTGTGTACATGATAAATATTTGTAAAAGATTTTATCTATAATTGGTATGGAAAATATGAAATGTTGAAAATGTCTGTTTTCGTTTTTCACATAAGTGGATTAAATTTTTTGTATAAAGAAACATAAAATATTTTTATAGCAAAATCATTATTAAAATTTATTATAAAGAAAAAATATCCATTTTATATTATTTAATTTTCATTACTATTTCATAATCTGTATTAAAATCTTTTCAGTGATCATTTTGAAAAGATAATTTAAAGCCACTAATGTTTCTAAAACTAATGCATTCATTAGTACTGCTTCTAGAAATACTGTTAGCCACTTTTTTGTTGTGTTTCATAATACTTTATCTGCAAATGTTGTTATTTTCAGAAATTTTTAATATCATTCAGCATTTTGATTTGTGTCCAAAAATTGCTTCTGATTATTTTATAGAATTTAGTCAATACTTCATCTGCAATGTTTTTAAAAATATTGGTGTGCAATTTCATTTGTATCTAAGAATTTGCTGTGGATATTTTTTTAAAATTTTGTCATAGACAATCAATAGTAGTATATTATATATAACCCTAGTTCATTGTTTAAGCAATCGCTGTTTCAGTTGATATAAGCTTCACCAATTTTCTGTAAAATACAAATAATCAGTTATTTTACACCAAGTGTGTATCAGATTTTTATATCTATGTTTTTTCAGTTAAGAGAACAAATGTCAAGTCATTTATTATTTTTCAGTTTATTTTTTAAAGGCTAAAAATTTAATGATTAGTAAATACAATGTTCAGGTAAGAATCACACAAAACAGTCACCAAGCTGTTTTTATTCCAACTAGCCTTATTATTATGCTATTATATACTCTTTTTCTACATCTTGATTTATTCTAAGTATTTTGTTAATTTTGAATTCTTGAAATGGAACTAAATTATTAATTTTATAAAAAATATTTTTAAAATATCTTAAATATTAAATTTTATGACCCATTTTCATGCATTTCTATTTTTGTTAAATTATTTTTTCATCAAACTATGATATTTTGAGAAGAGTGATGATAGATAAATGAATATTTCCACTAAATATTTCATTTTACTGCTGTTTAAATGAGCTAAAAAATTAAAAATAATTTACTCTTTTCACATGATGTAAATATAACTAAATCAGTTTATATACTATTAAACTAATCTTGAAACAACATGATTAGGTATTATTTTAAAATTTATTTTTTAATTTTGAAGTTGTTTTTGAACTTTTTGTTGTTGAACTTTGAATTTTTTTGTTGAACTTTTTGTGTAAATATATTTTAAAATTTTCATTTGTGTTGATTGTGTTCATATATATTTTATTTCATATTAATTTTATTTCAATTTTATTAATCAAATTTTCATTAGTACTATATAATTTACATCTGAATTGAGACCATTTGAAATATTGCAGGATAAATTTGAGTCAGTGGTATAGAGTTTGAAGTAAAGGTATAGTTTTTCTATTGACTAAAACCTTGGTGTACTTATTAATGTTTGCTAAATCTTTATTTACTGTGCTTACGATTATTTACGATTATTTTGTTATTTTTATATTGTTTGTAATTTTTAATGGATTCATTAAAAGAATTCTATATTATTTGTCATTGTACTAAAAAGACTTGAATTATTCATTAAATCTGGACTGCTTTTATTTTTATTAGGTTTAACATATTCACCCTGTATAATATTATTGAAAAATGTCCATTTTATTGGGAAAGAAAAAGAAAATGCTGCAGAAGGTAGATATTTTTTATTATTTATTATGTAAAAGATGTGTAAATTTGACTATGCCATTGTATCCTAATTTACAATGTTTTGGTTATAAATTTCTTTTAATAATTGAAAAAAAAATTAAATAAAGAAAAATATTGGATTATATATAATCTAAGTGTGATATTCTCTATGATTCTTCACTTTTTAAAAACATTTTTATGTTTTATGCTTTCAAAACACAAATATTCCTTCTTAAACTGATTTTTTTAATCAAAATAACTATTACATTTCTATAAACATTTAATAGTACATATCTTTTCAATCATCGACAAATAATCTTTCAAAAAATTAATTAATTTTAGTGAGTTAATTTTAAGTACTAATTTCTTAACCACTTCCCAGTTTTTCCCGAACACCATTCGGGTACTTGAAATGGAGCTTTCCCTGTTCTGCCCGAGCGCCGCTCGTGCGACCGATTTTTTTACTTTATAGCAATGATTTGCCCGAATTTTTTCTTTCTTTAGTATACAATGTTTCTAACAGATGGCTCTGGTAGCTCAGTAGAGGCCTAACTACAGACAATTCTTACACATCACCAGAACTGGCAGATATCCTTCTCAACAATCAAACAGATATGTATGGCACCCTCAAACTTACCAGAAAAGACGTTCCAAAAGAATTGCAGTCAAAAAAACTAAAAAAAGGCGAAATCTGTGAGTACCAGAGAGGAAAAGTCTGCCTAATCAAATGGATGGATAAGAAACCTGTATCTCTATTATCTATAATACACAATCCTGTAATGATTGAAGTACCATCTCACAAGGATGAGGCAAGGAAGAAACCAAAAGTAGTGATGGAATATAATAATACCATGGGAGGTGTAGACAGAATGGATCAACATCTCACCAATTACCCAGTCACAAAGAAGAGAGGAAAGAAATATTATAAAAAATATTCTTCCACCTTTTGGATATATCATTGTGGAATGCTTTTGTTTTATACCAGAAGCATGGAGGAAAGTACACGCATCTGAGTTTTAGACTTGATATAATAGATCTTCTTATCAAAAGACATGGGACAGTAAATGATAAAAAAGGATGACCAGGAATTTTGCCCAATCCCTTACGATTGTCTGAAAGACACTTTTTAGAAGTGATTGCTCCCAGTGAAAAGAAGTTGAGACCGGCGAGGCAGTGCTTTGTGTGTTGCTCGAAAAGAAATGATTCTGGAAAACGGATGAGCAAGGAAACAAGATATTTTTGTCCCGATTGTGATGTTGGACTATGCTTGTCTCCTTGTTTTAAAATTTACCATACAAAAACTGAATTTTAAAAAGTCAATTCTTGTAAAGTGTTTTTTCTAGTTCTATTATTTTACAGGGAAAAAGCCAACTTTAAGTAAAAATTCAATTGTTTTTGGTCTAAATAAAAATTAAAATTATATTTCATAAAATCAATAATTGCAATAGTTTTCATTTGTGATTTGAGTTCATATAATCGATTTAAGCAGAAATTTGTTTCTGAAAAATATGCTTATTTTTTTACCCAATTTGTCAGAAAAAAGACACTGTTAAGTGGTTAAACATAAAATTATAAATCAATTCTTACATGAGAAAATATGTATATAAATTTAAAAACAATCAGTTTAAAAATTTAAATTTTAAATATTTAATAATGATTGTATATACATGTCTTTAATAAATCTAAAATAGAAATTTACTTTTGAATTTTTTTATTTGCCTTTATATCTGAAAATGCTTAATATTTTTTAAAATTGTATTTGTACTATGTAATTACTTTTTTGAAGAATTTAGTTTGAAAATATTGTTTGGGAGGCAATTTTAGTTTATTTTTATAGCATTAAATAATGATATTTTTTAATATTACTAGAACAATTTTTTTTAAATGATTTTTTTTATCTGATAAATAATTAAAATCTGCTACCATAAAATAATGGTTAAGAATAAGATGTATAATTTAATTAAAAGAAAATTATTATGCAATTTCAAATATTAATAGTTTATGGTATGACTCATAATGCTCAGGCTTTTTAAAATTTTGATGCCTCATAAGTAAATATTTATTTACATTGATTATAATCATGTTAAAAAAATGTGTAATAATGTATTTAGAGTTGAAGTAATCCACTTAGGTTTTTAGCTGCCATATATAGTAGATTCAAACTTTGTTTAAGTGTGTTATTGATGACCTTTACAGTAATGGATAAAAATTTTGCTTAAGTTATCTTTTTATTATAGCTTCATTCAATAAAATTAATATATTTTAAAACAAAAATGTTATATAATTTTTTGTTTTAAATGAGGAACATTTTATCATAATTTCATGTTCTAAAATAAGTGTTTTTTTTAAAGAAAAAACTGTGTAAACTATGATAAAAATTTACTGTATAATTAAAATTGTTCTTTTTTATTATAGTTTATGCAGTGAAATGAATGCATTTTGAAATGAAATTGTTGCTGGAGCTGTTTTCATATTAGAGTTTCATGTAATAAACTGATTATAATTAAAAACAAATATCACTTTTTTTCCATGAAAAACATTATAAATAGCAGTGTGATAATATGTAGTGCCATATTTTACAATGGAATTACTACAAATGTGCTGATTAGTGATTTATAATCTAAAATTTTACCTTTAAAATAGACGCAATAGGAAAATGTTCATAACAAAAAATGTAAATCTTCACTGGTTCAAATGCTACAGTTTGTGCTGTTATTATACTTTGTCATTTGAGTTTTACAAACAGGCAGTCATTACATTTATGAAATAATATTTCTAAAAAGGTTAAAACATTGAAATATCATATTTATTTATTATAAAATACATCATATTCTTAAAATGTTAAAATAACCAAGCAAATAATAATTTAATATTAAAAAAAAACTAAACTCCATGGCACGACAGCCCACGTGGGCCAAGGCCTACAGTGCCCATAACTGTTTTCATGACCGAGGGCCCTGGGGTGCGAAGCATATGTCCCAGTTAGGTAGTCAGTGTTTAGTTCCCAAGCATGCTTGGTACTCAGTTAATCTAATTTAATATTAATTATGAAAAATATTTTCAATTTTAGATTCAAGAGTCACACAGTCTTTAGCTACTCTTTTAAAAGAAGTAAATAGTTATGGAAATGAAAAACCTGTAGTTGTGATTGGAACCACAACAACTGGCAAGCTCAACAATAATTTGATGACAGCCTTTTTGCATTCTGTTGAAATGAAGGTATGTTAAAGTACTAACAATTATGTAGTTCTATTATGTTTTACATTTATATCTATCTGTGTATATATATATTCTCCTAGACCATTTTGCTAATTTTTAAATTATTAATTTACGGATCATTTTCAAAATTCGTTTCTATTTCCTGTCCACTTGCAACATATTTTTTTAATAAGATTTATGAAACTTAAAATGATTTTTCTTTTTATCATGCTTTTTAGCTGACAAATTCTATTAGATAAATAATAAAAGTTGAAAAAAATATCGTTTGATATTTTTTCCTTTTATTTAGAAATGAATTGAGAAGAAACAAAAATTTGACTGCCCAAATCATAAAATACAAAATGTCTTTTGCAGAATTACTTTTAAAAATCGAAAATTTTTACTTTAACATATTTTATTACAGTGAAATAACTCTAAATTATATTATAAATAGGTTTTAATAACTTTCGATTAAAAATATAATGATTTTAATTAATTAAAAGCAGCTGTCCGGACATAGATATCATGTCCGTTAACATAAATTATTTGCAAACTTTTAAGCAACAAATTTGAAATTTGAGAATGCTTTTATACCAATGAAACATCAAATAAAAAAGAAATGCAAGCAGCCATCTGGAGTTTTTAATGTTTTGTTTAAGATGAAGAGATCTTTTTATGGGGTAAGTATTTTTACCACAAATTTACCACAATTTGCATGTCATGCCTGTTACTTTAATTATTTGTATTAAATAAATTTATTTTTGTATTCAAATAATTTATTTATATTTTAACTACTTTATTCTAAATTAAAATGTATTTTGAAATTTTCATGAAATTTCTTTTATATGTCTTAGTCTTTTTAAAGAGAACTTTCATATAGAAATTCTTAAATATTTTTAATATGACCTAGTATTAGGAAAGCACTCTCCAGAGTGGAAGGTTGCAGATTCAATCCCAGTCACTTTAAGCAAAGGAAATGTATGTTGCGTTTCTGCCTTTTACATGTGCATTTGTCACTGAAATGCATGGGAGTTTTATTAGATTTTCCCCTTGTTATATGGGAATATGGCTAACTATGTATATATGAAAAGCTTAAAAATATTTTTAAAATATATGTATAGAAAAAATTAACTGTGTTAAATTATTTAAGTTGTGTTTTAGCTATTAGTTTATTTTAAATTGAAAAATAACTTTTCACTCATGAAAATAATATTTAAATTAAAAATAGCACAAGTATTGCTTACATAAGCTATAATATGCTTGCTATTCACCTTATATTTTAATGAGATTAATTGTATTAATACTATAAAATTGCTTCTAAATTCCTGTGCAGGCTCCTACTGAAGAAGAAAGATCTTTGCTTTTGCAAGATTTGTTAACAGTTTGTGATGTTGGAAATGATGTCTCCACTCGTTATTTAGCTCAAAGAACAGCTGTAAGTTTCATTATCCTAAATTTCCTATGTAATCTTTTATGTAATTCTGCATCTTAAATATAATTGATTTTGCAGAAATATTCAATTTTTTATTAAATCTATTTTGTAAAAATATAAAAGATTATGAACATTTTAAATTGAATGGTCTTATTAAAATTAAAGAAATGTATTCTTATGCAAATAAAATGTATATATTTTGAGTTGAACTTAAAAAGGAAATAGTATCAGTTAAATATCAGAAAGACATTGACATTGCTTATTTTGTTTAATGGAAATTAACATCAAATAAAAATATTATTTTCCATTTTTACCAGAAAGATATCTAGTGAATTTCTTAGCAGTAATTGGAAGAATAAGGTCACTAGCATTAAAAAGGATATGGTGAAAATTTAGTTTTCATGTATAACAAATTAATTCCTTACTCCGTAAAGCTATGGTTGAGTTGATGACTTAAATGTTATAATATTCTGGCCGCCTATTCAAAGCTCATTCCTACAGATATTTAAAATTAAATAAGTTATATAGAATATTGCCAGTATGAGAATATGTAATAAACTTTAAATTAAAGATTGATGAAATATTGAATTGAATATTATCTGAGTTTATGTATCTAATATAATTATAGTACTTCTATTTATACTTAAATAATGTTTTTATTTATTTTTCACGTGAATATATTTATAATATTAAGAATTATAGATCTTGCTATTATAATCAGACTATGATAGCATCTCCTTTCACTCTTTGAATGATATACTTGTTAACTATTCAATTTTTTGTAAAAATAATTCTAAATTTTTAGTGCTTTCCAATTTTTCAAAAATTAAAAAGATAAATTATAGAATACTAATACTATATACTAAAATTCATCAATTTAAAATTTTAATTATTTATCTTTTAATTATATGATAGAAAAATTGGTTATTAAAATATTTTTTTATAAATTTTTGTCTACCAACAGAAAGCAAGAATTTTCATTTCTGATTTTATTATAAATTCTTCATTTCTTTAAATTAGAAATAAAATTTCTGCTTTATTATTTATAACTGTAATAAAACAAATTCATTGTTAAAATAAATAGTTAAATAAAATTTTAGTAACTATTAATTTTGTATTTTTGGAGAGAAAGCAAAATATTAGAGTATTTTTATTAATGATAGATTTTATTTTTTCCATTCAAAGTCACTTTGGTTTACATTATTATATTTTATAGTTAGATATGGTTAATCTCTTACTTTAAGATTAAATAATAAATTGTATTGATGTTTATCTCAAAATTATTTGGTATACAATTACTTAGTTACTAATGCAGTTAAAAATGAAGTTTAAAAGTGTTCCTTTTTATTACATCATAAATTTTGATTTTTTTTTATATTTTTAAAATGTTTAAATAATAAAGTGTACATTATACATCTATGTGCATCTATAATATCAATTTTTTTCAGTATGCATTATTTCAGTTTGTAGTATTTTTTATTTATATGTGTCATTTAATAAATTCATTATTAGATAATAAATTTAAAATCATAAAAATGTTAATTATCATTAAGCTTTATGTGTGTAATTTCTTATCCTCTCATTTGATTCATGTAATGAATAGAATATGATAAATAATGATGATATGAATTGTTAAGTTAATCAGATAATTTACATCAAATTGCATTTATGTAAATGATTTATATTAAACATAGTGTTCTAAATTAGATTGTTTTATAGTTCTTGTATTTAATATAATTGTATATGAATATTTTATTTTCAGGGTTTTGTTTTAGGAGATTTATGTGAACTTGTAAATCAGGCTTTAATGAATGCATATAGTAGGATCAGAAAATTTGTGTAAGCTTTTATTATAAAACAATTTCTATATTTTAATAATTTTATTTATTAAATTTACTATTGATATGTTTTTAATTATACACTGCTGGACAATTGCTAAGGACGGATAACACTATCATCCATAGCAACCACACAATGAAAGGAAGCAAAATGTGGAAAATTAGAATAAGTGCGGGATATAGTAAGAAGTATGCGTATGCAAATTTTTTTCCACGTCTGTTCATCACTTGATAGCGTTCATAAGAGCTTTAAAGATTTTGACGAGTGTGGACAGTTGTTGTTTCAAGTCAAAGTTTTACAGGAAAGATTTAATAGACAAACTTGAAATTTTTGGCATGTCTTCCCGACATCACTTTGATGATTTTATGTGTGGCTGAATTATTCGAAAGATCGAAGAAGGGCGAAAAATAACAGATGTTGCCAGGGAGTTCGATATCGCTCACAGCGTTGTTTCACGGCTGTGGAAGACATTTAAAACTACTGGAATGTATAGTAGGCGGCACAGGGGAGGTCGTGTTAGAAGTACGACACCTGCAGAAGACAGATATATCGTCCTATCAGCAAAAAGGAACAGGCATACCACAGCTCAGCAGATGGCAAATCAGTTTCTTGCTGCCTCAGCAAAGTAGATCTCCCGAAAAACTGTTGCCAGACAACATACAGACATTGTATTTCTACTTATTCTAAAATGCATTAATTTTATTTAATTTGCTTATGACTATATTTTATTTTTTCAATTTTACAGCTAACAAGATATAAATATCTAAATGATACCAAATTGTATGCATTTTCATGTTTTCATAATTATAAATATTTCCATCCCAAATCTTTTAGGATTATTTGGGGGGGGGGGAACTATCAAAATAGCTTAAAAGAAAAGAAGAAAAAGCTGATATTATTGGAAACATTAATTAATGACTCAAATTATTTTATCACTTTTCATTAGATTATTTTATGTATGTATGTAATAATCCCATGCTTAAAAAATATCTTAAAAAATTATTATGGTTATAATTTTTTTCAAATGCAAAAGTTTAATAAAAGAGCTAACATCTGATTATATTAAATATTGGTAAATATTTATATCACATAATACTTATATAATTTTGTCAATCATGACAAATAGGTATTATTGGAAAATTTTAATTTATATATTATATAAAGCAGCCTTAAATTTAATTTTTTTAATATATTTTATAAAGCATTATTTTATGAGTATTAAAGTGTATTTTAGTATTTATGATCTATTTTTTACATTTTCTAAACTTCTAGAACAATGGATTAAATTTTGCGTTTTCAGGAGAAAAAAGGAATTGGATATGAAAGAAGAGGAGGATATTATTTTAGCCTCTGTGCCTGTGGTACAAAGAGACCTTCTGAATGCTCTTGAGACACTTCACTCAAAATTTGCTGAAGCTATTGGAGCTCCAAAGGTTAGAACTGATATCATGTTCTCTTTTATTAAAAAATACTTGTATAAATATTTAATTTTTATTCAAAATTAGCATGTTTTCTTTTTTTTCACAAGCAAAGTTTTTTTTTTATATTTCAAAGCTATTTTATAATTGTAAAGATAGAAAAGTTCTTTGACTGATTTGTGTTTTTCATGTAGTATCAAGGCTTACATATGATTATAAATACTGGCTTAAGTTATAATCAAATGAGAATGATTTTTTTATTAATTTTTAATCATTTTTAAAATAATGAACTCTTTTATTTTGATATATTGTCCTAATAATATATGTTGAAAGGATATAAAGATTCTGGAAATAAAAATATGTCTTTTTACATTTTGAACATTTTAATTTGAAAGCAATTAAAAAATATTAATAATGTTATATATATTGTATTTATTTTTGTTAAAGAAAAGTAAGGACTTAATATGCTATTGCTAAAAATACTAATGAAAATCAAATTAGGTATAAGATTTATTTCATATGAAACTAAGGAAACTAAGACTCCATTGAGAAAAATTATTTAGAATTATACTGCCTTATCACCTTTTATGGGAAAATGACAAGATATTAATTTTTTTTAATTTACTTATATTATAATTCTTTTATTCAATTTATCCATAATGAAATTACATAGTGATATATGAATACTATTTCACAATAATGTTAAAAGGTTCAAAGAATTTTAAAATATTTATGATAAAAGGAGTCTGATAATTAGCCACCTGTGAAGTCTCATTGTTACAATTAGAATAATTTCAAGAAAAAGTTTATAATTTCAAATAAAATATTATAGATTGTAACATAAATATGCACTATATATTTACACAAATTAATTTATATAAATTTTTATGTATGAATTTTTTAATTTCTATAAAGTATAAAATTGCATTTTTTGAAAATCACAGCTTGTAATAATATGGTTAGCAGCATTTTTTTTAAAGTTTTAGATAAAGAAAGACAATTGAACATTGTAATAAGCATATCGTAGAGAGTATTTAGAAAAATATAGGGAATGTGCAAAGGGATGTACTATCTTTTACAGTGTTTCTGATTTTAATTTAAGAACATGAAAATGAGAATGTTGTAATTTTATTTTCTACTAAGTTGTTAGTTATTTGCTATTTCAATATTGATATGCATATTTTTATAGTTAAGATAAAAATATATTAATGAAACTATTTACATTATATAGATTCCTAATGTAAAATTTGAAGATGTGGGTGGCTTGAACCTTGTTAAACAAGAGATTTTAGATACTATTCAATTACCCCTAGAGCATCCAGAAATATTATTTTCAGGTCTTAGAAGATCAGGTAATTTTTATTCACTAATTTTGAAACAAAGAGAATAAAAATTTTACGTGTAAAGAAATGTATTTGAAGGAAGCTAAATTTATATAGTTGTTCTTCTTAGATTTAATTATAGTTTATTTTTTTTTATTTCAATAACTAATATTTAATTTTCTTTTTGTATGATTTCTTTTTAATAATATGAAAGTTATTTAAGCTTCTTATTTGAATCAAAAAGTTTTTTGAATTGCATGCACCTTTTGCAAACATGCTTAAATGTTGTTATTTCTATAATTGTACTAGTATTATTTAAAATAAAGTAATTTAAATGCTTTAGGCATTTTCATTTTATAAAGTAAGTTATAATAGAAAAACTATTGCTTTTCCATGCAATTTGATCTTCTTAATATTATTTATGTATTTTTGAAATGACAGTTATTAATTTTATTCTTATTGTATTAAATATCCAAAATGTATTCTAATACCACTTTTGAAGGCATTACAATATGTTAATATCTTTCTAGAGTGCATATTATCTTATTAGTTAGTGAGATATGTATTTATAAAATATGTGTGCATAAGTGCTTTTTGACATTCAAATGCTTTTGTTATCATGACTAAGTATGATTTTAAATTAATAATATCATCCAGTACGTAAAACTAAATATTTTATTATATATTTAAAACTATATGTAAATGATAAATGAATAGTAAATTAGGTAATTTAAAGTTATGAGGACATGCTTGAATAATAGAAGGTATATGAAAGACAGGGAAGACTTGTGTTGCTTTATGTGAGAAATATTATTTTAATGATTAACATATAGTCTCAGATAATATATATTCATTATTATAATCATTATATAATAATTATAATTTTATAAGTAGTGTCTCAAGTAATATCTAAAAATTTTGTTATATTTGTAAAAACACATATTGTAAAAGTTTGCTTAAATTTCATGTAAAAATAAATGTTCATATAAGATTCATTAGAAATAAAATAATTTTTTTCAGATATACTTAATCTATAATCAAATTAATTTTTTTATTCAATTTATTATAATTATATAAATTAAAATATTAAGTTACAATGAATAAAATTTTATTAATTATAAATTAAAATATGAAAATGTGGGTTTTTATATTACATATGAAAATATCTTTATTAATTATATTTTTAACTAATTTAATTTACAGTATTTTCCTGTATATAATCCGCAGTGGTGTATTATCCGCAAGCCCAACAAAGGAAAAAAAGCGTCACATAATCTGATGCGACGTTTAGTCCGCGGCATTTTTTCCGATGAATAGTCGAAAACTTATACTGTAGATAATTTGGTGTCAAATAAAATAAAAAATATACATTATGTTTAAAAATATAGTAAATTTACAGAAAAAATATTTATAGTGATAAAGATCTGTTTGAATCCACCTCAACGAAAAGTGCGATTAACTGAGATGAAAGCACAACATCGATCAAGATCAGAAAAGATCTTTTAGATTTTTAGATTTTAATAACTTTTAAAACGAGGTTAGATATATTTTAAAAATAAATAATATTTGTTTGGTTAATAGTTAAAGGAAAGAAATGGATTATTTTCTAACTGCACATGGAATAAATTTTTTCTTTTGTACATCAGATGCTTTGTTTTTCATCTTACATTACACGTTTGTCAACATTTTTTTCATTTGCCTTCCATATAGCTTTCAGTTTAAAATTTGCTCAGTAACTTAATTTTCACTTCACTAAGACGGTAAATGAATTTGAATGTTTTCAGAGCGAAAAAATTCAGGTCAAGATAAAATGCGAAATGACGCTAATGAATTGGAATTTTAATATTGTTCAGAGGAACTGAATTCGTTCTTGAATTGGACAATATTGATTATAGTTAAAATAAGTCTACAGAGTTGTAGCGCCATTAGTTATTTATTTTATAAAACATAAACGACATTTCTTTCAAAGCTTTATAGTAAGCTTTACTGGCGAAAAATATTTTTTATCAGATTATCCACCGCGGCGTATAATACGCACAACGAAATTCGGAACTTTTAAACACATAATCCGCAGATTATATACAGATTATATATATACGCGGATTATATATGTATGAAATCAGATCTAATGTTCATTCTCTGAATCAAAAAAATTATTCTGTTAATGCCATTTAATAATTTGCATTAAAATTTTTTCTTGGACTATTTTAGAATGTATTTGCTCTGCTTGAGTTGGTGGATTTCTAAAGATAGTAAATTTTCATTTTACTTACCTTCTATTAATATTAAATTGAACTTAAATAAAACCATATACTTTATTAGTAAATGATAATTTTTTTATGTGTTCTTTATTTTCAAATTTACATGATTTCTTGTTTTATAAAATTGTTTTATTTATTGCAAGGAAAAATGATCTCAAATTCGCTTACTTATTTTTTTATAATGGTTGAATTATTTTTTATTTTTGCTTACATACTTAAAAATAACTATGTTATAATATTTATTATATTATATTTAAGACTCAATTTTAAATAATTCTTAAATGAATGTTCTTATTTTTGCAGGAGTATTGCTTTACGGGCCTCCTGGATCTGGCAAAACATTACTAGCTAAAGCTGTAGCAACAGAATGCTCATTAAATTTCTTAAGGTGAGAAAATTTTTTTATTTTTAGTCTCATGTTGATAGTTTACATATATTAATGAATAATTTATTTAGCATTCTTCAGTGTGTAAGTTTAACTGCAATTTATCTTCTTAAAGCTTACAAGTGGTTTTGATTTCTAAAACATTTAAATGAAGCAATCCTTGTTATTTCTTTGCTGTAATTTTTAACAATTAAAGTTAATAAATATGAAAAAATGTTAATTTTAAACTAATAAACTAATATATATTTCATATTATAGTGTGAAAGGTCCAGAATTGATAAACATGTATGTTGGACAAAGTGAAGA
The DNA here is from genome assembly GCA_037975125.1 of Latrodectus hesperus. Classification (NCBI taxonomy): domain Eukaryota; kingdom Metazoa; phylum Arthropoda; class Arachnida; order Araneae; family Theridiidae; genus Latrodectus; species Latrodectus hesperus. The sequence continues at coordinate 122,467,977 of CM075853.1, read as the reverse complement.
AAATGTTAGAGCAGGTATTGTGTTCACATGATCAAAAAATTGAAAAATATTGCCATTCTCCTTTTGAGCACATATAAACTTTTTAAATAATTTATTCCTGATTTATAAATATTTTTATTTACTCTTCATACATTTGAGTTTTGATTAATTGAAAAGAGAATATATATATATATATATATATATATATATATATATATATATATAATATGAATTTTTTTCTAATTTATTAAAAATCTTTTCTGATTCCATCATTTTAAATTTACTTTATTATTTTTTTCCATTTTGTTAAAAACTTCTATATGTTAATTTAGTTTTTCACTTAATTTTTTCTTTAAAAACATAAATATAATTATATTAATTGATCTTATAAAACCGTTATTTACAAAACTTTATTGCAGATTTTAATAATTTTTTTTGAGAAACTTGCTGCTCATTAAATTAAATTCATCAGTTGATTGTTTTTTCAGTTCATTGCTATTTTTCTTAATTGTTTTGAATTGCATTAATGTTCTTAAAATTTTATTTGGAATTGTAAATTAACTGTGGAAATTAAGAATTTCATGATACAAGAAATAATTAATCTTTCATTCAATCAATTATTTTCACATTATTACCGTTTTTTCCTGTATGTAATCTGCAGATTATGTGTTAAATTTTGTTTTGCATATTATATGTTGCCACGAATAATCTGATAAAAAACATTCTCCATCAGAAAAGGTTACAATAAATTTTGAAAAAAAATTTGTTTTTGTTTCATGAAATAAATAACAGATGATGCCATGACTTAACAGACTTTTTCATCTAAAATCTAGTTTTCCTGTATGTAATTACGTTCGAGAATGAATTTGATTCCTTGTAAAGTTGTAACTGTTGCAAAAACAATTGCTATCATCATTTCGCTATTTGTCTTGTCTTGTGTTGTTTCATTCTGGAAACATTCAAGTTCGTAATTCGTCATGTGGAAGCAAAAACTTTTAAAATACACAGCAGGTTTTAAACTAAAAGCTATAGAGAAGGCAAATGAAAAATGACAAGAAACATGTTAAAAAAGGATAAAAAAATAAAAAAAAAACTAAGCATGCACAGTACAAAAGAAATGCATCCAATGCGCAATTCAAAAATAATCCATTTCTTTCATTTAATTATTAAAATTTTATTTTAAAAAAGTATGTGTAACATTGTTTTAAAAGTTAATAAAAAATAAAAATCGATAATTTTACTAGCTTCTCAGAATTAACGCTCTCAATCAATCTTGTGCTTTCATCTCAATTTGTCACACTTTGTGATGGGTTGGATTCAAACAGATCTTTTTTTATAATAAATGTTTTTTCTGTATAATTTATTATATTTCTAATCATACTATGTATTTTTTTAATTTTAAGTAACACCCATATTATTAGCTGTATATATTTTTGACTAATCTTTGAAAAAATTTCTGCAGATTATACTCCACTGTGGATTATAGGATACTTTTTTTTTCTTTTACTTAAAAAAAGGTCTTGCAAATTATGTCCTGTTGCAGATTATATACAGGAGAATATGGTATATTTTTCATTTTTGATGCAGTTATAATTAATTCAATACATTAAGAAAAGGAAGGGGATTTTGATAAATATTAATTCTCTAGCCTGTAGTTAAATAGTTTGCAATTTCTTTTCCTATTTAGGCTTGTATATTTATTATGGTTCAAAATCAACTTTAAGAATCAGCATTTATATAAAAAACAGCCTTTGATGGCAAAGTACACATGTAATACATTGCATTGAAAAAATTGTTTATTCACTGTAAGTTTGAAAAAGTTGTTTTACTGCCAGAGATTCCCAGGCTGCAATCCAAACAGTTAAAATGCTTGCCAGCTTTTGTTATTGGAAAAGATACGTCAGTGCTGGGATCTCATCACACATTTTTCAAAAAAAAAAAAAAGACATCCAATGAATTCCTAGTTATTGTGGCATATACAGTAATAAACAGGTTGAATTTCTTCTTTGCCAGTGCATTCAGTTGTTTCAGGCAAATTGCTCTAGATTGTCCTACCATTCCTTAAGACTATACTTAAAAAATTATAATGAAAAAGAATGCGTGTTCTTGGTTATGAGAAAGTATAAAGATTAAGAATGGGAGAGGCTGAGATAGAGGCAACACAAGCATTGTTGAAATGCTTTTTTCCTCTTTCAACTCCTTACAGTACATGACTGTCTGAGAGAAAACTTAAATCATTTATATATTTATGACCTTCCTAACTGTCAAATGACTTTACTGAACCAATGAATTGAAAACACCTCCATCACTGTAGGACACTGCAACTTTTTGGGTGATGACTTTGATCTTGTGCATTTTTTTTGCTATTTTTGTTCTTTGTTGTTTTTGTTTGTTTTTCAGCATTTTAATTTAATTAACTTTGGTATAAAAAAATTGCAAAATGGCAAAATAAAATTAAATAAGACTTTTAAAAGCTATTTAAAAACAAGTGTTTTCTTTTATCTACTGTTTTAACTTTTTTATGTCATATAAAAACAAAATCACTTTGTTTGGACAGAAGTTAAATTTATTCACTCATTTCCTCAAAGAAATTTCATTACATGAATATGTTATGGATAATCTTTCTAAAATTTGCTTCGAAATAACAATTAAGATTTTCAGAAACTTTGTAAATGGAACTTGTAACAAAGAATCCATAATATTTAATGAAAACTGTAAACAAAGGATTTATTATTATTGGAAATAAATGATCATAAGAAACTTTGTTACTAAAAATATTAGCTTTTCTATTAAATGGAAGTTATTATTTAAAATTATTGCTATTTAGTTTCATTAAAGTCATTGTAGCTTTTATATGTAAACTTTGTTCTTTCTCAGCAAGAACTTCAAGTTATTCTTCTTTGTTTTTAGTGAGTTTATTATTTTAGCTTGCTACTTAAACTCATATCATTACTTCCAATAGTATTCAGCCAAGCTAGAAGTGCGGTGCCATGCATAATATTTTTTGATGAGCTGGATTCATTAGCACCCAACAGAGGACGGAGTGGTGATTCTGGTGGTGTAATGGATCGGTAGGAATTTATCTTTGAACATTTTTAGTAGTTTTTAAAAATTTGTGTGTATGAATAATTTTGACATGTTGTATAAAATAAGTTATTTAGATTTTGTGATTTTATGAAGCATTTGTGTTTATATAATGTTATCCATAGCAGATAATGTTTTCTTTAATATTGTAGTACAGTGCTTTATACACATTTAATACTTTGTTTTTTAAACAACAATAGTATATCTTAAAAAGTATGGTTGAACATTTTTTTATTTTTAATTATAAATTAATTTTTGTAATAATATCTTAATTTACAGTTGTAAATAATTTTTTTAGAAATTTGCTATTAAAACATTTTTATGATACATAAAAGCCTATAAAAATGTCTCTTGTAAATGTTTATGTATTTTACAAATATAGTTTTCTTATATATATTATTATATATAGGATGATTTCTTCAATTTTTTAAAATTTTTGTTCTTGTTTTTAAACTATTTTGTCTTTTTATGTAAAGATTTAATTTCCTTAGCATATTTTAGCAAAATTTATGCTGTGTATCAGTTCATACAATCAACTTCAGTGATTGCTATCATTACAAATTATAGTCTCTTTATTATATAACTTGTACAAAATTTAACTTAATGAAATGTTTTATTTAAAAGTCACTAAATTTTGAAATTATTATGAAGTGTAAAATCTTGAAAGTCCTAGTAATTACAAATTCTCACCTATATTTTTCGATACTGTACACTTTTTCAATAAAAATTTTAAAATGGCGAGAATTTAATTTTTGTCAAGGCAGTTTCATTTTTTAAACTAACTGAAGTGAAAAATTATTTATTCTAAATGGAATTTATGTTGTTAAAAATTTCAACTGTTTTTATTGAAGAATTTATTTATGTTTTTTTCATTTACCATGAATATTATCAACCATTAATTTGTTTCAGTGTTGTTTCCCAACTTCTATCAGAGTTAGATGGCCTGAATAAAAAATCAGAAGTGTTTGTTATTGGAGCAACAAATAGACCTGATCTTATTGACCCAGCTCTATTGAGACCTGGGAGGTGATATATTTAATTACTAAAATATTCCTAATTTTTTATTTACTTTTTAAAATTTTCGTCTTTTTTGTTTCTTATATATTTTGATTTATTATTTTTACTTTTATTCATGGTGATATAATCTGCATTATATGTAACTTTATTTTCATAAATTTTTAATGAAGTTCTCAGTGAAAGGGCAAATTATAATTTATTTAGCAAATTTTTTTCTTATCAAATAGCAAAAATATGGGCTTTTAAAAATTCTCAGCCACTCTAATGGATTAAAAGTGTATGATGAATTCACTAATTTATTCTTTACTTGGTTTTAATTTGTCCTTAGACTTAAATGCTAATTTTAACTATCATATTTTTAATGTTTTTGTTTCTTTAAGTTTTGATGTAGTCCTGAAATGATTTGCTGTATATATTTCCAAGAAATTTATTAAGCAATTTGTTTCAATCGTAAGCTATTTTTTAACTTTAAATATAATTTAAATACTTAGTATTTTATACTTTTTTGCCTTTTTTATGTTAATTATATTCTTAATAAAGTATGAAAATATAATTTTACATATTTTTCATTAATTCTTTAAATAAACTCTTAATGAGAATTTTTAATACTTGTGATGTTAAAATTTTTAATATATTAACTCTCTAATTCTCTGTAATTTTTTAAAAATCTTATTAATTTAGGAATATTTACAAATGTATACATTGATATTATAATGAAAGGTAATTTTAAAATTCCAAAGCATATATTTAAAGATTAGATTTTTAAAATTTTTTGAATGAAACGTTTTATAGTCATTTATAACAAATGAAATATTTTGGTTTTTTTTTAAAATTAATTGAGATGCAAAACAGTGTTAAAAATAAAGGTATATTTTATTTATTTTTGAATTCATAATTTTTATTTTGAAAACACATTTCCTATGAATTGGTTAACATTATTTTGTAATTGTGTGAAAGCTTTTTGTTTTAATCTAATATTAATACATTTAAATGCTCTTATTCTATTTGTTTTGTGATCTGAAAAACACTATTTATTCTCCTCAACTGAATTACTACTTCAAGATTTCTCATTTATATTAAATGAATATAACAAATGTTATTAATATATATATTTACGAAGAAACCAGTTTGATTAATTTCCATTTTATATAAAAGAATTATTTTTAAATTTAAAAGAATTATTACATTTTATACATAAAAATTACCTTTGTATGTTATTAATTTATATTTCTATTTTTAAGATTTGATCGCTTGCTATATGTAGGAATACCTGAAAGTAAAAAAGCTAAATTAAACATATTAAAAGCCCTTACAAGGAAGTAAGTAATATTTTTACCATCAATGATTGAATATGCATTTTAATATATTATCATTTGCTCTTGATTTACATGCTAGACTGAACTGGAAATATTTTTATTTTAGAATACCATTGGCTAAAGATGTTGATTTGACTAAAATTATTGAGGAATGTCCACCAAACATGTCTGGAGCTGATTTTTATTCCCTTTGTTCAAACGCAGTTATTCTTAGGGTTGAAAAGAACGTTGATTTAGTTGAAAAAGGTATGAATATCACTTGTTATATCATTTTTAGATAATTTCCAAATTCATATCATATGCTATAGAAAAACTTAAGCATTATAAAGACCTTCCATTTTAAAATTAACATTGTGTATATGCTGTATGAACCTAATTCTGATATTAAAGGATGACTTCATTTTAAAAAGTTACCGAATTATGCATTTTTTTTTTGTGGATGGAAACACCTTTGTGGTACCTTATTTCAAATAACTATTCTTAGTTGCATTTTTATTTTGTCGTATTGCTTTTAAAAATGAAGTTATTTTTTATATTAGAGTTGCAAATTATTGCTTTTATAAAAGTAATTAACAAATTTCTGTTATTTGATGGGAAATTTTTTGCTAAAAAAATATTTATTGCAGATGTTATTTAAATGTGTTATGAAATGTATTATGCTGTGATTGATTCTATATAATAATGATATTAAATAATTAACTAATTTATTTATAGTGATATTTGCAGAAATGTAAGTAAACTGGCATATGAAGAATCCACATTATTTACATTTGTTGCTATTTGAGATGTCGCCATATTTATATAACTGCTTAACAGATGATATTTATAAAATGCATAGGCGAGGAATTATATTTAATTGAGCAAAAAATTCATATTTTAATTGAACAAATTATTTTGGCAGGTTAAAAATCAGAAAAAAAATTCAAATCACTACACCATTGTTTTACTTGAATTCACAACAAGCAGATTGAATTATATCAGAAGCTTATTTTATCAATTACTTTTTTGTCAAATGACAAAATTAAAACTAAACAAATTAATACACTTATTGAAAACAAGTCTGTTATGAAGAAAAAGTTATGACACCTGATCCTTCAAGTCCTCACTGAAAGTAAACATTACTGTTATTAGTTAACTTCACAACATGTACCACAGTGAAAGGCAATTGTCCTTTTGAATATTTATCTGAGATATGAAAACAGGTAATATTGTGTAAATTGGAACATTTATCTGAGATATGAGAACTGGTAATATTGTGTAAATTGGAACATTTTTTTAAATTGATGGTTATTTGAGTGTTATACATTGAGCATGAAAATTCTTACTGCAGTTTTAATTTTGTATCAAAACTATAGATAAATTAAAAGCAATAACCCATAAAATTTAGGTCAAATTAATAGGTTTGTATACAAAGTAATTTGTAATATGAATTTCTGAGATAAATATTTAGAATTATGGTATTTCACTGACATTAAAATGTCTCCTTTATTCCCCTAAAAATACCGGCAATGTGTTTTATTTGTGTTTCTTTAACTGAAAGAATTCTATAAAAAATTTTTTTGTAATTTTTTTACTTTTCATCAATGTTGTTTTATGTTATCCCTCTAATGAATTAAAAAACAATATTTGATGCAAGCCTGAAAACTAATATAAATTTAACTGAAGATTGATGTTTCTGTTATGTATTTTACTGGAAATTACTACAAAAAGGATTAAAACAATTTTTTTTTGTACAACTATTCAATACCAAATGATAATGAAACAGGGCAATTTATTACAGCAAAAATTTTTTTATATAAATTCATTCTTTATATTACATAAAACTAGACTTTGATTCGATTTGTAAAACATGTATTATCTAATATAATGCGTTGTCTATAAAATTAATTAATTGATATTATTTATTTGGGATTTTTTAGGTGAAAAGAAAATTGAAGAATTAAGCAGTGAAATTGAAACAGAAGATTTCCTTGTTGCGTTAAAGTCAATAGTGCCTTCAGTTACTCCTGAACAATTAAAACAGTATCAAGCAATTAAAACAAAAATTGAAAATGAATAGTTACAAATTATAATTCTTTTTTTATAATAAAAATATGTTTCCCATAAGTATATTTCATTGTAAATATGCATGAAAAAGAAATACTTTTCTGCACTAGCATGTATAATATGATTGTATGTAATTAGTTTTATTTATTTGTATTAAAGATAAAACTTTGAATTTTTTAAGAAATTAAATATTTCATATTTTTTGTAAAATATATTCAGCATAATTTTTCCTATTCTTTCTCTTATTGTTGTGTCTAAGTGACAGTTTTCATAAATACTTAAAATATACTATTTTTTACCCAAAGGATAAAACTTCTGATACACTTTTGTTTTAAATTTATGACATTTGTGTTTGATAAACTCATAACATTGGGTTATTTTATTATTAATTATTACTGAGTTATTATTAATTATTAAAGTGCTTATGATTGTATTTAGTTCTATTGTGGATAATATTAGTATGAAAGATTTTTCTTTATTAGTATAAAAACATTTTTAAAATAAGTTTTCCAAACAGAATTGTGAAAGTTTATTGTTCTTTATCCTCATGACATATTTTATCAACGTGAAAAAGTGGTGAAATTAAGAGACTTGAATACTTTTTCTTTTGTTTATTTTTATTAACTTCTAAATTGTAATAAAATTATCTTTAATTAATTTTAGGAAAATAATCAAGCCAAAATAATTATCTTACATATTTCAATTATATTGAACTTTTTTCTAGTCTTAAAAAAATGTGCCTTATAAATAAAATGTTTGCGAGATATTTTGCTATATCATGACTTGGATTTTGTTCAAAATTCAGTTAATCTTTATAAAATATTTTAATTTGTATAAAATGTAATTTTTAAAGAACTTCATTATATTTTTTCATTAGTAAAAATTTTTTTTCTTTTAAGATTTCTAGTCTTTTTAGACATCAAGTACTTAAATTGATTTATATGATTGTATTCTATTGCAATATTTTATATTAAAATTGATAACTTTTTTGTATTTGGAAAAATGTTGTAACAATATAAATCCTAAATAATGTGGGAAAATTAATTTTCTATTTAATAAGTCAATTTTTAGTGATATTTATATAAAAATTATTTTTTCAATATGTATGTTAAATACTTTTCAATATGTATATAAATTACAAAGTTCTTTTTACTATTTGAATTATATATTTTCATAATTTGTAAAATAAATATTTTAATAAAATAATTCCTACTTATAAATCCTGTTGGTATTTACTTCTTTTACAGCTTAGTTTCTGATAAAAGTTATTTTGGTAAATATTAAACAATTATAGAAATATAGGACACATTTCGTTATGTGCAAAATTTTCATCTCAAAATTTTTATTTTCAATATTGATTCCACTAATGTAAAAGGGAGAAAATATTACTGTTTAAAACAATACAATAATTGTGTGTTTTGTAAGAATACAAAATTTGATATATTGGTTTTAAACTTAATATAAGTATATTTTTCCATTAGAAAGCTAATATATTGGAGAAATTTGAAAATTAAAGTAAAATAACAATATTTATATTTACTTGTTTAAGTTTTACTCCTGTTAATGATGGTAAAACTAAAAGTACAGTAAAAGTATTCTATGAACTAGAAATATTCATATTAGTGTTTAATAAATTAAAAATACCATACATTGCTCTATAAAAATGTTTTATTTTGATTTCAGAATAGAACATACCGTTGCTGTTTTTAAACAATATATAGTGACTTCCTTTAATATTGCTGAATATCACTGAAGCTAAATATCACATCAATCTCTATATAAACTTTATTTTGTATAGTTAAATGATATTTTGAATTCCATATTTTATTTTTCATTAAGGAGTATAAATTTCTTGCTTTTTTATTTAAAATTAAATAATTGTATTTATTTCTGAAGTGTACAAAAATAGTAAGTCATCATTTGATTTTTCACAATTGGTGATTGCGTTAAAGAAGTGAATATTTTCATAATCTAAGGAGATAATTTTAAAATTCATGATTGAAAATATTTTCTGTTGTAATAATTACTGTTTATTATTTTTTTTACATTTCAACTATTACATTTATTATATATTGGTTTCCCTTAATCCATTTCAACCTACACCATTGTGTCTTTATTTTCATTTTATATTATGTTAGATTTTAAGTTTATTTACTTCACATTCTTTTATTTAACCATACTTTATTATTTTCGAAAAAACAGGCATCTTTTCTATTTTTATTTTATATTTCTAAACATTTATAGTATAAAAGCTATGACAACTGAAAATTAAAAAATTTTAAACAACATCAGGTAACTTCAAATAGACGTTAAAATATTCAAAAAAGTGCAAATATATTCATATAAGCAAAGTATAATTAAAAGTTAAAACAATAATTTTATAGTTTAATTTTAATCTTGAAATGTGTAATGTTATGAATGGATAAATATGGGAAACTGCTTAAAAATGTACTAAAAAATGCCCTAAGTGTAATGTAAGCGAATTTTAATGCTAATTGGATTTTTTAAATGAACATTTACTATGAAAAATGGCAACACTTTCTTGAAACTTAATTATACATTTTTTTTGATAATTTTAAAAAGGTATGATTACTAACTACATAAACCTTGTAAATTTTTTTCTGGGATTCATTTAAAACGTTTATTTAAATGTTATAGAAAATATTAATTTAATAAATGTTAGCAATTTATTCTATTATGTGTAAAAATTGTAATAAATTCAAAAATAAAATAATACTTTTTAGAAATCTTTTCTAAATTATGAGATTAAAGTATTCATATTATAAATCATATTCATAGTTTATCTATTAGTCATTAGTATGATCTGTTCTGTTTTTCACATCAGAATAGATCATTTTGAGATTTTGAAAATATTAAGTGTAAAGATTTATTTCAAATACCATCTGAATTTAAAAAAATGTATTTAAATATTCGAAACGATTGACAATTCTGTTCCATTTTGATTTAATAAATGGCTAATTTTAATCAAGTGTATCATAAAATTTCGATGTTCTGTAGAAATATGGTTGATACCGTAATTATTTCTTCTGAAATTAATTTTATCCGTTTTTGGTGATTTTAATGTGATTACTTCTAAGCATGATTAGTATTTTAACCACATTTAAAAAAAATTAAAATTTTGACTTTAATGACGATAAACGTCACTTAACTTTAACTTTAACAAAAGTAAAAATTGGTATATATGGAATTTGTTCAGGAATATTAAAAATTAGTTAAATTTTAAGAGTTATTGTTAGAAATTAAAAATTATTAATAAAATTATATATATATATATGTGTATATATATATATATATATATATATATATATATATATATATATATATATATATATATATATATATATATATATATATATATATATATATATATATATATATGTACATATATATATCTTGTTAAAATATTTACACTTCTTAACATAACTAAATCAATTTTTTTTCGGTATCCCATTAAAAAAAAAGTGTTTGATTTTGTAAACTAAAGAAAGTAAAATTAATTCATAGGAAACTTTTTTAGTTTAATTTATGTTTTTAGGACATGAATACAAATCTCTTGAAATTTTTTTTTCATTTAAGTCAAACAGTAGATTTAATGGAAAAAATTAAGGTTCAGGCTCTTTTTGATTTCTTGGCGTCGCTTGATTACTCTCAGAAGTGTCGTTTGAAAACGTTGACTGTTCAAACGAATGTGCACGGCTTTCATCTTCTGGAAACACTGTTCGTACTGAATGATGTTGGGAACTACGATTACTTGAAAACACAGGAAGTTTCTCCATATTTTGTGCTCTATTCTTTTTTTCTCTTTGCCCTATGTTTTCAGTGTCTTGCTTTGCGTCATGTCGATGAAACACTTGAATCTCTTCTTGCTCACCACAACTGCAGCTTATGATCTCGCTTTCGTTTTCGATTACCTAAATAAGAATTTATTTGATGCAGACTCTTATGTATACATTATTCTTTAGCTTCACTGAATATTCACTAGTTAGTTTTTAATAAATGTAAATATTTCTATTTAAAATAAATCTAATATTTTTATTTCTTATATTAACATAATGGGAATAATTATATTTGTAATTGAATAAAATCTAATTCATGTATAAAGTATTAGTGTTTGGGATTATATATATATATATAGAGCCTGACCTAGGCAGTTGCCTCGGGCCTGCTATGTGTATAAAGATAGTGTATATAATATGTAGATAGCGGTGCAGGTTATATCAGGACTGTACCTTAGGTTTAACGGATTTTGAATATTCGCTCATTACCAAGTGCCTCGTCATTTTGAACCGCGGTCAGGTGACGAGGTCTCTACTGAGCTGGCACCTTCCTCTCCACATCCACCCCACACTAGCGGAAGAACTTTGGACGTCCCGTAATAATAGACACGTCCTCAACCCACGGATCTCTAGCAACCTACTGATGGTCACTCTCCCTGAGAGATAGAGATCTCAATTAAAACAAAAGTAGCACTAATTGCTGTAACGTATAATTTTAATATATGGTTAAGTTTTTCATTGTGATGGTGTCATAGATCTCCCTCTGTAGATTTGCACGTCCGTGCGATACCTCAACAAAACCTCCATTCATTCGTGGACATAATTTTGTCCCACTGTAATCGTATCCTTCTGAATTGGATAGATACAAGAACAAAAATTTATGACATTAGGCTTATACTCTTCATTATTGTGTAATACTTTGGACACAGTAGTACCAGTTATCGCGTCTTTTTTATCTGGAATTATAATGGTTGCTCTTCAATTATTTTTCGTAATGAACAGCAATACATCAGTCATCCACGCTTATAAATTTTACGATATTAGATAAAAAGTTTCGCACATCTGTTTAGCTGATTTGGAATTATTTCTGTAACTATAAAATGGTGAAAAGGATGGAATTACCATAGAATTGCGCAAGATATTAATTTATTATTTTGCCTCAATCGTGTTTATAAAAGGCAGGTGGGGCATGTTAATAGGTCGTGGTCGTAAAACCTCCAAGTGAAATAATACCTCATGTGGCAAGTCAAGCATTATGGGTTTTCTTCTCGGTCCCTGTTTCCAAATTACGAAGACTCCAACCCGCCAGCTTTAATCTGACTGGTAGAAACCAAGCTTTGGGATAGTATGTTGTTGCTTACTTAGTCTGCTTTAATACATTTTATAATATCCGTACTCGTTAAGTCTGTGGAATCGAAAGTCCTGTGATCAGTCGTCGAGCAGTTACTATGGATGTAATGGCCTGGAGAAAATTTCCTTCCCTCGAGATCAATGTCAAAATTGAGGGAGTGGATCCTCTGGTGGTGCCATCTATCGGAGGAGTTTAGAGCAAAGTCGTACTTTCACTTTCGTGGTGCTCTGGTTAAACGAAAGACGCAACCTACTGACTTAAATTCGCATAGCCAAAGGCATAGTGAGCTTGGCTTGTCCAACTGTCATAAACAACAACGTAACACATTTTATAGTACGCAAAAGTTCAGAATGTTCCATTCCTCTTCTATAAGAAATACAAATGCTTTTATCATTCTTGAAAATGGTTGTATCAAGTTTCTAAGCATTCGCATGTACTTATATGTAAATTTTCATAATGCTGGCTTCTTATACAAATTCCTGGCATGAAATCGTGATTAAATATTACATAATATATTTGCATATTTCTTTCGACTTCTGCAGATAATTGAAACATTAACAAATCAGTTTGGCTTCGGAAAATTAACATTGTTCTCTCCGGGTTTAAATTAAGAAATCTCAATGAATTAACAGAATTTTTAATTTGATTTGTTGATAAAAAACAGTTTTTGAATATTCCGAAAATATATGATAAATTTCTAAATAAGCAGATTATTCGATAACACTTAAAATATATATTATTTATGCATTTTAATCATACTGTTTGCTTTTATTTACCTATAATTTCTGTAAGAGCTCCTAAAATTTCAAAAATTCTGAAATCTCGTACGTAATTTTGTACAAATTTAATTATATATGGAAGTCTCCCTTATTTTTTTTAAAAAAATACATTTGTTTCTTACCTTTGTTGTTTCTAAAATTACGTTGCAGTTTGGAGCAACATGGGGAAACAAATCGTAGTGTCTTATTATTTCCAACATTTCCCAGCAGCCAGTATCGGCTAGGAATTCATCTTTATATCGCGCAGCGTCTTGCCACATTTTAAGGAACTAAAGTATGGAATTGAAGGAATATTTAATGTCAAGTTTCCTTTTAGTAGTACATCCATTTTTTAATAATATTTGTATTTTTGTTCATAAATTATATTTTACCTCTGGAAAACATAAGTTGCCGTCATGGTCAACGTCGGCTCTACTTATCAAAGCTCTAGCCTCTGCTTCATTCAGGGCAATTCCCAAATATTGTAAAAGGCTCGCTAAGTTTACAGTGTCCAGAAATCCCTTATTATTCCAATCAAATCTTAAACAAAATTATCATTTTATTGATTTTTCTGGACTATATATATATATATATATATATATATATATATATATATATATATATATATATATATATATATATATATATATATATATACATATATCACAACATGTACACTTAAATTAAGCTTTATATTTATATATAAGTTTTCTTATTATAATTTTATGTAATATTAAATCTGTAATTTAATTACAAATTATAGTTGCAATTATAAGTTCGCTATTACCTAAACACACACACACACACAAAAAGTAATCGGAAAAATTTAATTACGTAAAAATATTTTTTGATGATGATTAAACGGAATTATTCTGCTTAAAATTAATTTTTATGTTTTATTTATACGAAGTAATTATCGTATGAGTTAATGTGACAGCTACTTAATTTTTTTTTTTGTTTGTCGTTGAAGTACTTTTCAGTGCTTTCTCAGGATATTTTTTGAAGATGCACCTGAAGTGAAATACGAGATACATTCCATAATTAGTACTTTATCTTTCCCAGCCATGATCATGTTTGGATTTGGTCAATTTTATTTGGCAGATAGGGCAGCTGAATATCAGCGTTCTGGTCTTCCGTTTAACAGATTGTTAGTTTGAATTCCAACTCTAATATGAATATCTATTGTTGCTTAGAATTTCCTTTAAGCCATTAATAGAACCAGAGGAATTTCGATTTAATACCTCACTCAGCAATTTTTCAAATGTAATCCAGGGTAAACCTTGTAAATGCTGATTCATATCATTGCAAAATAATATTGGATATTGAGAGTCTGAGGATGTCAAAGAAAACTTACAGCAACTAGATTTAATTTTATTTACCATAATTTTTACTATGCTTTGTTTGAATTATTTCCATTCTGTATTTAGTTTCATTCTGAATATTTATGCATGAGTTTAACCAACTTTCTAAGACAACTTTTCAAATGAAGATATGTACTGCCCGCACTTCTTATACTATCTTTGGTGGACTCAGTCTTTCACCCCTTCAGTGGGTCGATAAACAGAGTACCAAGCATGCTTGGTAACAAAACAGCGGGGTTTCACGTTAGGCTGATCATCTAATTGGGGCATATGCTCGCACCCCAGGGCCTGTCAGTAAAACAGCTTGTCAGTACCTCTGTCAGTAAAACAGATACGGGCACTGTAGGCCTCAGCCCATATATGGACTGTTGTGCAATGGAGTTTAATTTATATATTAGTTTCTGTTCCAGAAAAAATTATTAGATTGTAATTAATGATATCGCGAATTAAACTGTAATTGTTGTGTATTTATATATTTATAACAATGACTATCATCCAACCTTTCTTTTTACTGAAAACAAGTAAAACATGATTAATTACCTTCTAAACCAATTTTTCAATGTAGAGTAGGTGTTGTCTGCGCATGATAAATGGTCCCAATGAGTAGAACAGGGAGAGCAACATCTGGTTGGAGAATGTAAGCAGTGTGGACATAAACTATTTTCTTCCCGATGACACTCGCAAACGCAATCCCTTGTTCTCTGCGGATAAGACGATACCGTTATTTCTCTGATGGTCTCTATTTTATCCTCATCAAAGCAGCAGTGTTCGCAGTATGGATGGTGAATAGTTTTGATGCCTAATTTTCTACCGCATGAGCATCTAGACATGACCTAAGTTCATATTCACCTAAAAACAAACAAAACACAACCATTAAGAGGTAAATAAAAAAAGCCATGAAGTTGTTGTCGTGTGCCAGGTAGGCTGGCAATATGGGGTGCGCTGCTCCACTTTTTCAACTGAACCACATTTTTGGTGTGGAGTCCGACTTCCTCAGTACACACATGCCATAGGGACCCGTTTATACTGTAGGCATCCATTCACACCTCATTCATACAAGGAAAGGACAAAGACAGGATAGATAAAGTACATCCATGCCCGAACCGGGATTCGAACCCAGGACCTCCTTATCCGCAGTCAGGCAAGCTGACCACTAGACAAGTTGGCTGGCAAGCCATGAAGTAAGCAATAAAAATTCAATTACTCTTGAAATTCTATGATATTACAAAACGAAAATCATCTTAACAGTCAAAATTGAAGTTAAGGACAATGTTCTGCGAATTTACTCTTAATTTATCGGGTGTTATAAAATATGATGCATTCATTTGTAAAAATAGAGTTATATAAGACATTCACGTTACAGATGAAAGGAAACAGACCTTATTTATCCTGAAATAAGAGGGCAAATACTAAAATTAAAAGTAGCAATCTGTAGTTGCAATATTGTATTCACTTGTAAATTATCTTCTCGATCCATCTGTCTGTATATGCATTTTTATCAAAATGATCTTAAAAATTACAAAAGTTTAATTACTTATATCCGAGACCTTACAAATTTTATTAAATTTTAGGAGAGGAAAAAATGCATATTTTCCATTGAATTTACAATAGAAATCTCATATTTATGTATTTACATGTATATATATGTGTCAAATAGTGGCAGCGTTTCATGCTCCCATGACAAAGGTCCGAGGTTCGATCCTCGGGCTGGGCAAGGTTGACTCAGCCTTTCATCCCTTCAGTGGGTAGATTAACTGAGTACCAAGCATGCTTGAGAACTAAACACTGGGGGTCTTACGTTAGGTTGACCACCTAACTGGGACATATGCTTCGCACCCCAGGGCCCTCGGTCATGAAAACAGTTATGGGCACTGTAGGCCTTGGCCCATTTGGTCTGTCGTGCCATAGAGTTTAGTTTAGTTATATGTGTCAAAACACTAACAAATTCTAAAAATTGTGGTTAACTTTAAAATATGTAAGTTTAAATTTATTATGTAAAAAATTTAACCATATTTGTTTAAAAAATAATCACAATACAGCTTAGATACTAAACATATTCGTTAAATTAATTTCACTATCAACAGAATAAATAAAATTTTGTCTGATGATAGTGGTATTGTGTTGATTGATGACTCTGAGGACAATAGTAGTTGAGAATAGGCGTGTTTCCCTTGATAGCAATTGTATTTTCTATAATTTTTTATAACACAAAGGTAGACATTCTATTTATAAATTTAATAATCATTATGAGCATTCATAATTCAAAGATAATAACACAAAAATAATTAATAACACAAAAGTGGCAATTCTATATATAAATTTAAAATTTATTATGAACATTCATAATTCAATTTTTAGAAAATAATGGGAAAGTGTCGATGAATCTGTTTCCCATTATTTGTTTAAAAACAAAACAGAAACTTTTTCTAAAATACGCAAAAAATTAAAATAATCATTAAAATAATTTTAAAAAAAAATACAAAAGAGTTCTCCTAATTTATATCGAAAAAGAACAATATAGAAAATAAATACCATTAACTTCATTTTGTAAATATTCATGGTTTTCATTATGAAAATATTCTAAGCCCTTTTATTTTATATCTTATACAATTTCCACAAAAATTTATTAAAAAAATTAATTTCTTACTTTTATAAGCATTTATAAGCAGCTTATAGTCATTATATAGTTGTTACATTAAAGTTTGTTTTTATAAATATATATTTTTATTGCTTGAAATGTAATAATTTTTCAAGTAAAAATTTTTAAGAACTTAATTTTCTGTTCTTATAATCAAATCTGAAAGCTATTTTTTCAGGAAAAGTAGTCTAGTTTATGTTATTTCTTCTAGATTACCACATTTTATATTTTTAAAAGGATTTTGCTAACGATTAACACTGTCACGATGCGTAACATTGTAATCTTCCCCAAAATAATTTGTGTTATTATTTAAGAATTCTTTTGGGGGCCGTGGTAGCCTAGTGGTTAAGATATTGGCATTCCATCCGGAAGGGCCGGGTTCGATTCCCAATGCCGCCAAAGACCCACCGAGTACATGCGATATAGGTGCTCGTTAAATCTGGGTAATCGAAAGTCCTGTGGATGGTCGTTGAGCAGTTACCATGGGTGCAATGCTCTGGAGAAATTTACTCCCTCCTCAGATCAATGCCCAAATTGAAGGAGTAGATCCTCTGGTGCTGCCATCTATCGGAGGATTTGAAGAGCAAAATACGTACGTATTTATGTATTTATATGTATTTATACGACACCTTCAGGGTGCTCTGATTAAACAAAAGACGATCCCAATTGACTTAAATATCGCATAGCCAAGGCATAGCGAGCTTGGCTTCTCCAAGTGTCATTAGTAACAACAAGAATTCTTATTTACTTACTATTATTTATTATGGAGCGTTTTACTTTTTAATATTAAAGCAGCATTTTTATTGCCAATTTTAAACTTGACTACAAAAGAAATAATAATGCCTTTTTTAAAAATCAATACGTTATCATAAATGTGATATCTTCTATTTATCATCGACAATAATTAGCATTATTTCATCCTCAAAAAATTTTAATCTTTGAATTTCTCTGTGTTATTTACCTTCTGCCAAAGTTGAGTCCAAATCTTTAAATAAATATTCCCTTTCTTTCAAAAGATGTGTGCAGTTTATAGTTTATATCACATTATTATACCGTTTTCAATTACATAAAATCTCTTACTGTAAACTAGTTTACTATAGATGAATAACTAACTTTATTTATTTGTTTGAAAAAGCAGGATTTTGAGAATCTTTTACTAACAGGTAATCATCTAATAACAATAATTGTTTTCTTACCGAGGTTTTTAATCACAGTTACATTTGTGTATCTGGTTGCTTTTAAGTCACATGACAAACACAGCTAGCATAATTTTAAATCATTGTCATGAGACAAAGTCGACATGGGAGTTGGCAAATTTTTCTGGAAATTCCACCTCGCATCAGGTGAAGATAGTAAGCTATGATACAAATTTAAAGTTTTTGGGAATATCAATAAGAAGACTTGGTATAAGTATGATATAGCTCCCCCCCAAGAGATTTCTCGCCAAATCTTCCTTCCTTTCTTTTGATTATAGTTTTTAAAGTTTTTCCTTTGGTATAGCCAATTAAATTTTTATTGCTTCTTTGGGAATTTTTTTGGTCCCAGGTGTGGCTTTTCCTCTGTTTTACGTCATTTTGTGTCATATGTATAGTTTTTTTCAGGTGTAACAGAGTTAGAATTGCTTGGCGACAAAAAAGTCGAAAATGTTGCCAATGGGGGATACGCCTTACTAGTTTCTAAGACTTCTGCAGATCACCACTTGCACTTTGAAATGCTGTAGCAATGATTGTTGTTGCTAGAAACTCATTTACAGAATGCAAGTTGCACGAATTAGAGACAAGATTGGATGATTTTACATTGGCCAGAGAATATCCATGATTGTAATTAGTTTGGAATAGACCTGACGCTCACTTTAAAACTAATTTATATCGTTTTAACGTTTCTCTTATAGTCTAAAGAACAAGAAAAATCAGGGAAATTATATTACTATGCACTATAACATGAATCTAAACTCAAAATCGTAAACTGTAATACGAATCTGTGAGATTTTATATTTTTAACAAGTTAATCTTAAAATTTATGTACCCGCTTCAAAGAATAACAAATGATATCGTCTCGCAAAATTTATATTTTTTCCAATCATTTTCCCGTTTTTGCATTCAAAAATCATAAAATAAACACGTTTCAATTTTTTTCTTAATCTTTTTCAAAGTAAGAATAAATTCAATATTATAAATTGCAAAAGAAAAGAAAAAAGATAGATATTTGCTTTGCATCAAAAAGCTGTAAGGGAAAGCCAAGAAAATTTCTTTAACATAAAAATCTAAAAATACGAAGTTGAATTTTTAGCTTTTCGAACCATTTATTTTTCTAATATTTTGAGAATGTTTTGGGGAAGATTGGAATTTTCATTTTCCCCATCTCATCAAAAAGATCACGAAGACGTTACCCATGCATCCAACACTATTTTCCCGCTGAAAAAAAAAATTCCAATCACCTTCAGATTTATTCATCTTTGTCGGCGTGAGAAATGAAATTCCTACTAGACACTGAAAATGTTAAATTTTTTGGAGAAATTGTTGATCAGAATCTTTTGCAAGTAAGAATTGTTGAAGAATTTTCGGAATATACTAAGCTACTTTATCATAGTATAATGGAAAATAAGAAAAAGTGTGTTCTCTTTCAGTTTGAAGGAAACTAGTTTTCTGTAAATTGCTCTTCCATTGATTTAACTTTGAAATAAATGGATTGAATGATAAACATAATTTTTTTACAGGAAAAAAAATAATTTGAGTTTTTTATTTTAAAATTTGATTTGTAAATATTGCACATTATAATACAAATAAAACTTGTATTATAATATACACTATTTACAAATTTAATCTTTAAATAAATTTTTTTTTGTTTCTATGGATGAGAATGCATTGGAACCATGGAATTTTGGAGAGGGATTCTTCGTCTGGGCTACGTATAGAATCCGCTATGTTAAAAACACGTAAGTGTTAAGTTTATCAGCTCCTCTGCAGAAAACGTGTAACAAATATTATTTAAATTTTTAAGTTTTACCTAGATATTTTAAACAAAGGAGGAGCCAAAAGGTCTCATTTACGTGTCTGTAACATAGTGGGTTCAATGCGTCATCCAGACAAAGTATGACGTGAAAAAACTCCATGGTTCCAATGTATTCCCATCGGTATGATGTGGACTAGAAAACGAGAATTCCCAATCATTTGTCGACCTGATCACTTTACTATGGTTCAAAGTGACTTGGTATTTAGCTATGTTTAGATCTTCAATAATTTGAAATAGGTAACGGAAAATGTATAGATATAAACTTACCTAAATTATTTCAATTTTTACTAAGTTTCTATATTTTGATTTATATATTTTCAGTTACTACCTGTTGTTTGTAACTGGAAATATATAATCACAAAATATATTTCCGTTACAATACCCAGCTAAAGCATAAAGGCAAAGGACAAAGTCAGACTTCTTCCCTTGGGCGTCCAAGGTCTTGTACCAACAGAAGCTGCTTTTTTCTCAATTTACCATGAATCGTTCACCCTCAGTTTTGAATATTTTCCACCAAGCTTCTCCGGACCATTTGCTCTCCTGTCTGGGTTTGGAGAAGAGAGATCTTTTTGATAATCCTGCGCTGGTTTGGGACTTTCTCAGGGCGAACGATCTACTGGACTTGGTCTAGATTGTACTAGATCAAGTGGAATAAGGAACAACAACAATATATTTCCAGTTGTTTTGAGGTTTGATTATCGGGCTATGAAAGGTCGACTCAGCTTTCATCACTTCAGTTGATCGATACCTCGAGTACCAAGCATGCTTGGGAAGTAAACATTGGGGGTTTTGCGTCAGGCTGACCACCTTGCCGGGGCATATGCTTCGCACACCATTGACCTCGGTCATGAAAACAATTATGGGCACTGTTGGCCTTGGCCCATATATGAGCTGTCGTTCCATAGAGTGTGATTTATATATCAAATTTCTGCTCTAGTGAGTAGAGAAAAAAATTATTTCATTGTGGAATTTAAGGAAAAAAGATTTTAGGAGAAAATATATAGATTTTAACTCTTTTAATATTGCGAATCAAGCTATAACATTATGGTCCTAGGTTAGGAAAAGAAATATGGGAACTAATAATCCTTGGCCTACATATGGGCTGTCGTGCCAGTGGTTTAATTTTAATTTTTTATTAGTTATTTTGCATATGACTCCTTGACCAAGTGGTAGGACAATGATCTTCAGAGGTAAAAACCTCATGTTCGATCTTAGATATTGTTGAACAACGGGGGGACAGATGCTTTGCTTCTAATTTTTGCATGTGCATGTATCGAGGTGGTTGCTTGGCAGGTTTCCTGGTTTTCTCCCTTAGGAAACGTGGATACAACTATTTATCTGTGAAAAGTCTTCCTTGAAAAAAAATAATGTAATGGCTATTAAAATGATTCATAATAGCATGAGGTCGTCATAAGGTTATCCATTACACTGCTCATAACAGTATTAGAATCTCCATTACTGGGTGCTAAAACTTACATGTAATTAATATTTCTACAAAAATGGTTTCAATATTTCAATATTACAAAAAGTAGTTTTCTTTAATCAGCAAATGTTTATTTGATTCACTGAAACATAATCTATTTTTTTAAAAGTGTATAGATTCTGTTTGCGTCATTTTTATTAGCTTGTTAATAGAGATGATTAAAAATAATTGATGCTGAATAAATGAAATATTTAATTAGTGACGCAATTTTTTAACGTTTGTTCTTATATATTTTATTTGATCTTTTTTTCAATTCAGTTATAAGATTATTAATTTTGTTCAAGAATTTATAATTTTCTTGAATATAATAATAATTAATTAATACTTTTTCTATTCTTTATTAAAAAATATTCAGGAACAAAGACTAACAAAAGTGAATTTTTTCACTTTAGAAAATATTAATTAGAAATTGTTATTTTTTGCATTATTTTTTCGTGTAAATTGTAAATATGTGTTTTTTAAATATACAACTGTTTTCTTTTAATAAAAATATTTAGAAATGTATAATGAAAAAAAAAAAGTGATTTTAATATCATGCATAAACACTTTCAGCACACTGATGCATTATATATGCACAAACAAATTTATATATACTTTATAATTTACATTCACTTTCATTTAAAATTTTTAAGTTAATATGAAAATTTTCAATTTTACAAAAATCTTAATAGAAAGAAAAAAAATTTTAAAAACTATTTCTATTAATTTTTAAATTAATGTTCATCAGAATTCAGTGGATATTAATTTAACAGGCATAATAATTTTAATTCAAATAATTCGTAATTCCAAGATCGGAATTCATATACAAATAAAAAAAATTAGATTATTTTTGAACAAAATATAATTCTAATTTATAAAGAAACTCGAGAAAATATATCTAAACTAAAACCCTCAGACACTGAGGTTTTTTAATATCTTTAATTTTTTTGTTAGTATTGTCAACAAAATAACATTTTCCAGAAGTAACAAATGCAAAAAAAAAAAAAAAAAAAAAAAAAAGACGGTGATTTTTATTAAAAATATCTAAATTTTTTATTTACAAATTGATTTCTTTAAGCAGTATCTTGTGTCAATATTTTAAACTAACTCATAGATTTCAACTTAAGTATATAATCATGCTATTTTTTAACCATGAAGGGCTTGTTTTTTTCGTTACAGTTAATATCCTGAGTACGCCACATTATTACGATTCTATCAATCAATCATTGATTTAAAATATCCATGACGTCAGACACCGCTTCTTCTAGGTCACATCGTATTGAGACAGCGTCGTAAATCCGACTTGTCAACGAATTCGCTGCCTGTCTTCAAACCACATTCTTCGAGAGGCAGCAAACAAGGCGATGTTCAGCATCGAATGTCTGAGAATGTTGTAGAAGTTCATTCTGTTAATAAAACGATTTATTATATAAGGACCAAAGCATCAGTTTGAGAAGCCATTGATTCAAGTCATTAGAACATGGACAATAGAACAGCAGAAAAAGCCAAATGAAAAAGACAATACAAAACATCCACTTTATGTTTAGTTTAGATTGTCAAGGACGATTTAAATTTTCAAAAATTTCCTTAATTAATAGATTTACTTATTACATTACATATATTCAGACTTGTATGCTTGATTCTTGAGATCCGCTTGTAAGTCTTCGTCGATAATAGGACAAATAGCACAATGACAGATGTACAACCACAGAAGAATAACGAAGAAAACACCTATGGCCACGATGGGAACCGAACCCACACTCCTACGCTCTCAAGCGGTTAGCGGAGTGATACTTTGATCACTCAGCCACGGAGCGCCCTTAATTAATAGAATTCTAAATTAATAATTTCAATATTTGTAAGCAATCTATTTTGAATCGTAATATTATTGACTTGCTTACGCCAACATTAAAAATTTTCTTTTCATTAATATTGGTGAAATAATAAAAGGAAGATTTGTAAAACATGGGCTCAAAATTTTTATTGAATACTAATTTTATTTTTATTTTTAAGAGAGAAATAGTCTTTTCTTTCATTGTCAAAGTTAAATAAATTGAGACGCTAAAATATCAACGCCATTTATAAATTTTTCTCCACATGTACCATCTTTCCATTTTCTGAAGCGATTTATGACGTCAGAGGTTCATTGGTTTTGGAAATTGGATAGGAAATATGTCAGGGTCTAAACATTACTTTCACACTCCGCTTTCGAGGATGAAGTATATTTACGCGTTTCCCAGGAGACAGACATTGCATTTATAAGTTTTCTTGAGATTTAGATGCTTATTTTATGTTATATCTTTTGCTATTTTTTCTTTTGAGGCTGTGTTGTAAGACTTGATAGAAATTGGACATAAATTCGTGAGCAGAAAAGATATAGAAATAATCGAATTATAAAAATAGTTATTTCAATAACCATTTATTAAAACAGTTGTTAGGAAAAACTGAAAATTTTAATTTATATTAATAAATAATTTTTAATAATGCTTTGATAATTTCAACATCAATTTAATATGAAAAGATAAATGACAAGTTCCATGTTAATACTAGTGTACAGGTTTACAATTTAAAATTTTGTTTCGAAAGAAAAAAATTAATGTAATACTAATGATTTTTAAATGTTAAAAATTTAATTGTGACTACATTATGCGTTAATAATTTAAGAAAAGTAAAAAATCTATTGCCTATATTAAAAAAAAAAACAACCTATTGTCTACATTTTACAAAGCAGTAGAAAATAAATTGATAAGAATCCTAAATGTATATTAATCTGCATTTGTTATTCAAAGAACAAAGTGATAAATATAGCAAAATGAAATTATGAAATATTTACGAATAAAACTACGAAAAAAATTCACAACTTATTTTGCATTTTAATACAACATTCAATATCAAAAAAACTTAGCACTGCTAATAAAATTTAAGGGCAAGTTTTTTTTATTTAATTTTAATTAATTATAACCATAATCTTAATTTGCAATTTTTATTTTTATGATTGATGAATGATTTTTTGTTTCCATAATTGATGGGCATTAATTTATTTAAGTGGTTAGCGCTTTCTAGAGGAAAAAAACACTCATTGATTAATTATGGAAGGTTTAACCTTATGTAAATATTCTAATGGCTGAAACCAGTTGAAAAGATTTTTAATATCCTTAGGACATTCGCTAGTTAGATAAGTAGGTCACATTTACATATTGCAAGTGAGGGAGCCCGGAAAATTCGCAAGCACTCACCTTGATAGATGTGCAAGTGGAAAGCAAAACGAATACTGATCTCTTATTATTGAACAACCTCTGAATAATATGATATCATCGCCTACTCTGAAGAGATGGTGCTATGACTCGGCTATTGTGATCCCATGATTATGTAAGATTGGCGACAATTTTTTGGTCGCCAATAAAAGTGTACAAAAATGATTGCATGATATCTGTTGCAGCCACAAACAATGACTTTGTTAAATATAAATATAATTTCGCTTTTCCATTTTAACAAGAATATGTCAAATGATATTCAAACGAATTTTATTCTTCAAAGAGTGTTTCCAAACTGTTTTGAAAATACGTTAAATGTTTCAATCACATGAAAGTAGTAATGTTTTTCAAATTAATCAAAAATATAGTAATGTTTGTCATTTCTCGTCAGCGTTTAAAGTGTTAAATAAAAAAAAATGATTCTCAATTTAATTGTGACAGATTCCAATAAAGAGAAAAAGATTACTTAAGTTGACATTCTCCTTCAAATTTTATATTTCTTTGAAAAATGTGATATCGTTTATTTATTCTTTATTTACCTTTTATAAGTAATACACAAATTTTCTAAGATATTTTACTATTTATTTGAAATACATAGCCAGTATATAAATCCTTGTTTCTAGCAAATTCCTCACTTTTATATAGTATTCTATAAATTTTCTCTTTTAAAAAGGGACTATAAATTCTTCAAGAGAATTTCGGGGAGGAATGTCTTCACGGAACTCCATGAATCACTTTGACATATTTACGAATGATTTTGCTAAATAAATTCCTATTCGAGGAGTCACTCCTGACGTTTCTCTTTATGCGTATGTACGCGTTTCCCTCTTCTTCATTTATTTTGAGGTTGAAATATTGAAAGGATCCTTTACTCCTCTCGTGCGTCGAAGTAAATATATTAAAATGCCCCGATATCGAGATTTTCTCGGGGAAAATGTTTCCATTTCGATTAAGATTGATTTTTTTATACGCTAAGAGCTCGATAAAATATACTTTAACTTATACTACGAATGTGTACGCTTCAGAATATATAAAATATATTTAGCCCAGTCTCCAAATAATTAGGTAGCTCAATTAAAAATTATATAAGAATGCTTAAGTTTCTGAGAACTAGAGGGTGCGTCAAAGATATATACATATTTTGAGAGCTTCAGTGGCTCAGTAGCTTCACGTCGCTTCCCATAATCTCAGCAAAGTGAAGCATCATTTGCCGCGGGCAGCGGTTGGGAGGGTGACCACGGGGTACTCTCCTTCACTGGGTTGCTGGAACTCCGTGGGTTGGTAATCTGTGAAGTCCAACGTTAATCTGTGACGTCCAAAGTCCTTCCGCTGGTGTGGCGTGGATGTGCAGAGGAGGGTGCCAGCTCGGGTGTGGCCTCGTCACCTGACCGTGGTTCAAAATGACGAGGCACCTTAATAGAGCAAAGTCGTACTTTCACCTCCGTGGTGCTCTGATCCAAAACGAAAGACGCTCTCTGTTGACTTAAATTCGCACTGCCAACTGCATAGCGAGCTTGGCTTGTCCAAGTGTCATAAGCAACAACAACAACATATTTTGAATCATCTTAGAAAATTTATGTTCCTTTCTACTAGGTTCAATTGTTGGAAACGGAAAGTTTAAAGTTTAACTTGAAATATAAATGCACTTTCTTATGCAAATGTGACTTCTGCTAAAAATGGTGGCTTACATTATCGATACAGTTTTAAGTACGAGTCATCAGTGATTCTGTACATCGTACTAACGTGGCCACTTTGATATTTCTGCGCATACAGCTTGAATCTCATTCCAAAATATGTCTAGGTTATGAGGTTTACACTTGTAAGCCTCATCTTTTACTATTCGCCATAATTCGAAGGGTAGAGGAAACCCGATTGCCCCCCTGTTTCCTATCCATTGGTCTGGCAAATTATGATCCGGGCATGCTCGTGGGTCGCAAAAATAGTGCGGTGGTGCGCCATTTTGTAGGAAATAAAACTTCTCATTAACGCACAATGTACGAATGTTATTGCACCAGCATACTTCCCCGTACTTATTCTGAGTTATGGCTCTACCAGTTAATGAAAACAACTGGATGGGAGTTTTAGTAATTTAGAAGCGAGAATAGAGCCAGGAGACTCCATGTACTTGACCTGCCATCTCCAGAAGTATCATTTCACTTGGAGGACAATGCGACCACTACCTATTTAGCATGACCCAGCCGTCTTAGGTGAAAAGATGGAATTTTGGTCAACTTGGGATTCGAACTCACTTCCTTCTGATGATGAGAACGACGCTCCGAAAAAACAGGCCAAAGCGGTGCTAATGTACGAATGCTAGGGAATATGGAATCAACAAGCATTCTTAGGCACTTTTCGCCTGTTACATTACCTTCAAAGCGAAGCATCCCAGTATGTATGTCTCTTTGGTGACAAAGCACATTACTTTATTTATTATAAGTATCGCATTACTTTATCCAAAACATTGAACATTGTAACACTAGAAATAGAATTCGTATGAAATAAATTCCACGTGTGTATACATTTTTTGATGTACCATGAGTTTAAATTTTATACCTCAGATACTTAACAATGACACTTTTATTATAATGCCGACCGATGGCTGAGTGGTTAGCGTTCCTGACTCCTGAGCTGTTGGTCCCGGGTTCGAATCCCAGTTCGGGCATGGATGTTTCTTTCCTTCTCTGTCCTTTCTTCTGTGATGTTGTATGAATGTGGCCCGCCCTATAAACGGGTTTGTGGAGGTATGGCGCGGGTAATGCTACTCGCCTCCGTGACTTGGTTCACAGGTGCCCGCTGGGTAACGACAAATGAGTAGCAGTTTCTGGCCTTGTTGTGGCATAGGGTTCGTCACTAAAGAGTGCCCGCCATTGTAAAAAAAAAAAACTTTTATTATAATATTCACTCTGAATCATCTGTTGGTAGATAGGTGTTTACACAAGCTGAGTTATACAGAAGACACTCATTTTTACGAATCTCTAATTTACGAATACTCCGGATTTTACGAACAAATGGCTAGTCGCTAACTGCTTCTATAAGAACAATGATTAATTTACATTAACGAACTAAAATTTTGCAAAATCTCTTTTTTTGCGAACTCGTTTTTATTCAAATCCACTTTGAGTTTCCCTTTAATTGTGATCCTATGCCTAAACTTGAATTTTTATAAGTGGCTGGTACAAAGATGTCAATTAATTAATGGTTTATTTACTTCAATCAAACAATTTTTCAGTCACTTATGCGAATTTCTTGGAATAGCTTATTTCACTAAAAACACCAGGAACTCATGCATAAGTACATTATGAAATTGTTCCAACTTATTCTATTCATTACAGAATAATTTTACGAGCAAAAATATTACAGGATTAAACATTCTATTTTTTGTTTCAGCAATTACGAGAGCAATTGAGGAATTATTGATTAAATAAATTCGTAGTTTATTTGAGAAGTTAAATATTCTTTCATTATTAACAAATAATTTAACAAAAAATATTTCTCAAGTCTTTTTATTTAAGATAAAAATGCAGAATGTCTGATTAAACGTATCTTTTCATTAATAAAAATAAAGACAGAAATATTTAACTACTTTTTCAGCAAGTATAAAAATAATTAAGAATAAATGAATGAAAGTTAGGAAATATTTCAAAGAAAATGTTCATCAAATAAAATAAAATTTAATTTTGGAAGGTATTGATGTATATTTTCACAAAACTATTCATTTAATTCCTTTTTTAAATCAAGCGAAAAAAAGCTTAGACTTATAGTTGCTTTTTGATATAATAGTTTATAGGTATCCAATATTAATCGATATTTTCAGCCTCTTTATCTCCCGAGTTTGGTATTGCTATTATGAGAAAAGACTTAAACTCACTTCTATGAAAAAAAAATTATCAAATAATGTAATTTATTACATATTTGATAAATCTATCTTTTCAGAGAAGGGATGAAAAAATTATATAATGTAATTTATTATAATTTTTATAAATATTTGACTCAGAATGTGGCTGCTAAATTAAAGTCAATTACATTTTGCCAAAAGTATTTAAATTCTAAAGTTGAACTCCAATTATCCGAATCACTTGGGACTGGACTCCATCCGGCTAATCAAAATTTCGGTTAATTGGATTTTTTCGAAAAAAGGTCTATTTTAATTAATTATGCGTTGAAAAATTTGAGAAAAAACTAAAAACTTTTAAAGGAAAAGAACTTTTAATCAATCATATGAAAAGGCAAAACTTTTACTTGTTAAGTTACTTACAAGTGCTATACATTAATACACTATGTAAGTACAGTGCTGCAATTGAAATTCATTGATAGTACCACACTTCTCTCTGAGAATGCTGTTTCCCTATCTACATTCGTTTTTGGGTGGCCAAGTTTCGCATCCGCTGGTCAGGGAGAATTTGCATGTGGTCATACGAGGGTTGAAGCTCCATCCACTTCAAAGCAGTTTTAAAGTTGGTAAATGCTTCATTAGCTGATGGTTTCGTGTCAGCTTTAACTTGGACATTAAGGTCATCATTTTTCTGGACACTTTCAATAAGTTCGCCATCATTTTCATTTTGAAATAGTGTGTGACTCTTAATCCATTTCCCTATGTCTTCATATCTTCAGTACTAACTTCTGAACATCCAGAAATTTACAAAAGAATGTTTTTGAATTCTTCAAGTGACATGTCAATTTCGTCTTCCTTCTCTTATCTTCCCTTTTCTTGATCTTTTTCCTTTTTTATCATTTTCTCTTTTTTCTTCAATTTAATTTATTTTTCTGAAATTCTGAACACAATTCGGATAGTCAGGGATTTGGATGTAAGGAGTTCGGATGACTGGAGTTCTATTGTACTATAGTCGGGTTCAGTGGCTAACTGAAATACTTTGTCTTTTCTTGATCTCTCTTGTTGAAAGCTGATACTTTTTGATAAAAACGTAATCATTGAATCAACTACGAAAATTTGGATGTATAGTGGAATTTTTTAAATTTAAAATAAAACATCATATAAAGAAAAATATTTCAATCTTAAAAAATTTAATTCATGTAAGAAATTTGAATTTGTAACTGGAGAAAAAATAGTGCTTAGAATATTATGAACAAAACTTTTTATTTTCTTTATAAAAATTACAGTCAAAATGTTTGGGTGCTATTGATGTTCAGAAGTGTCATTATTTAACGGTATTTAGTAACAAAGAGTGAGCGAGAGAGAGTGAGAACGAGAGAGAGAGAGAGAGAGTGAGAGAGAGAGAGAGAGAGGAAGAGCATATGGAGAGCGAGAGAGAGAGCGTGAGAACGAGAGAGAGAGAGAGTGAGAACGAGAGAGAACGAGAAACAGTGAGTGAAAAAGAGAGTGAGAGAAAGTGAAAGAGAGAATGAGAGAGAGAGACCGAGAGAGAGAGAGAGTGTGTGAGAAAAAAAGAAAGACAGGGAGTGAGATAAATATAAACAAATTCTTTTCTATTTATTAGATGCTTAATAAATTGAAATATAACAGAGCTATAGAGATTAAGCTCAGCAAAATAGACTGATTAAACCTATCAAGTTTAAAGACAATTCTGTAAAATAAAAAAATCAAGGAATACATTCTTATATTTGCAAAAGTAAATAAATTCAAAGTTTGATAACTTTAGCTTAACTAGACATTTAAACTAAGTTTGCTTTGTACATTAAAAAGGTAAATAATTTAAATGAATCACATATTTATTTCATTATAAATTATTTTCCAATTTGTAATTAAAACAAGGACAAATATTTGTTGATGATGATGAGATTTTAATTAGAAAAGAGTATATATAGATATCAATAAAAAACTGTGAATAAAATATTTATTTAAATTTATGAAATAATATTAAATAATGCCATTTTTAATAAAAATGTTGAAAACAGTTAGATGAAGTTTTTTTTATTTTACTGAATAAAAGTATTTGTTTAATTTAATTTGTAAAACGATAATTAAATCATAACATTTTATGCAGAAAATGTTGAAAAAAATGCTTTAAGAAATTTTTAATGATAATAAAAAAAGAAATTAATTAAAAAAATAATAAAATCCATACAGACTATTTAAAAATATATTCTTCGAAAAACAAAGTATTCAAAAAATTTGTCGAATACAGTAAGATAATGAAGGTTTTTAATTTAAATAAAATCTACAAAACTTTTTTTTGATACATAATAAATAATCATTATTAATTTTGAAATTTTTCTCCGACGAAATGCATTTTGCTGTACTTTATTAAACTATATTGTCTCTCTTTCGTTTTTAGAATTTAAAATAATCATTCACAAATAAGATACATTAGTTTAATTAATAAATTAATAGAATTTTTTTATCCTATTAATATGATATTAACTTCCGAAAAGAAAATAACCAACAGTTATAGTTGTTGAGATTTTTTTAAATTCCTTCGTAGAGTACTTTTCGGTCCATGAAAAAGGATTCATTTTGGTTATTTTATTTCTGAATACTAAATAATCGAGGACTTGTGTAAAAGGAGAACTTTCACTTCCCTTTTATAGAAATCCCCTGTTTTATTTTATTCGGTGATATATGAGTGGAAATAATTTAGCGATATCACACCCGATGACAATAATAAAATGCCACTTAGACATTTAATATCCATGAAAATTAAGTGAAGCTCTATATTTTTGCACAAGTATTTGTTATTTTTTTAGAACTAAAGGTTACAGATGATGACGCGGAAATTTTAATGAAAAGAATTATAGATACTGAAAATTTTCCTAATCTTTTAATAAGTTAATAAAATCAAAATAAACATGTACATAAAGGAAACATACATATTTCCTTTACGTATTAAACTTAAACAAAAAAAAATAAATATGTAAATATATATTGTAAACGAATACCGAGGAAAAAAAAGATAATAGTATTTTTAAAATTCAAAGCTAAAGATATTCACATGAATGTATAGTAAGAATGTTTTTTTTTCAATACTTTTTTTATTAAGTCTACCGGAAAGTTCTGTCCGCTCCGGTTACAATCAGTTTCAACAAGTATGCGCATATTCCTGTGACCCATATTTGGGTCTCTCTTTTGATCGCTAACAATGTATACACATTTTCGTCGCAGATGAACTAAAACGAAGTTTATTTACGAATTCCAACAAGGAAGAAGTGCTACAGAAGCGTATAGAAATTTATTGAAAGTGTTTGGTGAAGGTACAGTTTCTGATAGAACATGCAGAAGATGGTTCAAAAAATTTCATGTAGGTGATTTCGACCTTTCTGATAAGCCACGCTCTGGGCGACCATCTTTGATCGACGACGATACTGTCAAGATCATGTTAGAGCAAGATCCTTTTTTGACAACATCGGAGATTGCGGAAAGGCTTGATTCAGCTCAACAAACCATTTCCGACCATATTCGGAAACTAGGGTTTGTGTGGAAGTATTCGAGATGGGTGCCACACAAGTTAAGTGAGAAGAATTTGAATGATCGAATCATCATATGCACATCTCTGCTTGCACGCAACAAAATCGAACCCTTCTTGGACCGGATCATAACTGGGGATGAAAAGTGGATTACCTATGAAAACATCATAAGAAAAAGGGCATATTGTGAACCCGGAAAACCTGCCCCCTCTACCTCTAAACCGAAGTTGAGCCTGAACAAGAGAATGCTGTGTATATGGTGGGAGATTCGAGGACCAATACATTTTGAGCTGTTGAAACCAAACGAAAGGCTAAATTCGGAGAGGTACTGTCAGCAATTGGATAAATTAAAAACAGCACTCCAAGAAAAGAGGCCGGCGATGTTCAATAGGAAGGACATCATACTGCTTCATGACAATGCCAGGTTACATGCTGCTTTGGGGACTCATCAGAAAGTCGCAGAGCAAGGCTGGGAAATTCTGTCGCATCCACCATACTCCCCGGACCTAGCACCATCTGATTATCACTTGTTTCTGTCCTTACAAAATTTCTTGCAGGGCAAACAATTCAAGAACGAAGAAGATATCAGACAAGCACTGGTTCAATTTTTGGCCTCTAGAGATAAGACACTTTTTAAAAATAAGATATACAAATTGCCATCACGCTGGCAAGAAGTCATAAATAATAATGGCAATTATATTATTCAATAAAGTTTATCCAAAGTATGAAAAAATGTATTCCTTTGTTTCATTCTAAAACGGACAGAACTTTCCGGTAGACCTAATATAAATGCTTCATGAGTTATCAGCTTATTTTACTAAAATAATAATGTTGTAATTCTTTCATCGTATTAAAAATATGCATTTGAAAAGAATGAGTACGAGTTTTTCCTCTCATTTATCTAGCTGTTTTATTTATGAAGCTTTTCGGCATATTTATGGACTTTTGAAAATAAGTTGTCCATCCAAGTTTATCCGTCCTATCTGTGCTTTTTTGTACTAAAAGTTGTAGTCATGAAAATAATATTCGCATAAGTCAAAGCAACGAAGAGTTTTTAAATGAAGCTACTAATAATTTTCTTCATGATGTCAGATGAAATACCTTGCCGAATTTAAAAAAATTATATGAGATATATAATAATATCAACAACAAAATTAAAAAAGAACAGTTTAGAGCAAATTTATTTTGAATTAATTAATGTTACTAAGACAACGTCAGACATGCATATTTTTTATTGAAATATATAAAATAGCCATCTTGTAAATGTGAATGAAAGGAGTATATACCACAATATATGAATATATAACACAAAAAATGACACCACAAGAAGTGAGAGAAAATAAATAATACCTTTCTAACTTTGCCGATCGATGGCGGATTGCTTAGCATCCCCAACTTCAAAGCAGTTGGTCCCGGGTTCAGATCCTGAACCCTCATGGTTTTCCTTTCGCTCCTGTGTGTGTTTCCTTATCCTTCCACCTTCGGGGCGAAGATGTCACACCCACTGAGCACTCCCTTGTATAAGATGCCATCACCCTTGCCTCTTGTAGAGCTGAATAGATAGATCCGGTGTGGTAAATCGAACATAAAAAAAACTTTCTCTAACCTATTATGGCCTAAATCTGAGGATATGATTAATGGCAAAAGAGGTTGGAGACAGGAGGTGTTCCGGTTTTCTGCGTTGCTTACCATCATAGTGTTTGGACATCATCACCAAATAAACAAGTGTGTATTTAGCGCATTCTCTTCTTACTATTAACAGGATGGAAAATACCTTCGTACTTTAAACTGACAATACCTAGTAATTTACTCTCTCAACTATATTTGGGGTAGCTTTTTGAGATTAGAAAGTTATTTCTTAAAGTTCTCAAAGTTAATATTAGGGACATATGAAAGTAGTTTCATAAAATAGAGCGTATCCTTGATAACATACCTGACATCACATTAAGGAATGTGGTGATGTGTTAAAAAATCACTGAAAGGGAAACAGGCTTTATTTAAGTGTAGTTTAAAGCATTAATAAATTACTACCATGATATAATGCTTGCAACTACAAACTGCTCCTTAGAAAATTAAGTACTAGTAAACATATTTTTTTTAAATAACTCAGTTGATTTGATATCTTCATGGAATATTTGAGGAATTTTTTGGGAGGAGTTTAAACGTAGAATGAAACCACTGGTATCGATATTTTACTGTCTAGTTAGAATCTGTATCCCCACACAATTTTAATATAAATTAGCTAGGAAGTATCGCAATCAATATATCTCTATTTGTGACTAGAATTCAAAATGATACATTTAATAACATATATGTTGTTATTTATGACACTTGGACAAGCCAAGCTCTGTATGGTGTTGGCTATACGAATTTAAGTCAGTAGGGTGCGTCTTTCGTTTAACCAGAGCAGACGAATGTGAAAGTACGTCTCTGCTCTAAGACTCCTCCAATAGATGACACCACCAGAAGATCCACGTCCTCAATTTTGACTTTGATCTAGAGGGAAGAAAATTTTCTCCAGACCATTACACCCATGGTAACTGCTCAACGACCGACCACACGATTTTCTATTTCACAGATTTAACGAGCACTTACCTCGCAAGTCTTGTTGGGTCTTGGTGCATTGAAAATCGGACCCAGACCTTCTGGACAGAATGCCGATAGTCTAACCACTAAGATACCACGCCCCCTAATAAGATATATAGGTGAGGAAGATAATATTTAACTTGTTACAATTGCAATATTTACCATTTCTGTTAGTATTTTATGAGGCGTTTTTTTGAGGCTCTGTGAGTATATTATGAGGTTTATGCATTCCAAGCATTGATTAATCGTAAATCACGAGATGTTATTATATGTAGTTAATTTTAAAAAGTGCTTAATGATTTTTTTTCTTTTTACAAATATTAAATCAATCATTATTGCAGTAGATTTCGTAACTATTTCAACTTTATAAATTTCCCTTAAGGACTCTTTGGATTTTATTTCCAAAAAATACGTTTAACAGAATTAAAAATCGTTGATGTAGTTAACAAACTTTAGGTTGATAAATAGAAGAGATATTTTGGAAATGTGAACAATATTTATTCTTATAATATCTCTCAATAATATGATTAAAATTCCATAATTTGATGAGAAACTAAACATGAAATAATCTTTGATAATATATAAATTGAAAAACATACAAATTTTTATCGAAATAACAAAGGCTATTATTTATAATTCTGGGACTGACAACAGTAAACATTGCTATACTTTCGCTGTTGCTTCTAAACAGTAGTTTGATAATTTTTTACAATCATTTCTTTAGAGCCTATTGCTTTAGAATAATTTCTTTAGAACATGTTTCTATTTAACGTGTTTGTGAATCATGCTGGTGCAACCACAACTATTTAACGGGATTTGAGTTGGCTTACGGTAAAATGAAAAATTCATCACAGGTAAAAAACGAGAATTGATTCGCGAACATTTTGTGTGATTAGTTTTCATAACATTTAATGTGGATTATCAAGACAAAAGTGCTTCGATAAATTTAATTCTTAATACAGTATTAAAGCAATATATTACAACATTGTAAAAAATTGGCATAAGGAGTTCAGTCGTGGTCGAAGCTCGCTCCAGCAAGAATTCCGTGAAAATTGTGCAAACGCAGTTGCTTTGCCGGAAAAGTATCGATGCTGTGAGAGAAATGCTAAAACAAGGTAAACATATGATACACCTTGAGCTTGAGGAGACCTCTTTGGGCATTAGTATTACTAGCATTGATGAGAGATTACATGATTATTTAACAGGAGAAAAGACATGTTCGCGTTAATTCTCACATAATCCAAAAATTGCACCAAAGAAGACTGGTGTCGATTGGTACAAGCAAATGTGGAAAAAAATGTGTTCCAGACACAATGAAAGGTTGGGAATAGCTTCTATATAGATGATAAATCACAGATTTATGCTTATAAATTCTAAACAAAATAGCAATCAACTGTATGAGAAATCCAAGACGAGATGAATTCAATAAAAATTGATAGAAGTATGCGCTCATCGAAGCAAATGGTTTCCTATTTCTGTCGTCACAGGTTATTACCAGCCTTGTAGCAAACAGTGGCATTACATCTACCCAAGATGATCAATTTTGAAATGTGCAAGACTATTTATTTACCAGAAGTCATCATTGAAATTCGAGAAAAGCAAAAGAAGAGGCGAATCATTTTTTATTCCGATCAAACAATGGAATTTTTGGTCAGTAAAACTATCAAATTAATCTGTTATCCTCCCTACAGTTCAGATTTAGCACTCAGTAACTTTTTCTTATTCTTGCACATCAAAAATGAATTATGTGGTCAAAGAAGCTGTTTTGATTTTTGGCGCCCGAAGAAGATGCTGAATCATTCAAAATTCATGTTTTGGTGGGTGGTACGTTAATCAGACTGAAGGATGTGCTACGAAAAGAGATTTAAACCGTATAAAAATTGTTGATCTTCATGGAAAATACCTTGAAAAATAATATGAAACCAATTTAGATTTTAAATATGCTTTTTTTTATCATTAGGACAGAAATATAAACAATAATCCTTGTACCATGAAATTTTCTAACTAATGTATATGTATATATATATATATATATATATATATATATATATATATATATATATATATATATATATATATATATATATATATATATATATATATATATATATATATATATATATATATATATACACATATATAAATAAGAGTATTGCAATTCAAAATTTAAAAAAGAAACTTTATATTAATTGAGGTTAAATATTTCTATGAAAATATTTTCATAGAAGTAAGTTATCGAGCCACGCTTATTACAATTCTTTTCTATATACAAATTTCCGAATAGAAGAGCGAGAGAAACACATCATAAAATAAAAACTGAGGAAACTAAAAAATAAAATTTTTTATTTTAGTGGATACGTTCTTCAATTGTATCTTGAGGTAACATTTATATTAACATATAGGTTAATATCAAAGATTTTTTAATTTTGCTCCTTCCTTATTTATAAAATTATATAAATTTAATATATACAGATAAGAAGAAATTGTGATATCATGTGTTGAATTTTATTATATATGATTTAAATATAATAAAATATAAAAATTTTAAAATATTGTAATTTGCTTAGAAAAAAGGAGCTTCTGTTTTATAAATCTTAACAAAAGGGAAATAGGCTAATTATTGAAATATTATTACCATTACTGCATACATTAAATATCGACCATTTGACTTTTATCATGTAAAGTGCTCAAATAGATTTTCTCCAGAAATTTACAAAAATATTTCTTCCTATTTTCATATGATTGAATTTATTTTCCGTGATATCACGCAATTTACATAAGCGTTCCTAAGCCTTCTGACAAAAAGCTTATTTCTTGCATCCTATTTCATTTTCAAATACCTTTTTATAAATTTCTCCCCCCTCCTAGAGAAGAATAAGTTTTTCACTAAGGGAGAAAGATTTTTCACTGGGAAACGTCCACACGCAAATCCATTAATCAGTATGACATATTTATGAATGTTGTTAAATAAATTTCCGTTTGAAAATTCCCTCTTGGAACCTCGCTTTATTTTACGTGTATGCATATTTTCCCCTTTATCCAGCTTACTTTAGGGAAGAATTTAAAATTTTATTTTACTTTCGCTGGATGACGAAATAAAATATATTAAGACGTCCTAACATTTAGCTTCATTCCGAAATATGTTTCGGATATTTTATGCTCCATTTTTCCCTTTTCTGTTTGTGATTTATTTTTTTATGTTTCGATGGTTTGGAAATATCTCATGCTCTCAACTCATCTGACATAATCAGTTTCCTAGTAAGAAAAATGTAAAAAAGATTTATATATATATATATATATATATATATATATATATATATATATATATATATATATATATATATATATATATATATATATATATATATATATATATATATATATATATATATATATATATATATATATATATATATATATATACAGGGTGATTATAAAAAACTTTGCCAACATCTGCACTTCTAGCGTCATTCTATTTAACCGATCAAGATGATACTTCAAATATAGTTCTTTTGAGATATGCGCTCGAGATTCTGTGAATGGCAACACAGTGGCCCTCGCGGTTACAGTTATAGTGACAGAAACTCGAAATTTTCGAATGGCAACGCCTGCTTTTTACCATCGCAAAATGTTCAGCACATGCGAAAACCCTAAATAGCGTTGAAACGGTACCGATATGTCCGAAAACCGACGTGTTATACACATACAAACAGTTCTTCAAGGCGCACGGAGGAATAATGCATACGACAGAGACAAGACACTGCTCAATGATGAGAACACATAGAGAAAAAAATCTTTATTAATTTCAAAAATTTTCCACATGAGTGCCATCACAGGCAATTACGCATTGCATGCGGGAGACGGTGGACAATGTCGCTGCACGCAACATGGCACGAGGGATGTTTCCAATCTCACGCCGTATAGAATCCTTTAAGTCCGACAATGTTTGAGGATTGCACAGATAAACTCTGGATTTGAGATAGCCCCAAAACCAGAAATCCATAGGCGTCAGATCTGGGGATCGCGCAGGCCACGGAAAAGGATAATAGCGTGAGATGATGCGATCACCAAAATGCTGATCCAGGAGCCTTTTAACTGACCTCGCTACATGTGGAGGTGCGCCATCTTGCATCCAAACAATGTCATTGAGTGCATTCAGCCGACGCAACTCCAGTAAGACATAATTTTTCAGCATGGCTGCATACCGAGGGCCCGTTACAGAACATGTTGCAGGGCCAGTCGGGGTCGTTTCCTCAAAGAAGAACGGGCCCAGAACAAATGTAGCTTTTCTCCCACAGGAGCAACAATTTGTTATTATCAAATCCTAAATTTCACTTAGGAAGGAGGATAGATAAAAATACATAGGAAGGAGGGCGCCCTTGAAACGATATCTCCCTTCCCAATTCAGAAAAGTATTACAGGATTTCTTGGGAAAGTGAGGTCTATTCGTAAGTTGCGCTCTGGAGATTGCTTGCGCCATAAAATCCAACCAACCAACCAACTTGGAACATAATGCTAAAAAAGACGTCGGTGAAACATTATTTCAGATAATGTAAGATCCTACAGCGAATAAACAAGTAATAAAACTGTGTTTGGAATTATTTGGTTTATTTGAGATTGATTGTTAGTTAATTACATATGCATAATTTTTTTTATTTAAAATGTTTTTAATTCGATTTAAAGAAACGCATACATTTCATAGCATAGTTTTTCTTTAATATTTGATTTAAACCTTCTTTAACGTAGAAAGTTAAACGCGAATCATTTGTATATAAACGCGTTACATGAGCTCACACGAGAATACTCGTACAACGTCTTTTCCTATAACGTGGAGCTAATATATCGTTGGTTGCAGTATATGTTTCTATGAAATTCCGGTGATAATATTTTTAACAAAACATTCTTTTCCATGAATTTTTATTGTTATGAAATACGATTAAATTATTTTTAATAAATCAAATAAAATAATTGCATGAGTAGAACTAGTTACTGAAAACAATTAATGTTCTTATAATGTTACTGATTTATAAAACTGACACAATTAATTGATTTATAAAACTGATTTATATTATTGATTATTAATTGATTTATGAAACCGATTACAGTTGATGTTCTTATGATCTCAATACAAATGATAATAAAAATAAGTTAATAATGCTCGGGAAAATGACACTCAAGTAATATATACCACATGTTCGATTCTGAATTCAGTCTATGTATGGCACGTGAATACAGAACATCATCGACAGAAAGATCTTCCGAAAAGGAAATTAATTATTAAAATGCTCATAACAAAGGATTAAAAAATTTTTTACAAGTTTGGAGTTCTTTGATTTGTGCCTTTAAGCTGTGTCAAATTATTCCTACAGAAGAAAATTTGCTGCCTTTTTATATGCCTTTATTTTGATAACTAAAACAAATATCTTATTTTCATTTTTATGAAGAATAATTTATTGTAATCCAATTTATCAATAATCCGCTTATTTTAATCCACTTTTTCTTACAGTCTCGTTCACATGTACTCTTATTATTATAGAAACAAATTATTTCAGAGTATTTAATCCTTCTAAAATCCCCATTATATAAACACTAAAGAATTTACAGCCAATCTCATTTTCGTCGAGACATTTTTGGTTTTAAAGCCATTAGGAAACGAAACATTGTATATTTTCTTTCATCTTTATACTTAAGTTGATGTAATGGCAGGGATTTAGAGTTTCCAGATGTCTGTATGAAATGTAATTTATTTTATTAATAAAAAATTTGATAAAAAGGATTTCAGGAACATAATAACACATTTAGTTATAATATCATAAAAACATTAATAGTCTTAAAATTAGATCAATCAATTGAAACGAAATGAATTTTCTGAATTCTTCTTTTGATTTTTCGCTTAATCAATTGAAAAAATAACACTCTGAGCTTATCAAGCAGTAATTTGACTTCGGATATAGAAATAACTTTTGAATATGTTATCGCATGCTATATATATTCATTAGATGCAAAGAAATTTAAACTTGACGAAGGATAATATAATGCACACATCGAAGAGTTGACAACCGAGTTGGCAGCCAAGTTGTTAACTCTCCAGGTTATTATTCTTATAGCAGCTAGGTTAAATGGCTAACATTTTTATTCCTGGGGTAGATATGTAATATAATTCGTAATTTACTTCCTATTATAAATCTGGAGAAATGAAATTGATATATAAAAAGTTGCCACAGAATGAAAAGCTAATCATATGCCCACTATAATGAGAAAATTTTTGTTCAAATTTGAAGTTTTCATTTCGTTTAGCATTTTAAGCTGTTAATTTATGCTATAGCATTCTAAAGTTATTAATTTATGTTTTAAACATTATCAGCTATACATTAATATGGAAAGTGAAAATACATCAGAACATACATATTTTTGGTTTTTAAATATTTGTGAATTTTTTTTAATTTAAGGATTCAAATTTGAGCGGTTACTTTAATTTTACATTTAAATCATAAAAAAGAAATATGTGATGAAGCAGTTTCGAAAACTTTGATTGGTCATTAATTAATTAACAGACTTCTCTGCAAAATTTAACCCAATCCCGGTAATAGATATTTGTAAGCATTTGGAATCTGAAGGTACGAGTCGATTTTGACTTACAAGTGCTATTCATTAAATTAAATTCGTTTTTTTCCTATTTTCCATATACAATAATTAATTAAAATGGACCCCCTTTTTTCGAAAAAATCCAATTAACCGAATTTTTGATTATTCAAATGTGGTCCGATCCCAATTGATTCGGATAACTGGAGTTCTACTATAATTTCTTGAACAAGTTCAATAGGGAATAATTTCATACCTTTCCTGATGTATGGTGTTTCAAGAACTAAGCTGCGTTTCAGATTAAAATAAAATGGAAAACAAAATGAAATATTCGATTAGTCTTACAAAGTACATAAAAGCAACAAATAATATGCAACAATTTAAAAACATTATAAAAATGAAATGTAAAATTTATGAATCTTAACTTTAACAATTCTTAAGAGCAACTGATCACTGGTAGTAATTTTTATTAATTCCTTTTGATGAATGGTAATGAATGAAGTGAAATGAGAAAAATCAAATGAAAATGAAGTATTTGTCGATAAACACATGAATGAAACTGGGTAATATATACAGGGTGAGTCTAAATTGTTTTTACAAATTAAAAGGGAAGGTAGTACCCATCCATACAAGCAATA
The DNA here is from genome assembly GCA_037975125.1 of Latrodectus hesperus. Lineage (NCBI taxonomy): Eukaryota > Metazoa > Arthropoda > Arachnida > Araneae > Theridiidae > Latrodectus > Latrodectus hesperus. Next base: position 122,425,716 of record CM075853.1, on the reverse strand, counting down.
ATTACATAGGGGCAAAGGATTGCATTCCACTCTGAGAAGCAGAAATGAGGAAAGAAGAAACGCATCAAGAATTTACCGTATGCAAATTTCCACAGAGAAGAAGGAATATTTTGCTCTAGTTGGTTACCGGAGAAAGCCAATCAGAGTAGACGTTGTCCGTTAGAAACGCAATCAACATGTTTGGTCTGACAACAATGCCCTCGTAAACATCAGCAGAAATTTTCCGTGAATATATGGGTAAGTATCCTTGGTGATTATCTGGTAGGCCCTTACATTATGCCAGACCGTTTGACCGGCACAGCATAGCGTATCTTCTTGGAACAAGTACTTCCCAGTTTATTGCATTCTGTTCCACTTCTCATCCTGAGAAACATGTGGTTTATACACGACGGAGCCCCAGCACATTTTTCCATCACGGTCTGTAACTTTTGGAATGCCACATATCTCGCACGATGGCTTGGATGTAGCGAACCTGTGGCTTGGCCTCCTCGCTCACCAGACCTCAACCCACTGAATTTTTTCTTCTGGGGGCACATGAAATCTTTAGTGTACGAGACGCCGGTGTATTCAACTGAGGATCTCATGGCTAGAATCGTGGTTGCGGGGGCCAGGAATCTTCGAGAGGGTGCGCCAGTCGCCGGTGTCAACTGTGCAACGACAAACATGGGCGGCATTTTGAGCCTTTGCTGTGAGGTTTCCTCTAAATAATAAATATGATTATGATACTTTTGGTATTATTCATTCGCTCACCCAACACAGTTGTAAGTGTTGGGCAAGCACTGTCAGGTGGGAATTTTTCTTTTCTGCCTCTCAGAGTGGAATGCGACCCCATGTTCCTGTTGTTGTATTCACTGTTTTAATTACTGAAAAAAAAAAAAAATATGGCTGGATAATTAAATAAATAAAAAAACATTCACTTACATATACAAACAGTTGATGGTATAGGCCGGCCTATTTAGAGGGGTTCAAAAACCTGGTTGATCACAATAATCCAGCGTCTTTCTTTAATAGTATGGCAAACGCTTTGGGTCGACGACAACTTGGATGTCAAAAAATTGCTGACATTCAGGCATCTCCTAATTTCACAATTTAAGAGGGCTCTTCTTCTTTCAATCAGTTTCGTGTGCTTTTTTTTAATCAACTTCAACTTTACTTTTCAAAGTCTCCAATAAAGCGTCGAACTCCCCAAACCAACCGGGTCCCTCGTTCCGGCGATGTCCTGCAGCTCCTCTGTCTTTTTTCTTCTCCCTTCACTTCTCTTCTCCCTCCCCTCGCTTTTCCCTTGCAGGACCGGTTTTCTCCTAGTCCCACGTTAGGGCATTCCACTTCGTCAAAATGGGGGAAATGGGGTATAGAATTAAATAATAAAAAAAAGGACTTCCAGCCAGATAAAAAATGGGTAGTTTAATTTATAAGAATTATCCAGCCAGTGAATACAACACTGTGTAATTATTGCTCGTCCGGATGGGTACAACCACCCCTCTGAATTTTTAAAAACAATTTAGAATCACTCTGCATTTCAACTGCATTACAATGCAATAAGTAAGGTTAAAAAAAAAACAAAAAAAAAACTTCCACATTTCTTTATGTAAATTTTTTATTCAAGCAACCAATCTCTGCAAACATCAAGAGTGATCAAATTTCTTAAATGAATTTTTTTTAAAGGAAAAACTGTATTTTTGGATTATAAGCGAAATAAATTTGAATAGCTTTTTGCTTTAGAAGAGAATTTCAAATTGACATTATATTTTTATTGTAAGAAAATTACGTGAAATGCTTGTTATGCAGGGGATGAAATAGGCAAATTGTTTCTGATCTTAGAAATTCGAATATTTATTCATTTCTCGATACTTATTAATAGAGAAATGAAAAAATATGAATCCAATTTTTGTAACAAAGTAAAGAAGTAACAAAGTAATTTTTGTAACAAAGTAAAGATAAAATTTTGAAATATTTTTCCTAATTAAAGGAAAACATTTGAATAATCAATGTTTTATAAATTTTTCTGAAATAAATTTTTTTAAGAAACTCTCGGTGATAAATCCTGCTTTATTTCTAATAACAATACATCGGAAATTTTAATGAGCAGAATATATAAATGTGTTTTTATGATTTTATTTCTATAATAAAAATCATTTGTAGAACCTATGAAAATATCTTTTTCTTAGTTTTCGTAATTTTTAAATGAAATGTAGTTCAAAATTTTCTTTTCTAATTCAAAAACGTTTTTTTTCTAAAGCAAAGCATAAAATATTATAAATTAATGATTACATTGCCTAGTCTCCAAATTTTATTTTGAAATTATGCATATGTTTAAAATATTTTCGAGATCATTAAAACTAAAATAATCATAAATTTGCATTCCTGCATTTGAAATAGGCAACGTTAATAATAAAGAAAAATATTTTGATCATTTATTTTAAAATCGTTAAACAACAATAAAAGATTGAAAGAAAGGTCGATATATTTTTTAACAGTTAAGAAAATGGTATTTCCCTAACAAAAACAACTGGAATGAATCATCAAATATTCCTATTTTGTTCCTATTTTGTTTTTTCCTGGTTTCGTAATTTGATGATTCGTCAAATAAATTCCAAATTTTTTGCTTTCAATATCTTTTAAAATAATTGAATTGTAAAGCTGAAAGAATCATGATGTTTTCAAAACAGTTAATACATACGCGTTTAGCAAGGAAATACTGGCAGGTGTTGCGTATTAATTCGAAATTCACTTGCCAAAAGATAAAAGGCTAAATGACGCATAGCATTGCACGAAATGAGGTTGCTTGCATGGATCAATTAAAAACAAATTGAATGAGGTATGAAAGTGTTGAAAAATTCCTTTTAATTATACAAAATTCTTAAGCATTGAAGTGTAAACTTCAATCGCATTCCAATGCATTTCCAAACAGGATCAAGTTGGGAAAACCAGGAAAACGTTTGCTGCAGTGAACAAAAATAAAATTCTTTCAAAAATAAAAATAGTACATATTATTAGTTTTTAAAGAAAAATTACACTGTGTTGCTGTAGAAAGGGTTCTGTGCCCATTACATATATATATTTTTTTGCCACTTATTTATTTTATTACATTACATACATTCAGACTTGTATGCTTGATTCTTGAGATCCGCTTGTAAGTCTTCGTCGATAATAGGACAAATAGCACAATGACAGATGTACAGCCACAGAAGAATAACGAAGAAAACACCCAGGGCCATGGTGGGAATCGAACCCACACTCCTACGCTCTCAAGCGATTAGCGGTGATGCTTTAGACCACTCAGCCACGGAGCGCCCTTTTGCCACTTAAGCTTCGCAAAGATGAAAATTCTAAAAGATGGGAGGTAAAAACCACGCTTCTTTAATTTTAAAATAATCAGTTTTGGAAAGGTTTGCATTACAGCATCAGCAACTTCATAATGGACTCAAATTAAAACTAATTTTGGCGTAAGAATCACAAATGCTATAATGAAAGTTTCGAAATGAATCGCAATTTCAATAAGTATGGCTTAAACAGAATCTCAATGTCCTTCAATGGCCTAAGATAAAATCTGTTTCCGTGTTTCGTTTGATATGTAGCCACAATTGCCTGAATAAACATCTACTGTTGTTGTTATTATTTATGACATTTGGACAAGCCAAGTTCGCTTTGCTGACGGCTATGCGAAATTAAGTCAGTAGAGAGCACCTCTCATTTAACCAGAACACCACAAAGGTAAAAGTATGACTTTGCTCAAGGATCTTCCAATAGGTGACACCACCAGAGGATCCACTCCCTCAATTTTGACTTTGATCTAGAGGAGGAGAAAATTTTTTCCAGACCATTACACCTATGGTAACTCCTCAACGTCTGACCACAGAACTTTCAATTCCATAGATTTAACGAGCACGTATATTGTATGTACTCATTGAATCTTTGGTGGCCTTGGGAATCGAACCCCGCCCTACCGGACATAAGGTAAATACCCTAACCACTAGATTACCACGGACCATTAAAATCTATACATTAACGTGATTCCTGATCCTTTTGTACTTTTGTGATCTTCCAGAAAAAAGGGCTTGCTTCAACTGTTTAGGTCTTCTTCGGAAATCCATCTGGGAACGCTCCTCATCATTTATAGATTTTTTGTTATATTTTTTTGATGTTCATTTGTCTTTTAATGTGCAATTGGAAAAAAGTAAAATAAAAAATTCGAAATGAAATGTTTCAGAGTCTGTGTTTTAAATTAGCCAGAGACTAAAATCCTAAAATAAGTTTCATTCCATTCGTTACAACCATTTTCAGTTCAACCTTAACAAAAATACGAATTTTATTTGTGTCTCTGTAATCTGGTGACGTAAAACCTGGCTCTTGACTAAAATATTGCGGACAAGAAATCTGCCTAAGCCTAAAACCACAGTGTTGACTAATGGCCACAAAAGGACCAAAGACAAGTTGAGGTTGCAATGTCCTTCAAGATCACGCGGAAAACAAGTGGTGGTTGCAATGTCCAATGGAATGCCTCAAGTGAAAGGATACCTCTAGAAGCTGAAACCCCCCAAAAAATCTCTTCTGCTTGGTTTGTGCTTCAAAATTATTATCCAGCAAACGATTTTGAGTGAACGATGTCACATGCATTGGTTACTTCATAATATCGAATCCTATCAATTTCACTTTTTGTAGTAATGGAAGATGATATAATCCTAGTGGTCAGGAACTGAGGAAAAAGTTGTATATACAAAGAATCAGAAGAAAAGATTAAAACAATGAAAATATAGGGTATAAAATTCGACTCCATTCAAGGATGTGTAATAACTATTTTAGCTAAGCCATACTGTAGCTATATCAACAAAGATACTGAAAGTGTCATCTATAATTAACTATCGAATCTTTTCATTCAAATTGTAAATAAATGCCTCTAGTTTTCTTTTCTTTGTGATCTGCAGTAGACACTTTTAGGCTAATTTAATCTTATTAAATTCCTTTTTTCCAAAAAAAAAACAATATTTCGTATTCTATAATTTATATTTCAAAGGCCAATTCCCAATCAAGATATTATCTTACGAAACACAAAAAGTTATCTTTACCTATATATCACACGTAAAAATATAAAATAATTTACTGAAAGTTGTAAAAAATATACACAAATTTCATGAATCCAGTTATATTTTAATTCCAATTTTTGTTGTTGTCTTGTGCCAGCTAGGCTGGCATCATAGGGTGCGCAGCTCCACTTTTCCATCTGAATCGTAATTTGGTGTGGAGTCCGACTTTCTTTGTTCACACATGCCATAGGAACCCGTTTATAGGATTGGCAACCATTTACAACTCATTTATACTAGGAAAGGACAAAGACAGGATAAATAGACAGAAAAAGTACATTCATGCCTGAACTGGGATTCGAACCCAAGACCTCTCTACCCACAGTCAGGCACTCTGACCACTAGACAAGAATTTTAATTTTTATGTATAGTAAATGGAAAAAATTATAAGGAATTTTTATAATAGAAATGATCCATAAGGAATTAAGGTAATGGAATTTATAAAGCAGAATGTTAATCAATGTATTTTTGCCAATCCTTCAATTTTAATTTTTTGCTGATTGTTAGAAATTTCATACCACTCATTTGCTTCATAATAACATAGATTTGATGTGGTTTCTTTGTAGCTTTCTAATTACATTTTGGATGCTAGCAGGATTTCTACTAAACTTACAGTTTAAAGTATACACCGGGAAAAGCTACTTGCGACTAGGGCGCTCCGTGGCTGAGTGGTCTAAAGCATCACCGCTAATCGCTTGAGAGCGTAGGAGTGTGGGTTCGATTCCCACCATGGCCCTGGGTGTTTTCTTCGTTATTCTTCTGTGGTTGTACATCTGTCATTGTGCTATTTGTCCTATTATCGACGAAGACTTACAAGCGGATCTCAAGAATCAAGCATACAAGTCTGAATATATGTAATGTAATGAAATAAATACTTGCGACTACAGTAACTTAATTTAATAAAACGAAACTCTGTCTAAATAACATTATATTTAATGTATTCAATTAACATTGTCATTAATGAGTGTACTCTATATTCATTCTATTATTACGATTTTTAATAACATGATAAATTCAGCATCAAACAAAAATATTACATTTGTAATAATGCAAATTGTGGCTGAAGTTATCAACTACAGGGTTATCTATAATTTGATTTAAATATTGTAATCTCTCTATTACTTGACAACAAGTTAAATTGTTTACAATAATGAATAAACCTTGAAAGTAATTGAAATATGTAAAACAAAATCTTTTTTTTTAATTTACTAGGTTATTAGTTTGTATACAATAAATGATAAATCTTAAATGAAAATGAAAAAGTAGCATCATATTTTTTATGAGTTTCAAAATGATACTCAATTTCAAGATATTCATTGTGCACATTACTTTGATGTAAGCTAGGGCAGAAAATTTTATCGTAACTGTATTGAAAATAAACGGGAAAATCAGGGAAAAAAAAAAGTGCAAAAGCAGAGTAAAATGTCAAGCGAAGGCCCACGAAGGAAAATTTATTCTGAGGATCAATTCAGAACTATGTCAAAGTGATTAATGGGATTTTATGCGGATGCATTTTAAAGTAAACATCTACTTTCTATGAAATAAAATATCACTTTTTTTAGGAAAAGAAAGTATGCATAAATTGTCATCTAAAAATGAAAAACGCAGATATATCGATACACTGTTATTTTTTGGTTTGAGGATATTAGCTTAGAGAAAACTATTTTTTTTTACATCAAAATGTGTATGCAAACAATAAAAAACGGAAAGAGAATTTTGTATGAAAGATGTAAAGTTCTATTCAATCCCGTACTTGAATTTTAAAATAAATGAAACTTCTCTTCCATAATAGTTGATTTTAATAAAAGAAAAGAGCTGGGAAAAATCGACTTATTTCTTTTTTTTGAGTATAGTATTTTACTTAGTCATACAGTGATATGTATTGTTGTGTATATATTAATATGTATTCTTCTGTTAAAAGTTGTGTAAACTTATATGAAAATCTTATCAGTAGAAATAATAATATTGAGTATAGTGTGTTGTTGTTGTTGTTTCTAATCCCAGATGGTGTAGCCAAGCTAAGCCATCTCCATAAAACCAAAAATCATTAAAAAGTCTAAAAATAAAATAGGATTCTCCAAAAGCTCGTTCACAGTAAAATTCAGACAGTTGAGAATATGTCTCGGGGAGGGCTGAGATCAGTCTTGCACCACCCCAGAAAGACCTTCTGGCCTTGTTCAAAAGAAAGGGACCTAATGTTGCCACTCAAAAAACGTGAAAGAGCAGAGTATAGTTATTATACCTATTATGTTTAAAGCATAACTAAGGTAATTAATCACACACACACACATATATATACCGACCAGGAGTGGGACATCCATTAACACTGGTAATCAAAATAAAAATAAAAAGCCTTCTTCTCTTTTTGACACGACTACTCCATCCTGTCTCCGTGTCTCCTTGCCTGGCAGACAACAAAACCGCAAGTTCTAGTTCCAGTAAACTGTCCGACTTTCCCGACATCATTAGTTCTGCTGCCTTCCAATACCTTTGAACTGTACACATTAAAAATATAAGTCAAGATGGTTAGCAAGATGGTCTTGTTTGCACAAAAGACACAAGGGTGAACTCCAAAGTTTAAACTGATGCAAATTTGAGGGACTCGTGGCCAGTGATATGGCGAAAAAACGCCTCACTTGAAATTCTAGGAAAAGGAATAGCCTTTGACCTTTTAATAAAATTCTTAATCCCTCAAACTAGTTCAGAGACACAAGTTAGGAGGCAAACAGTAGCTGATTTAGTGTTGACCATGGTGCACCACAAGGAGGCCTGCTTCTTTACACACCTAATGTATAGCTTTGAACATTGCTAAGAAATTTGTAAAAAAAGAAGTTGTGGTTTTCATTTATCCTATTAATGGAATTATTTGTTTGTTCTGTTTTTAAATTTTTCTTTGCAAATGACTCCAACTGGACGCTAGTTCATAACTTATGAAAATTCAATATAATATATAATATGGGATAGATATGATCAATTAGTGATTATTAAAATAAGCTGTGATAATTCATAATTGTCACTAAACTAGTAAATGCGATAAATTATTGATTACTTATTTTACAGTAAGAATATAAAATCCTTAATTCGTAATGGGCAATATAATAAATTCTGATTATTTTGATAACGATATCTTAATTTGAAAAAAAATTCAAGTGATATTAAACATTTTATTCTAAAGAATGTGAAGAATACCATGATGAAATAGAAGAAAACTTAAAATTCTATTTTTTTTATTTTTACATTTTGTAACAGATTTATATTAACTCTACTGACAAGAGATGGCGTTACTACCCAATAGAACTGCCAATGAACTTACAAAATATTCAATATCCAATAAGAAGAGAGTTAGATGATATAGAAGAGAGATGTGAGGAATGGGGAAGAGCCGAACCATCCGGTTCATAAATAACTTTGTTTATTATTTGTACCGTATAGATACTATGTAACCTTGTTTATAATTGTTAAGTATTTTCTTTTGTAACTGTTGTAATCATGTGTAATGTCGTAATAAATGTTTTGTTTTGCATAATTCTAACTTCCATGGCATTTTTGTACTTTTATTTCTGTAAAAATATCTTAAAACAGATATATTAGATAACAGCATAATATTTGTCACAATAATTGTGATAAAATATATTTAGAAATATAAAATGAATTACTGAAAGTTGAATAAAGCCTAGTTTATTATTTCAGTAAATATTTTATTTATTTCCAAACAAAATAGATCTTTCAATTAAATAATAACCATTATTTCTAGAAAATTTTTATATTTTGTTAATAAAGACATGGCTGAAAAATTTAGTTTATTAGAACTCATAAAATCTGTTCCATATGTCAAAAACAAATTAAATCTATGTTCTAAAAATATCTACTTATATTTATTTGTAAGTTTACTTATTTAGATAAATTTACATATTATGATATTCAGAAATATATATATATATATATATATATATATATATATATATATATATATATATATATATATATATATATATATATATATATATATATATATATATATATATATATATATATATATATATATATATATATATATATATATATATATATATATATATATACAGTATTCCAGATTTTTTTTTTACATTTCCATTTATCGAATTTGCATACTCTATTACAAACATATTATTAATATCTCTCACTTTTACAAAGAGATGATTTTCAAACACAATCTTCAAGTGCTATTGCTTGATGTATATAATTTCCAGGCAAAATAAATTTTTCTTGACTATGAGCTATGAACTAATTTTTGGTATAACTTTGTGAAGATGCCGACCTGGCAGCTGAATGGTTAGCGCTCTTGCCTTCAGTTCAACAGTTCGTAGGTTCGAATCCCACCTTGGGAATGGATGTTTGTAGTGGTTCGGAACCCACTTTAGATTGTAGGTTCCGGTCTAATCAGCCCTCGTGTGCGCAAAATGACCGTTGAGCGACAAGCAAACCAAACTTCTGTGAAGATCTTCCTTGTTTTGTTCCTAAAAGGTAAATGTCTCAGTTTTGAATTTCTAATATCAATGTAATACATTTCACGGATCACTTCTTGCTTTTTTACATCTGGTATTCGTAGTCTTACTGTGTCACAACTGTTACTAGAAGAAAATGTAAATTTTAATACTTTCTGCATTTTCTTACCTATAACTCTAAGCTTTTTTTTTAGCATTTTTTTCTCTGTTTCCTCACTTGTTCTTGCTTAATTAAAATATTTGTGTGGTTAAAATAATAACTTCATCATTCTTATTCTAAATAACAAAATTAATTGCAAATAAACAGCTTTCTGCAATGGATCCTTAATTTTTAATTTTGAATAATCTTCTATTTCACTAGGGCGCTCCGTGGCTGAGTGGTCTAAAGCATCACCGCTAATCGCTTGAGAGCGTAGGAGTGTGGGTTCGATTCCCACTGTGGCCCTGGGTGTTTTCTTCGTTATTCTTCTGTGGTTGTACATCTGTCATTGTGCTATTTGTCCTATTATCGACGAAGACTTACAAGCGGATCTCAAGAATCAAGCATACAAGTCTGAATATATGTAATGTAATAAATAAATAAATAAAAATATTTCACTATTGGTTTTATTAATAGTGTTGTTAAATGCTTCAAAAATTAAAACCTGAAGTTCTTCGGTTTTAAAGTATTTGATAGAGTTATTTGGAAAAGAAAATGTCTTTAAATTTATCTTTAAAGGCATTCTAAACATAGGTTCATAGAGAGTACACATGATACATGCATGAAATGACAGGTTTTTTATAAATTGTACAAAATATCTTTTTAACATTATCTTAAATTTATATTTTAACAGATTTTTTATAACAAGACCAGACAAGATAAAATAACTTAACTTGATAATAAAACAGGGTAAAAGTGCTAATGAAAGATTAGAATCATAGATAAAAAGATGTTGAACTTAAATTTTTATCTTTTAGTAACATTGATGACCAGTAAAATTTCGCGAACTAGATGTAAACAAAGCAAGAAGTGATCAACGACATTTATTAGGAATGATATTATAAATTCAAAACTAAGACATTTACCTTTGAGGATAAAATTAGGAAAATATTCACAGTAGTATACTGTAAATCAGATCACAATTTGCGAAGGAAAATTTATTTTGCTTGAAGATTTTACAAATCAAGCAATTTCACTTCGAAATTGTATTAAAAACCATATCTTTTAGTGAAATAATGGGATACTAACAATGTGTTTACAAGGGAGTAGGCAAATCTGATAAGTAAAAATGTAAAAAATACGGTTGCTCTGAATATCATAATAATCTAATGTATCTTAATATCTAATAAAAATAAGCAAACTTATATAATAACTAAATAAGTACTTTTTCTAGGATGTATGATTAGCTTGTTGTTGACATGGAAGTGATTCTGTAAGTTCAAATAGACTAAATTATTTATCTATGTCTTTTAGTTAACTAAACATAAGAATTATTTATAAATATTGGTTATTATCCAATTGATAGTTCTATTTTGTTTGGAAATAATAAAACATTTATTGAAATAATAAGCTAGGCTTAAATTTACTATCAGTAATTTTGATCACTTTCCATTTTTCGATACTTTTTTAACGGGCAGATTTGATATAACTTCTGCTATTATCTAATATATCTATTTTAAGATATTTACTGAAATAGAAATACAAAAAGCAATTGTTATTTACATTTTTAAATTGAAATATTTTTGTTAAGTTTTATTCTAAGTCCTATTTATATACTTCAAATTCTTGAGAATGAAATGTCTAATATTACTTGAAAATATTTATTATTCTCGGATTAAGATATCATCATTATGAGTTGAAAATTTTATAAATTTACCGATAAATATTCATTAATTTATTAAATTTACTAAGTTACTTGATGATTATATATAATCACAGGTTATTATACTTAATCAGCAAATTAATCACTTTTACCATATTTTTTTTATATTTTTTCTAATTTTAATGCTTAATCTGAATTAGGTTAAAACAATTGATATGACTTAAAATTTGATAGCCACTTCGTAATAAAATTCAACTTTGAGTTTCAATTTTATTCATGAATTCATAGGTTTTATTGTTTGATACAGAAGTACACTAAAGTAAAATAAGTTTTAATAATAAAGTATAAGGATAATAAAAAAATCCTCATAAAGCTGAATCTTTATGTTTGGGAAAAGTGCAAAAGTCAGCACTCCTAAATAATTTATCGATGAAAATAACCTCACAACCTTGTCTATCAACTAAGCTCTCAAGAGGACATTAACTCACTTTAGTGGTAATGCACTTTCATGATTTGCTATGAAACTATATTTCTTGGCTTCCATAGTAAAAATCATTTTATTATTTAAGCAATCCCATTACATTTTAAGCACTTCAGCATTTACTGCTACATCATGTGTGGCTTAAAGTGAATATATTTAATGACAATTGATTTATTGATTAAAATATCAATATTTCAAACATATACAAAAGCTACCGAAATTCTTTGATTGCTGAGAAGAAAGTTGATAGTTTAAATAAAAAAATTTTTGTAGCACCTAAACAGTGTGGCTATAATATGAACATTTGTTTCCCTATGCATATTCAATTCACACCAGTGAGGAAAAGAATGTTGATGGAGAGAATACCATTAATATGCTGAATGTATCTCAACCAGCAACTATAGCCAGAATTTTCACACAGACAAGCTCAAGTGACACAAGTGACTTCAGATTCCCAATTACATTGAGATCAAAATCCAAAATTTCCTCAATATCTTAAAAAATGGCCAATAGATATAGAAATAAATGGTTCAATTTTATAGTAAATAATATTTCTAGACTAACTGTGGTATTCATTTTATTATAAAAAGTATATTTTAGGAGAATATATCAGGATTTTGAGTTACAATTTCCTTTATCTCTTCATAAGCCATGTCAAATTTTACCACTATTACTATCTAATTTATTATAGCAACTTACATAGAGTAAAGGAAAACCACTAAAAACCATTTTAAGAACCATTTTCTCCATATCCATTCGCTTTTTGAAAGACATTCATTTTTATAGTTATATATTTATTTGATTTTAATTGTTTTATATGATGAATATAATGAAATAAATTAACTCTCTTACATGAAATATTCAGCTTCTACTTGTTCAAAAATTAAATGTGCTTTTAATGAAAAATTTTCAAATAACTTAAAAATCAGGGCTAGTTGAGGGAAATATTCTTACTAATGGCCATTACTATCTAATTGATACAGTTTTCATTTATTTTAAGGATTTTCATTTTTGATGAATAAAACATCAGTTACTCTCATATTCTAGTAACAAGAAAACCAGTAATTGCATATTCTAGAAAGTCTCTCATATTTTAAATAACAAGACAAAATAGAGAAATGACTAAAATTTATAATGAAACCCAGTTAAAGGATAGAAAACGTAAGCTGTTTGATGAAACAAATGCATTTTCCGATTGATAAAATGTCTTTTTGGTTATAAAAATACTGGATTATTTCAGCAAGCATTTATTAAACGAAAATATTTCAAAACAGTTACATAGTGTTATGAAATATTTTCGTTTTCGTAACCGGGTACAGCTGAGGCAAAGGGTAGGTTAGGCCAATCAAGGAATCAGACTCACTGAATTGCAAAATATGGATTAAACTTTTATTCGCAATCTATAAATAGTTCCTATGGATTTTTACAATGATCTAAGATTTGTGATGAATATGCACAAGGTCGATGCAGGTTAATCATGAAAATCTTCGATCGACTTGCGGGGTTCCAGAAAAATTGAATGTTGCCGTTCTAGGAACGTTCTATAAAATCACCTGATGTTTGACAAGTCATCAAGACAGGCTGTTCACTTTCGTGCTGCTCTGAGTCTTTCCTCTACAGGTAGATGTCTTCCTCAGGTATCTTTCGTCAGGATCTCACTAGGAGGCTTCTCAGGATCAACAGTTAAGGCTAGCAGGCGGAACTCACAGCTTCTGGTGGCTCCTTCTGCGCGGTCATCAGGAATTCCAGAAACTTCACAAACATTCCTCGTATGTCATTTCTGGACTCCATACTTCCGGTTGAACATATCCCAAACATATGTGATAGTTGGAATTGGGTGACTCTAGTGAATCATTAAGATCTCCTTAAGAGTTCACACGTTGATTCAGATTACCTGCAGATGAACCGCATTTTCCTTGAAGGACTAAATGCCTCTTTTTGAGTTATTTTCTGCAGTTCCCATGGTATCCCAAACACCTTCTTATGATTTTTCTCTGGCATGAGTTAGTTTTGTATTTCCAACTGGAAAATCAATCTCTTTGACGAAGTAAAAGTCCATCAAACGCTGGAAAAGTCTTGGGGTCATGAAGTAAATAACGGGGATGTGTTTATAACTTATCAATGCATAAAATTATTATTTGTAAAGGCATTTACTTTATGTTTACATTTACGCACTTCCTTTTACTTAAATCAAAACCTGAGTTACGTGTGAAGTTACTGTGTACAAAAATATAATATATTTGCTTATCATCACCATTTTTCTCTAACTTTGTTCGATGTTGTAAAACGACAAATTTTTTTATACAAAGCTTTTTTAAAAACTGGAATGAAAGGAAAATAAACTTGAAGTACAACTCTTTTCTGGAGTTTTAGTAAAATGTGTTTTAATATTTTTTATTGAAAAAATATCTACTTCTTTAATTGTTTAATTAGATTTGGGAATCGTATGCTACTTTCCTGAAAAAAATCGGATTCTTCGACTGTTTTTCCTTTATTTGTAACTAGAAAAGGGGAAAAAATTTGAGCAAAAATATCAAATTTAGTTATAGGAATGGCAGTTTTTAAAGCAGTTATATCACGAAGGTGGCTTGACAAATACGTAAAAGTTTTCATGCATTTAGAACACACACATGCATATAGAAAATGCACATATAAAGACATTTAAAGAAAGTAATCTTGCCTAGACACACAGATTAATAATATTTTCAGTATTTTGTTGAATAGTAATGAATGCAATAGTTCATTAGAAAACATTTTTAAACATTGTTTATCTATATAAGATTCATTCTATGCTACAGAAAACATATTCCAGACCGAACACGAGCTACAACATCTGCAGAAAACCGTTTTATAGCTCTTTCGTCTTGCCTGAAGAAGAAGAATTTCTGTGCCGCAACTTGTTGCTGATCACTCTGTAGCATCAAGGAGAAGAATATCTGCCAGTGCAATGCAAACATGTCTTCACCATGCAGGTCTCTATGCATGGAAACCAGTTGTGTGTGCGTTCCTCTTCGGACAATAGAGAAGGGCCCCTTTATTTTGGTCAAGTTAATACATTTCTTGAACCAGAAAGCGATAGGCTTCTGTACGTTTTACAGACGAGTCCAGATTCACATGAGAAAGTGAATCAGGATGCATAACCAGGTTAAACGTATGACTTGTGTGATATATAGTAACTATTGTGTTATATGGAGATGTGATTTATAGTGACTATTGTGATATATAGAGATGTGATATATAGTTGCTAAGGTAATATATAGAAATGTGATATATAGTGACTATTGTGATATATAAAAATGTGATATATAGTGGCTATTGTGATATATAAAGATGTGATGTATAGTGGCTAGTGTGATTTATAGAGATGTGATATATAGTGACTAGTGTGATCTATAGAGATGTGATATATAGTGGCTAGTTTGATATATAGAGATGAGATTTTTGATTCATACGTCCGCCCATATTCCGGTGCAATTCGCAGTGATTTCATACTGGAGGGATAATAACGTACGACTTCATCAAGTTTTAGTTTTTGAGGAATATCTTCAGGGTCTTGGTTTGGAATGAACCGAAAGCCAGATAAATCTCCAGACCTGAATCCCATACAGCATCTGTGAAACTATTTTGGTAGACAGGTTGCTGCTATCGGTCCTTCTCCAAGGTCTGCAGAAGTGCTAAAACTCTACTACAGACCTACCTAGGACAGTCCTATGGCCAGTGTATTTGAGTCATTAACTATAGACTGTTGAGCTATAACTATAGAGTTGCACTTTGTAAAAATAAATATTCATATGAAAAATATTCTTCAATAGTTGACACTTGAACAGGTCAGTTGGTAATATCTTTACAAAATTTTCTGGTTATTTTATTCAATATGCATTAAATAATTAAAATGGTTTCATTTTTTTGGTGACAATTTACCCTAACAAACAAATAAAAATCCTTTAATTTTAATTTAAAAATAAGACGTTTTGTTCAAAATGATTTGATTTCATCACGTCTTATACTTTCTTAATATACAGTGTCTTTTAAAGTATGAAATGTTTGCTGTTTTCGTAAGTAAACTCATGCATAAAAGTTTGAAGTTATATAACTAACCTATAAAATTCTGCATCTAAAATTAAATGAGTGGTAATATTTTTTCATATACAGTTTTTATAACTCTTAGGAAATCAAAAACAAATTCATAAATATTTCATGAAATTATAAATATAATCTAAGCAATCATAAATTTTTATTGAAATTTTGATTTTAGAAATATATTACGCTTGCAAACAATATTTTCAAGGTTTATTTATTTATAAACCAGTATTTTTCATGGCAAATAAAATTATAGGCTAAAAGATAAGCGCATTGTGTATATATTTAAATAGAATATGAATACAGTTTGCTTGTTTAAAAAATTTTATTTTTAGCTGAAATGAAATTTTTTGATAGCATATAAATATTGCAAAGTAAATAAACAACAATATTTTTATAATAATTTATTTTCTGTCAATTTCCAAAAATTATAGGGAAATCAAACAAATTTTTAAGAAAAATATTTGTTTTACGTAAATGCAGAAAATATTGTTAAAAAAATAGAATTTGCCGACATAAATTTTTGAAAAGACAATTGAAATCTTAAATTCGATGAAATATATATTAAATATTTTATCAACGAAATGTATATCCTCTTCTTCTAGGTTGTCTAGTTTTTTTTATAAATGAACTGAAGACATTTATTTTTATAGCAAAGTTCTTCAAGATATAAATTTTTCTTTTTCTAACTTAAGATCTGAAGGATATTTATATTTTAGTTAAGTAAGAAAAAATAAACTTATTTAAAAATACTGAGAGATCATTTTGTTTCCAAAGAAATATAACGTAATCTTTCTCATATATATATATATTATTTCAAAACGAAACAAATAAAAGTATTAACACTAAGCAAAATTTTTTCACTTATTTTTAACACACACATTTTTCACTTTATCAACAAAGTATATCTGCGACTGTAATGTTCTTTAAATATTATAACAATCATGCTTTCATGCTTTTAAATATATAAATATAAATATGCGTTCATTATATATATATATATATATATATATATATATATATATATATATATATATATATATATATATATATATATATATATATATATATATATATGTACATATAATTTATTTATAAAGCATGGCTGTTATAATAATTAAAGAATATTGCAATCCCAGACACATTGTTGATAAAATGAAAAATGTTAAAAATATAGGAAAAATTTTTCTCAATTTATTCTTATTTATTTAATTTAGGAATAGAATGCAGAAAAAAATACACATTAACGTTACTATTTTGCATTTAACATGTTTTTAAGTTAACGGATGTTTGAAAATTTTAGGAAATTTTTATGTTAGAAATTATAACTGAGAAATAATAATTCAACTATTAGTGAAACATCGCGAAAATGTAATACTTTTACATAGATCAATATAGTTCAACAGGTTTAAATAATGTGATTGTATAAAACTATTTTTAAACTATAAAGCTATATATACTAATAATAAAACAAAGTTTGTGCTTTTTAATTAAGTCTGAAATATAAAAATTTTCAATAATTTGCAGTTACTACTAAAATTCTAAGGAAAAATTACAATAATAGATAGTACATAGAACGTATTGTTCACAAATCAAATCAAATTCATTCACAAATCAAAAATGACGGCTTAAAATTCTGCGAGAATTTCTGAAATAATACTTAAAAATTTAGTTTGAGACTTATTTTAACTCGATTGAAAACAAAGTGGAATTCAAATCAATTCTTTTTAATAGACAAATTAAAATTTCATGAAAGAGATCACCAATCTTGAAGTATATATTTAATGAATATAATACTCTTCTAATAACTAAGATCTAAGAATGATATAAAAGAAATAAATACTTATAACGATCAAAGTTTTAAAATGAGAAAACTTTTGAAAAGTTTTCCTTAATTATGGAACGTTTAAAGCAAAATAACAATGCAACTGAAGTGATATTAGAAACTGAAAAAGCTTAATGTATTTTGATGCGATTCTAGTCTTAATAAGTAAATCAAAGAAAACTAAAAGTGAGCATTTATAAGAAATGAAGCGTCAAACAGAGAATCAACCGGATAAATTTATTTAGCAAACTCTTTTCTGAATCATCCAAAATGATTAATGACAATCCGTGCAGATAGCTTTTTCCCACGAAGAAAATTTTTCCAGAAAAAAAGTATAAATAAAATGTTCTCTGAAATATATAAAACATTTATAAAGTCTGAGAATATAAAAATTTTTTTGTAGTCTTTAAACTATTTTTTTTACTAGACAGTCCTTTAGAAAAATAATTTTTCTTTGTATAATAATTTTTTAGAAGACTTTGAAAAGATAAAATATTTTTCTAGATTTTTATGTAATCACTTTTGATCTTTTATAATGCAGTTTACTGTTTTTATATAATAGATTAAATAAGAAAATACTCATAAAATGTTTCTTTGAATATAGCTTGTTTTTCAAATGATATATTTGATAATTATTTTTATGAAAGATAGGTTTTAAATAGTTTTATAGCCTGCTCTTTTATTAACAGATTTTCTTATGAGTAAATACAAATTTAAACCATAGAAATTTGCAAATGCATTGTAGCAAGAATGTCTCTCTCACTCCCAAGAAATTGAAAATATGCATGCTCTTGTCAAATTTTTTTTATGTTGAAAAATGTTATTATACGCAAATATAACTACACAACCACAGTGTACCTATAATTTAATTCATTCATAAATTAAATATAATTTAATTACTTGTATAGAGACCATAGTCAATAATAAGAATAATTTTGCAACTGGAGCCAACTATAAACTTTTTCGCGATTGCGCACACACACAGTTATGCGATTAGTACTATTTCTAGGGTTTTTTAATCAATTAATTTCTTAAATCAATTTTATACTTATTAAGAGACTATATAATACAGCATAATATGTGTACTAACCCTTTAGCGGTTAGGGAAAGTAGCAGTTTTCGCTTACTTAATTCGCGCTGTTCTGCGACTTAACAGCAGTCGAAATTCGCAGCTGTTTTCCTCCGCCGTTCTTCCGAAAATGTCACCCTTCTGTGGCGATGGGGTGGATAGCTCACCTCGCGCGTTTTATAAAATTCTTAAAGTACTTTTAATACATAAATACCAGTTTTTAAGTACTTTAAAATAATTCATAAATGATAATTTGTAAATAGTAAATTATAAATGATAATAACCAATTTTATAAATAATAATCGTTAAATATAAATACAAGCTTATACAAATATTAAATTGAAAAGTCTAAATAAATACAACTAATGTAAAACACTAATGTTGATATATTATGAACAAAGTCGTCATCAGATTCAAAACTAGATAAGCTTTCTGTATCACAATCATAATCATCGTCATAATCAATATCATTTAACTTTCGCTTTTGAGCCATTTTTCTTTACAAACACTCAAAATACCACGCCAAAATGGCTATATAAACAACAATGTAAAAATATAAACAACTTCAATCATTATGAAAAGAAATTCATGGAATCCGTTATCTGTAGACAGTAAAACTAACTAAATTTGCGAGTAGGATTCGTTTGTAACATTATCAATGCAAAATAATATTGGCGAACGAGCTCAGCTCGTCAGCGCGCATTGGGGGAAAATTGAACTACGCGAGCAGAATTCGTTTCTAACCTTTTCGGTCGAAAACACGCTGCCGAGCGGAACTCGTTTGCGCGCATTATGAAGCACGATTCGATTGTGAGCTCAGCTCCTTCATAACCATCAAAGGGCTAAAAGAAAATTACATTTTGATTTTAATAAAAATATAAAGAAAAAATTATTTGACATTGTTTTGTTTTGAAATTAACATGCATTTTCGAAACATTCAAATAAAAAGATTACAAAATTATTTGATTCTATACATTAGAGATTCGTTGATTTAATAATAAAAGGGGGCATAATATTTCATACTAAAATTTAGATTTGGTTGGTAAAAATGAGGTCAAATGAAGTTCGGATTCAGAGGTTAAACATTTACATTTAAATTTTAGTAAGCTTTTGTAAAAAATTAAGATAGGATGAATTTCATCCCTACCAAATCCTTATAAAGATTCTCATTTTCTCCAATTGTTTATTTTTTTAAATAAAAATATGAAATACAGTATTTAAAATTTTAAATTAAAAATAGAAAACTAAAATCAAAAGGAAAATTATTGAGCATCGTTCGGTACAGCCTTCAGAAATGCTTATTTTTTTATTTTACAACGAATTCCTTAAAAAATTTTTCTTTCAAGTACTTTAATGTTAATGATAAACCTTTGAATGCAAAATGTAGTATTTTCTCCTTTAATTTCTTTATCACAAAAACAAGAAGTTATACAAAAATCTTATGTTTGTTTGATTTTTATTCCAAATAAAATAACAAGTAAATATAACAATATATATTTCTATATAAAATATTATGATATTTTTAATGCCTCAAAAATAACTCTTTCTTTCACTGAAATAAATTTGAAGATTTTATGCTAACAAAGCACATCTTAATCTATGTATGCAAATTTTAATAAAGTAAATAAAATTACTTAAAATAATCTTATCAATTATATATTATTTATTTCGATAATAATTATTTTTTCTTCATTTTTTAAGTATTAGTAGTCTTACACTAGTTAAGGATGTATTCATTTTGAAATATGTGAATTATTAACATAGAGCCATCAAGCAGTAATTCCTGCATCTGTGATGTGTTATTTTTAATTCAAAATATCAACATCAAAAATTAAGTTTATAAAGAAATTTTCATTTTTAGAATGCTATCACAAATGATTAAATACATTAAGTTTATTACTATAATACACGCATATTGCCTCACCTAAAGAAAAAGAAAAACCTTATCTTTTTCAATTATCTACAAAAATACAGACGAAAGATTAATACTTTTAAAGAAGTTTTCGTACAAATAAAATAAAGAAATGTGAGACTTCTAAAAAAATTTCGCTTTTTACTTTTATAATTTAAAATGTGCAATAAAAAAATTAGAAACAAGCTAAAAATTGAACTGATATAAAATTTTCTTCTTAATATAGGTTATATATAAAAAGGATAAAAAAGAGGTGCATTATATTTTTGTTTGGTTCTACTAAATCAACTAAAAATTATTAAGACTAATCAATTAGATGTTATGAAAATTGAAATGAAAATCAATTATATATTATGAAACTATATTCGAAAGCAGAAATACGAAATACGGAAACAGAAATTTAAAAAAAGTTTAATTTTAGAAATGTTGTTTAGAAAAAATAGTTGTAACTTCTTAATTAAAAGGAACCTCAGGGTGGGGAAGATAACATCATAAAAAACAGGTTTGTAATATTTAAAATGAAGAGGGTGATCAACATGTTTATAAGAATTACATGTTTCTATATAATCTACATATACGCACAACTGGACAGTAAAATTTCAACTCCGTGATGGAAAACAAAAGAAAAAATATTTAATGCACACTATACTATGGCACAGAGACAAAATTATTAAATTTGGAGATTTATGGGGTGCCAAGTTAGCAGAAACACTTGACGTTCCTATCAGTTAAAACGTCTTGTTCTGACGCTGAATTAAATTTATACCATGAATTTGTCACACAACATATTAGCAATCAATTTTTATTATCATCTATGATTGCACATAACATAACATTAATTTACAGAAACATTTTGTATTAGAAACACCACCATTACATTCTC
This sequence comes from Latrodectus hesperus, assembly GCA_037975125.1. Classification (NCBI taxonomy): domain Eukaryota; kingdom Metazoa; phylum Arthropoda; class Arachnida; order Araneae; family Theridiidae; genus Latrodectus; species Latrodectus hesperus. The sequence continues at coordinate 122,404,099 of CM075853.1, read as the reverse complement.
AACATGGCCGTTCTAAATCACTTTTCGAATCCGGCAGAACAGCCCGCTATCCTTTTTCTTTTCTTTTTAAAAAACTTCTGTTGCTGCCTCCGCAGCGCCATCTTGAGTCGTCGAAATCATGACAGTCTCTTAGCCGGATTGGCATGGGATTGAAATAGACATGGATGACAGAAAAAGCAATTTATTTCCCATTTCTTCAAGTCTATATCCCAATTCATCAACAGCAGTGACTGTAGAGAGGTGATGGGTCAGTCTCTCGCCAACCCATGATCAGTTGCCATAAGGAAGATCAGAACACGACATACATACAACGTACAATCTCAGACTGTCTCGTTGGAAGATGGCGTTTCGTTGGCTTAGAAGGCAGAAAAACACTGGCCCTATGTTAGAAATGTACCGATTGTCGTTCAAATTGTTATCTATCAGACCAAGAGATAAAGTTGTGCTGCACGCAATGTCTGACTACACCATCACACTAGACTCAGGGCTCTTGTGACGATATCGAATGCAAATAGACAATCTTAGGAGCCTCTAGTATTCATAAAAGTGCAGCTCTCAGAAACGTGACTCTTTTGAGACGACGACAGTGTGTCTTGTATCCAGCTTTGTTCCTCGGTCTACCAAAGTTGCCACATGTCTTTATATAGTATTTTCATTTGAGGGCTGAGTTATGGTCACAGCATTAACATTTCATGCTTTACCAAACGTCTTCGCAAGTACAAATAGTGGACACAGTGCAGACAAGCCCATTTTTTGATTGATGAAGCATGGTGTGGTTATAGGGTTTTGCAAGGATAGCCTCACAATATGTTTGGGCGTAATGATGGGAGGACGGTTAAATTTTGCTAGTCGTTCAGTGTGGCCCTCTCAAACCCTTCAATGCTATGTTTGAATGACAAGTGTAAATTTCGACCAATGTTAGTGGCAATATCATAGAAAGATAATCCAGACTCGATAGGCAGTGATCACTCCTCTGTCGAATCCCGATACTTGCTTGTTATGCCTCAAATAAGGAGAAGCATTTCTTCTCCTTATTTGAGGCATAACAAGCAAGTATCATAAAGCAAGTATATAAAATAAAACAAGCAAGTATCACAAGCAAGTATATAAAATAAGGAGAAGCATTTCTTCTCCTTATTTGAGGCATAACAAGATATTCTGAGAAAGCTTCGACCTTACACAGCGATCTCCGAATGAAAAATCCGTTTCATAAATTATCTTTTATGCGGAAATTTAGTTGTCGTTTTAGCCTTCTGCGTCTTCCATATCTGCGAAATAGTAATCATTGCATATTCCAACCTGTTTTCCCTTTCACATGATTTGCAATTTCTTCCTAGAGTTGCAGTTTCCATGGAGTGCAGTGTACTTCTGAATGAAATGAGAAGAAGAAATACATTTGAAAAATATTTTCAATGATTGACAATAATTCTATGTATACCATCTGAATTTTCATTTGATTTTGCATCTAGATTATATTGAATTTTAATTAATAATTTCTGAAAATGTTTCGTATTTTGCTTTTTTACTTGTCAGCAATACTTTAATATTAAAGCAACTTCATAATTTTGATTTGAGAAAATTTATTTAATTGAGTTTAGCATTTCATAACTTTACTTTTAGAATTTTGTTTCAGTTGTCAAAAGTTAAAATAAAAATAATAATTTGATTGTATTTCCAAAATTAGCGCAATAGTAATTTTGAATGAGAATAATTTTTTTTAATATTCTTATGTTAAGACAATTATTTCTTATGTTTAAGAACATTATATGTTTTATAAAAATCTTCCTTAGAAACAATTATTTATACAAGAAGAGTTTTAAAATAATTGAAGAGAAACAAATTATGTAATTAAGTGGATGTAATAAAGAAAAAATATGAGGATAATAATAATCATTCTTGATTATTATTATTCTCATCTTTTTCTTTATTTTAGCTGCTTATATTTTAATCATAAAGAAATTAAGAAAACCAAAAGCGAAACAAAGTTGACAAATTAATTAAGTTAAAGTCAGATCCATGATTTATAAATTACTTTTGTCAGATAAAAAATGTCATAAAATGTCATGGAGTTTCAAGAGAGATTATACTTAATTTGGGAATGTTTTCAACTTTTAAAGTAATGTATTATGTGCAAATTAAAAAAAAATAATATACCAGCAAGCATGTATATTTTATAATCCTGAAAATTTAACTTATTATCTTTTTCATTTTTATGTCAAAAACAAAGTTTACAGTTACTTTTTTTCTTATATTAAATACTTTTTGCCTCCTATATTTTCAGAGTTTGAAGCATCTTATTTGTTTTCAGCTCTTAATTCTTCCTCAAGGATGGTGTATTTTTTGATTAAAGATATCTTCAAATTAGTCGATTTTGTATGCTCAACAGTAAATGAGAAAAATAAAAAGTCAGTACCTTAGAAATCAAGTACAAATGTATGGTCAGCAGACTAATCATGATAATTCAATATACAATTAAGAATTATAATTACTTTCCAAAAAATAAGTATTTTTTATATGTGTACTAGACAGAAGATGATCAAAATGCGTTTATAGTAACACTTATTTTTTTCATATATTCGCTTTTCCAATTTTAATCACATAATTATTAATAGTTGCTCTGGTGGCGAATGTATTTGCCTAATATTTAAAATTGTTCTCAATAATAACAATTTTGTCATATTTAAAAAATAAATCTAAATTCCTACAGATCTTAAAACATGATGATATACTAAATTTGAAAAAAAGAAGTATTTATTACTGATCTGCAAAATATTTTTATAAGAAATGATTACACATTCATAGCAGATGTACCATGATAAACATGATTAAATATGTAAGGAGAAAATTACAAAGGTAAACATATGAGAAAAAAACATTATCTTTTATTCTCAAAGAATATTCTTTGAAAAATAAGATTAAAAAAATTCTTAATATCAAAAGAATATATTAATTTATTATTTTATGTATTTATTGCTACGAAAAAGCAAAAAAAAAAAATTTAATGTCTGTTTTCAAAGATGTGCACTATATGTAACCTCTCATGAAAAAATGTAGGCAATAAATCAGGAATATTTTTACCAGCTAAAGGAGAATTTTAAATGTTTTCATTTGGAAACTTGAATACATAAATGTTTCTTCAATTTAAACTGATAAAATAAAGTTGCCTTTAATATTGAACGCTGAATAAAATGCAAAAGGTAAAAAAAAAATGTCTAAAAATATATTATGCTTCTATAAATATCAAAAAGCTATTCATATTCTTGAAGAATATTTTTTTTTATATATTAATCTATTTTTATTTCAAATTTAATTTTTTTGTCATTTTCTTCATAATTTTACCATTTTTGAAATATTTTATTTCCATAGAAGAATACATGTTTTCAGTATGACACTAATGTTTTCCTGAGATTTTTGTTTTGATCACCGACTGATGACCTTAAAAGTTTCTCAAAGATATCATCTTCGGCTAAAGTTTTTTAAGTTTATAGAATTACATGTGGTTATCAAAGTAAAGTCTCTTAAGGCATCCTATTTTTAAATTATTCAACAATGAAATTGCGCGGTACCAGAATCAAAGATAAAAAATTATGCAAATTCGTAAAGTTGAAAAAGCAGCTAAAATATGCAAATTATGAGATGTATAAATGCTAAAATGTCTTTTATGGAAATAACTTAAAGGGGAAAGAAAAATCTGAGCTGTTGCAATTTTTATTCACCAGAAAGTTACCCAGAAATATATTGCATTTTGTGACTCTTCGTATGTAATAATGTACCAATTATCGATCGCAATGAGGAAAAGCTTTTAGAGGGCTTTCCTCGTTTCTGCTTTGGATGGCTCACCATAATGCTCATAAAACACCTCTAAGATTCTTTCTACATATTTGCTTGTTATAATTTGCCGTTTTTATAGCTAAGTGGTTTTTATTTTCTGGCTTGATCTTGGTGATTACGATAAGTCTCAAGAACGCTGGTGTTTTGATCACGTGTCTTTTGGCATGAAATATAATGACCATCAGGTTTGATAAATTTTAGAAAAAGAGAATATAATGAAATACCAAAGCGTGTGACAAAATACTACGTATGTTGTTAATGTGGGAATTAAATAATGTAGAAAAATGAAAGCTTCATATATACAACATTTTTTTAAAAAAAAAGATATTGTTTTTCAGAATTTTCTGAGTACTTTTTTCAAAATAGTACCGCAATAGTCACTAAGTAAAGATGTCAGCCGAATGGTTAGCAATCTGATTTTTAATTCAACAGCCTGTGGGTTTGATTCCCACTTCGAGTATGGATGCCCATAATGGTTCGAAATCCACAGATGACTTTAGCTCCTGGTCTAATAAATTCTCATTTGTAAATAAGGATAATACAGAGAGTCAACCAAATAACCTCATACTGCCCAACAACTGATGACAGTCCCACAAATTCTGAAATATAATTTAAAAATTCTTAAATTCGAATTTAACATAAAATCTTCAATTAGAATAATGACAACAATTTTAGTACAAAATTTTAATAAAATAAATGCTAATTTAAAATAAATAACTTTTTAATTGGTATAAAACTTTGTAATTTTTTAAAACTATATTTTTAATTTAATTTACTATGATCATTTAATGAATACTAATTAAGACATCTCATCAAGAGTGAAGTGTTAAAATGTGAAAAATATGGACAAGTTATCTTTGATTTTTGGAAATGTATCTTGAAAGAAACAAATGCGTTTTTCCACAAAATACTACAAGGAATTGAAGTGTGACTCTGTTAATCCTACAATAGATCCTATATACCAAAATAACATTACAATAGAATACTACAGCAGAGTCAATTAATTACCATTTACAAATCATTACTTATTAAAGAGAATTAACAGTTTGGTATTAGCGGTTCTGTGTGTGTGTAAGAAACATGTACACAGCATGACTGAGGGATATCTGAAAAAGTGTCACTGGTTTGGAGAGTATGCAGATACTCATTACATTTTCCTTTTCCAGATGATAAATCTATGGAAATATATTGTAGCGCCCATAAAACAAAATGAGAACGAACTACAGCAGGTCTATCAAGGATACAGATAAGGGATCTGTAGACCTTGGCCTGGACTTTCGTACCACAGAGTTTAGTTTCAGTATCTGCTTACTTTGCTACGTGTTGACTTGAAGTTTTGAAACAGAAGTGCATAACAAAAATAGAAATCTGAGCTTCATCTTTTAATTTTGAGCTCAAATTAAGTTAGAAATTAGATGCATGAGTTATTTCATGAGTTAACTTCTCTAACTTACAGCACCGTAGTGGTCGTACTTTCACGCTCTGCCCTGGTGTTCCACAATTCATGGGTTTGATTCTCACATAAGCTATAGTGTTCCCAATGGTTCGAGACTTGTTTTAAGCTGTTGGTCCTAGTTTGACATTTGTGTGCGAAAAATATCTTTACGAAACCACAAACAAAATTAGTAATTTAGAAAAATTATTTCTCAACACTATAAAATTTTTTATTTTTGATCCTCTAGATACAATCGTCATTTTTGGTAACGATTATTCTTCATATATACTACTGTCATTTTTAAATCATGATTATTATTAATCATAAATGATAGATCAATAATTTTGAAAAAATGGAAACGGCTATCTAAAATATTTCATAGCAGGTTGCTTGTAAATATTTGTTAGCTTTGTAAAAAATGTGCTTACTTTGCTTAATGCATTTATTTATGATAAAAATTTTTAAATTTGTAATTAAATTAGTAATTGTGTTATGAAAACTAATTCAATATTTTAAGAAATAACAATCAATAATATATCATTCACAATTCATTATAATAATCAAGACACAACTATGATTTTTAAATCATTATTTATTTTGTCTTTTTAAATTGAAGTAATATACCATGAACGTTATCATAAAATAATATAATGTCGAATTTTTATAAATTCAAATCACTAAATGTATTGAAATAAATGTTCTCAAAAGATATTATTAGTTTCATAATTTAAATTTATTAAGTAAAATGCGCTTGGTTTTCATTTATTTTAAATTACATTAATGTCTATCATTTTTTTGATTAATTATGTGTTCTTTTTTGTACTTAAAAATTTACTTGTACTGGCGTAGGAGCTATTTTTTCTCAATTATAATGTATACTATTTAAAAATACAATATTGCGTTTCATTGAAAAAATATTTTTTACCTTAAAAAAGTTTTAATGAAAATATGAACTATTATTATCAATTTTTCATGACAGAAAGACATTATGGGGAATATATATAAGTTTATATATAGTTTATTATTTTATATATATATATATAGTTTATTCTTTTTTTCGCTGATGCTTTTTGAAAATTAAATGGATTTCTCCTCTCTAATTCCTCAAAAAAATCGGAAATAAGTGCTTCCTTTTCTTCAAGATAGGAAATTTTCTTCTTTGCTTCCTTGATATCATCAGTTTTTGTAATATTCATGTTGAACTGATATTTTAAAATATATTATATGAAACAAAAATGAAAGTTATTTAAAAAATTGCATAAAAATGTGCACTATAGAATATTTTTATTCATAAAGAAAGCGACTGGGAATTTGCTATGAAATTAATGTCCTTTCCCCCATTATAAATTAATGGAAAATAAATAATAATATTTCCCTTATGCAACGGCAGATGTTTCTACAAAGGAAAAGAAAAAAAGAAATAATATTGGAAAAATAATGCGATAGTTTAAAATGAAATTGCTATGAAATATGCCGTATTAGGGAAACCATTTATTACATTTATATGAATTACGGTGTTATTTCGTTGCAATTACTTGATCTAACATAGATTTAGTTTATAATTGAAAATATTATTCTGTAATAATAAGAATGAATTATATATTTTATCTAGGAAGTTTTCACCATAAATGTGAAGTTAAATACATTCTTTTTTAAAAGTGACAGTTAAATACATGCATTCACGTAAAGTGATTGTTAAATACATAAAAACAGATGTTAAATACATGCATACATTAAAAGTTATTGTTAAATACATAAAAAGAGACGATAAATACATGCTTTTTTTAGAGTAATATCCAATAAGTTTTGATGGAGATTAATGGAGAATTTGTGCAACGAGTTAGTATATTTATTATAGTGAGGAATCGCCATATTGAAGCAATTTTCTGGCAAGTATTTGAAAATGATATGTTCGATGAAAATTTTAAGTATGGGCGATGCATTGTTTTGTTTATCAATCAATGATCATCACGATTTCTTCAATAGGATAGTTTGACTGGGACCAACAGTTTAAAAATGGATTTTAAACTTCTACAAATATCGATGCTTGTGAAGGGTATCAAATCCCCTAACTATTGAACCAAAGACTTAAGTTTTAACCAATCAACAAATCAGTGACCAAATGTGCGTCTAAGGCAAGATATTAATATTTTTCAATATAGCATTTTAATTACTAATCTATAATTTTATTGCATCCCCATAAAGTACTTAGAAAGTTTTTTTTACATAAGATACAAATTTCTTGTTCAGTACGTTCATATATATATATATATACATATATATATATATACATATATATATATATATATATATATATATATATATATACATATATATATATATATATATATATATATATATATATATATATATATATATATATATATATATATATATATATATATATATATATATATATATATATATATATATATATATATATATATATATATATATATATTATATATATATATATATATATATATATATATATATATATATATATATATATATATATATATATATATATATATATATATATATATATATATATATATATATATATATATATGAAGTCCTAAAACACTGATGATGCCAGTGAACACCTAAGATCTTTCTTAAACATTTAACAACCCCGTAGCACATCGTAAACCACCTTCAGTCAGAAAGAGTGCACAGATGACTGCTAACCATGGTAGGGGTCACGCCTATAGTACAGATAGACAATTTTACTTTATTTAATCTTTTCTTTAAACAAATGCTATTTGGAATCTATGTTTTGGTTTCTCTGCCTTAACACTCTGCTGCTACAGACTGCGTCTAAATCATGGAATATTATATTCAAAAATAATCTAACTGTGCACCTGTGGTTATTAATATAGACTTTGGAATGTTTTTGCTGTGAAAAAATTGTCGAAATACTTCATGGGAGAAGGAGAGATGTTTACCTACACTTTCCATACTTTGGTAGAGTTTGAATCGTCATTTATTGTAAAACAGTATTTCTTTTCACGTTGGCGGAAATTCCATAACTATCTTTAGATTATGGAATCGATAGAATTTTATGATCACACAATCCCATGCTGAATCTCAGTGAGTCTCTATCATTTATAGTTGAAAAATACATCGCTCTCATGGTCTTTCTAAATCAGAGACCCACTTTACGTGGCTTGAGTTATTTGTAAGACTACCTGTGCATGTGCAGATCAAAGACATTTGCAGCAATGTGAAATACCAGATCGATGTTTTTGATGCCACACGAAAATCAGAAGCGCTTTTTATGATGTGATCAACGATGAACATGGAAGTAAAAATGGTTTGATGTCGTGTCTTCAGACCAATCTCATTTCTGGTAACAACTTTATACAAATTGCAACTGTTAATGGAAACTCAAAAAATACCTATTACCAACAGGCATTCTGCATCTCATGCAAACATATCATCTAAATATGATGGATATGTGTCTGGGTCACATTTTGTTTGTATTGACGATATATTTATTTACTACCGTTAATTTATAAAATCCCATCATAACTTTACTCCTTATTCCAGCTCCTCAAAATATTACGTTGGTATGTTTTATTCATTAAGATTAGTTAGATAGATTTAATTAATTTAATGTGTATTTCGAAAGAATAATATCTACATACGAGGTAGAAATTAAAACCCGAACTATGGAATGGAAGACCATGGTACAGATGTCGTATAATCCAGGATGTCAAATTCTGAATTTTCTTGGCGATGAAGAAATGTTGTCAAGATGATGTATTGTGACGTTCGTGATGACGTAAATACTAGGGTTACCAAAATAGAATTTCTTCTTATGATTCTTAAAGGTCTTCATATATATGACGTAATAAAAGCATGACTGCTAGATACGTAAGAAAATCCCCCTCCCAAAAAAAATCACCAAACTCCAAATTTATCATTCTGGATTATACGGCATCTGTGCCAAGATCATAATGATAACCATTCAGTTTCCAGTTCTAGTAAATAACTCTAATTTTAGCCATTTATGTCTAAAAATGAAAATTTCTCTGGCAAGGTATCTATTTCAATATATGATGCACTCGCTATTGATGAAAATTTCACTATCTATGAAAATTTCTGTTGGTTTATTTATCTAGGAAAATCTTCATTATCTGAAAAATTTCTTCCTGAATGCATCACATTTTGGATATTTGTAAGAGTCTTGAATGGAATCTAACTCAAGAACTGTTGAATTAAAGATAAGTGTGAGCTAGTCATTCAATATGTGGCATAACCTAATAGAAGAATTTGTAAAGAAATTTGTCAATTAGTCCAAAAAAAAAAAATGAAAATTTCATTAACAATGAAAATCCTTTTAAATGTTTGAGTTAGAATCTATTAGTTGTTTAAAATAAATTTGTAAAATATAAATTTTTTATTTAAATATTAATTTTTGTTTTTAAATTTGTGAAACTATAATTTATAAATACATCATAACAGTTCTCTGACTGATTAATGACTGTGATTTTGACAAAATTAATACTTTTTTGAATAAGTTATTACATTTAATTATGTATATATATATATATATATATATATATATATATATATATATATATATATATATACTATGTACAATAAATTGTTTATTATACTTAATAGTTAATCACATTTATCATAGATAATTTAAAGATTTTTTGTGTTATTTGTGCTATAATTAGTACTTTATTAATTTTCATAGTTAATACACTTTATATTTATTCATTAATTTACAGAAAGTTTCTTAACTTCACACTAATTTTCAGGAAAACAGAAAATAATCAAAAATTATTTTAAAAGAAAATATTTATAAAGAATTTGATTTTCAATTTAAGACAGGATGTTTTTTAATTTTAAAGATTTTTTTTATTGTGCATATTTACCAATATCTTTTTACATTTAAAAAGTATGTTTTTGTATTTTTTTACATTCAAGAAAAACAGTAAGAATCTAATAATACACAATTAAAAAATAAATTAGATGACATAAATAAGTAGAAAAAACTGCATTTCTTAATTTTTTATGCATAGTTAGTATGAGATGGAACTTTAAAAATATATGCTTTCTTAAATTAACGAAAAATTTAAAAAATTATGAAAAAAATTTTTTTACGACAGCCTTCTTCACACAGGACGAAAATTTTACCAAAGTTTTTATATAAAGTAATATTTATTTCTCAAAATATAATGAAAATGAGCATTTATATATATGAGTGCAATAATAGTAAGAATGAATTGTAATTTTTTAATTGAAGTGCAAGGGAAAAATACAATTATTGAACGGCGCGAGATTCAATTTCATGACCCGGAAAAAGTGTTTTAATAACCAATTGCGCACTCTCTATCCTTCAGAAAAGAAACTTATTGTATTAGAGGAATAATAATTTAAAAATATTTAATGATTTTTTAAATCTATCTCATTACAAATATTATCGTCAACACTTGGTCGAGATCAATAAAACTTAATCTAAACTAAATTTTTTATTTAAAAATAACCAAACAAAACAATAAAGGAAAGCTTTTTTTGGAATTAATGAAATTAATTGTTGAATTTATCGAAAATTAAAACAACTACATGGTTAATTTCACGATTATTAATCTCTCTCTCACTTTCTTTCTTTCTCTGTTAAAATATAACTTATGTCTTAAAAATATAATTTAAATTTTTTTAATTACGTCCTTATATAAGCTCTTTCGAGCAGCATAAGTCTTGCAGTCCAATAAGAGAAATGAAGCTTCTCCAGGAGAGGAGAGAGTCTTGAAGTGAAGAATCGCGGGCCTCTTGGAGGGCAGAACACATCCAAAGGTGCTCGCCATTCATGTCCAAATGTTCATTGCACAAAATGCAGTCAGGTGAGTCCACAAGTTTAATGTGGTGCAGGTGTCCCTGAAGATAATCATGCCCAGTGAGAAGCCTGAAGCAGGACACCCCCATAGCTCTAGGTAGATCCCTGGGGATGCAAGAGGTCAAGAGGCTCCCCCAACAAGCATTAACTGCTTTTTCTTTGTAATAAGCCTGTCGTTGGTTTCGAATCGCTTGTTTTAATAAGTATTTGACATTTCTTAAGCCAATTGGAGTGTTTGGGGGTTTAAAAAAGACGCTTCTTTGGCGAGTAAATCTGCATTTTCATTACCAGGTAAACCACAATGGCTAGGGATCCATTGAAAGGCAATTTCCTTCCCTGCAGTTAGCAAAGTGTTAATGATGGTTTTACATTTTAATTCTATTGATGAAGGCAGGGGATTATAATTTGTCACTGTATGAATTGCAGCCTGGCAATCGACGAGAAAGGCAAATTTCATTTCTGAGAAATCCAGAGTTTTTTGAAGAGCAATTAGAATTGCATACATTTCTCCATCAAAATTGTCAGAGGGTTTTCCCAAAGGCTCTTTGAGTTGGAAAAATTGGAGAAAACTCCAGCTCCCGCTCTCCCAGAGCTACTCTCAGCTGAACCATCGGTATAAATGTGCAGCCATTTGTCTGGAGGGTATCTTTCATAAATAGTGGCAAGAGCAGCAGCCCTGAGCTCTGTCTGAGGGGAGACTCCCTTCTGTACCGGAAGGACAAGATCAAAAACAGGAGTGGCATATTTGAATAGACCTGGGAAAACGGGGGGTTTGGTTGAAGTGGCCCTGTTACTTGGAGTACCAAGAGAGCTGGAAATTGCCTGGAATTCAGGTAAGAAAGTTCGCTGAGATTTGAGTCTCAGAGTACTTGGGCGATAGCCAGGCCAAAACCCCTCCCTGCGAAGTAATCTTTCACCAAGAGTCAGGGTAGCAAAGACTCTCCTATTGAGAGCGACGAAGGCTGTAACAGATTTAGCGTTATCCAGGGTGCACCACGAGGAGGCCTGTTACACTACACCCCTATAATTCAAATTGATTGTGTATTTAAATGGAACTTTCAAGCTTTCCGTGGATTGAGACTAGCTTTCGTAAACTTTAACGAAGTGCATTTTTACATATCTTGAAGGTGGATATCGTAACCCAAAAGAAGCAGAGAGAGAAAATAATTTTGATGGATAATTCTGAGAATTCCCTCAACATATTTAAAACATTTTTGAAAGATCAATTTTAATAATGACAAACGACATCGTTTTCATATGTCTAGCATAAAAAATATTTTTTACCGAGGTATGTTTAAGGTAGTTGAAATATAATATGATGATTTAAGATATTAATTTAATTTTTTAAAATGATGAAAGTTTATCGGAGTTAAGTTATAAAAAAGAAATTAAAAAATTGGTTTTAATTCGACCCGAAACATCAGAATGTTTTAGTACATTTTATTTTGATATACTTAAGAGATGCGAATTTTCTTTGGCACACATGTCATATAATCCAGAATGCCAAATTCTGTGTTTGGTGAATTTTTTGACAGATTTTTTTTATGTATCTGGCAACATGGTTTTTATTACGTCATAGATAAAGAGATCTATAAGAATAATGCAGAAAATTCTATTTTGGCAACTCTAATATTTATGTCATTGCGTACTTCACAACACGTCATCTTGACCGTATTTTTTTCATTGCCAAAAAATTCGGAATTTGGCATTCTGGATTATACGGCATCTGTGCCTTTTCATTCCTCTTATCTGTCCAGAAATAAACGGGAAAGCAAGAAAAACTTACAATGTTAATGTAAAATATCAAGCAGGCTACTTCCGCTACTGAAAATTTATTCAGGGAAAGCCCATTCAGAAAAAGTGATTAATGGGATTTCACATGGACGAGTTTTGAAGAAGGCATCTGCTTCTTTGACACATCTCCCGCGCTTCATTTGAGTAGGAATACATGTATAACGTCTTTCCTGTAAGCAGAAAGCTTGAGATAACAAGTGCCTCCTATAAAAACTTACCTTCATAAAAAACTTCTAAAGGAATTACTTTTTGCCGACAAGTTTGTAAGCAGTTTTTAACAGAAATGTATTTTTGACGAATTTATTCGTATTAATGCTTAGTTTCTTAAAAATATTTAGAAATTCATAGCAACAAGAGAGGGTATAAAATAATCTTAATTTTTGAACAAATCTATTTTATTGATTTATTAAATATGAAACCTATATTATTAAATATTGATTTTTCATAATTTATTGGGTGTACCGATTGTGATAATTTCTGGAGAAAGCGCTTCGGCGTTTATTATTATTATTATTTGAAATCATCTTTTTATAATTTTTGAAGAAATCTATTTTATTAATTTATTAAATACCAAACCCATATTATTAAGTATTGATTATCGTGATTTATTGTATGTACCGATCGTGATAATTCCTGGAGAAAACGCCTTGGCGTTTCCATGTTAAAAGTTATATTTGTAACGGCAAAACGTTTCTGTTAAAATGTGGTGCATACGTGTACTTCAAGAAACGAAAGTATTTTTCGCTTTGTTAAACGAACTGAAAATACTTAGAAAAAGAGGGATATATCAGCAATGATATAAAGATTTAAAGATAATGAAAATATATTCCCAGAGATAAACATATTGTACTGCGAAAAGATGAATGAGTTAAAAAAGATAGATTGGATTTTTGTGATATTATTTTTCAGATCAAAATTTGCTAAATATTTTTAATTCAAACAGAAAAGAATCATACTTCGAATGCATTATATAATGTATAATTTGGCGTAATTATTTTTACTACTAGAAATGAAATTAAAATTTTTATCTTTGATCCAATTTGATGTTTCGTTGTTGCATATCTTATATTATAGTTCAAATATCATACACATAAACTTCTGTTGTTGTTGTTACTTATATATATGATAATTGGACAAGCCAAGGTTGCTATGCCGTTGGCTAAGCGAATTTAGGCCAGTAGGGTGCATCTTTTGCTTAACCAGAGCACCACGAAGGTGAATGTACGAACTTTGCTCTAAGACTCCTCCGATAGATGGCACCACCAGAGGATCCACTCCCTCTATTTTGACATTAATCTATAAGGGGGAAGACATTTTATCCAGACTATCACACCCATGGTAACTGATCAGCGACAAACCACAAGATTTTCGATTGCATTGCATTTATTTTATGAGGAATCAAGATATTTTCCATAAAATAAATGGGCAAGTTCTCCATATAATATATATATTTTTTTATCTTTGTTCAACCTTTTCTTGAGAATGATGGTTTTTATGTACAAAAATTCTATAACCTTTAGTTCACCTAATTTGCAGCATAATATGTTATATGTTTTACTCATTTATAAAGTGATAGTCAAGATTTTGCTTTAATTCCAGAAAATTCTGTTTGTGATAAAAACTTCAAATGTAAAGATTCTAATTTGCTTGATTCAGTAATGCGAAATTTACCACAACATTCCAAGTGTTTCTGAAACTTAGGATTGAAAAAAAGTGAAAAATGATTGAATATTAAACTTTTCTTTGTAGATAAACATTATTAACCATGAATGAACTCATGGAATTTCAAAGTTAAGTATTAATTAAAAAATTTGATAAAATTGAAAATCCAATTTATTCAGCCAATATAAATTGATATTTTACGAAAATTATTAATAATAGCCGAAAAAGCTCTTTTTTAAATAGTTTCGAAAGTTCTGATAAAGAATATTTATCTTCAAGTTATATAGATATTTTAAGACATTTTGTAAAACTATAGATTCTAAAAATGTTGCATTCATGATTTTCTGTATGTACATGGATGTTGAATGAAGTCTTTAAAAAATGCTGTTATTGAGCAAAGTTTTGAAATTTTTAAAACAGTAAAATAATTATCAAGAAATTAAATTAACTGATCAACTACAAAGCCTTTAAATATTTGGCAAAGAGGTCGTAGGATGCCAGATTCTGAATTTTTTTGGTGGTTCAGAAATGTTACAAAGATGATGTATTATGACGTTTCGCGATGATGTGTAAATACAAGAGTTGCTAAAATAGAATTTGCTTCATAATTCTTATCTCTATGACGTAATAAAAACCAGGTTGACAGATAAACAAGAAAATCTTCCAAAAACAATCGCCAAGCTCAGAATTTGGCATGCTAGGTTATACGACATCTGTGCCGATTTAAAAAATAAAAGGCCCTTATTCAAGTGTCGCAAAAGATAAATCCCGGAAACATTCAGATGTGGAATCAGAAAGCAGTAGCGCAACATACGCTTCCCATTGTTTAAATGTAATTAGTATTGAACCCAAGACCTCATGATCTGAGAAGAGCAGCCCTACCACTAGGCAACGGTGAACTCGTATAACACTTGGAAATTATAATAAATGTTAATTATACTGAAATCAGTTGTCATCATTAATGTCTCTGAAGTAGAAGCCGAATGGGGGTTTCCGTTTAATAGTTCGCGGGTTCGAACCCCCCTTCGAGCTAAGATATTTGCATTGATTCAGAATCCATTTAAATATAAATTCTCGTCTAATTATTACTCGTGCGCAAAAAAAAAAGACCGTAGAGTGACAAACAAGCTAACCATTTTAACAGGACATGTATATCCTACTTTAGCAACAATGATATTTGAAACTTATTTGATATGCAAATACCAGGTTTTCCTTAAGATGATCGATTTGCTTCAGCAAATTCTTTAAGCCTACTGGATGGAAATCTATATTTCTAAAGAATTATAATAAACTTTTCTACCATAAAACTTGTTTATTTGAAAGTAAGAACCTAATTTATAAACATGAATTCTAATCATACTGCATCTGTTTTATAGGGTCTTAGAAAACTTTTTGAATTTGATCTCAATATAAATTCAAAGTAAAAATTTAATAGATCAGAAGATTTTGTTAAATATTTTAGCATTCATATGTATAACATAATTTTGACTTGTATAGTATATTTCTGTATACGTAAAACTTTTGTTTGTATATATAGTAAAATATATATACATCTGAACGTACTGTTTAAACTATAAAGTGAATTATAACATAATTAGTAATAACATAATACACGTAACATAATTAGATCTGATATCTTTTTTTGATAAAAATTTGCGTGTACAAAAACGATAACGGTTGATTTATTCTGGATTATTTTTAAATTTTCCTCTTAAAAGCTCTCAGTATTTTAATAAATATTTAAAGTGTCTTAAATAAGAAAAATGAATTTGAGGAAAAAGGAAACTATATTATTTAAATATATTAAATAAAACAATTTCTTAGTTTCATTGAAACTTTAATTTTGAGAATTTATGTGAAAATCATTATTCAGCGAACGATTCAAGAATTTACTTAAGATATTTTGAAGCTTTAAAATTGAATATCAAATTATTATTTAGTTGGTAAATATAGCAAATAAAAAAAATTAATGTCCATTTTTATGCTTCCTGAAAAAGTTTTATGTGGAATATAAATTAAATGATAAGAATGTTTGCAGAATGATAATAAAATTTATGTCATATATTTTGGAATTTATGTTTCTGATTTTCTTCTTTTTTCGTAATTTTATATTTCGGAGGGTTTGATAAAATTGTAACACCAACCAGCTTTCACACAAATTCACAATGAAGTAACTTGTTATCAAAGGAAGCAATTTTTGTGCTTAATTTTTATCACTCCTAATTTGGCACAGGTGCCGTATAATCCAGGATGCCAAATTCTCAGTTTGGCGATTTTTGGCGGATTTTCTTATGTATCTGGCAACCTCGTTTTTAGTACGTCATACATATGAAGATCTATAAGAATTATGCAGAAAATTCTATTTCGGCAAACCTAATATTTACATCATTTAGGACGTCACGATACATCATCTTGGCAACATTTCTTCATCGGCAAATAAATTCTAAATTTGGTATCATGGATTATACGGCACCTGTGCCCATAATTTTTAAGATATTTTCATTTCTATTCAAAATTATATAATAATTAATAAATATAATGAGATGATTGTTTTTGAAAAATAAACTTATGAGGTTCACTTAATTATTCAAGTCGTTTAAGTAGTTATAGTAAATTTAAAGTAGTTAATATATATATATATAATCAGTATCTTAAACATAATACTATTGTTTCACCATATTTTCTGTAATAGCAACTTACAGGATTTAGAGTATTTTTGAATTAATCTTTTTAATTGTTTTACGGTTAAAATTCAATATTTTGAATTAAAATATTAAGAAATAACGTAGTTTCATAAAAGCATTTATCTTTTCGTAATTACAACAATGTGAGTAACAAAGAAATACTAATACACAGTTGAAACCTACGTTAACTTACAACGCAACAATGCATACGTTTCTATAGCAATGGCATGATTACACACAGTTTTAATTACTCTCTTATCATTTTTAATATACTCGATTTCAAAAATATATCTTTTAAAATGCCCAAAATGCCCGAAAATGATGAGCAGTGAAGGATTTAATCAAAATAAACAACAACTCTCAAAATTTTGCAGACATTTTGTCTGTAATATTTGCTCACGAAACTTTATTCTTGTGTCGATGTTTATAATTTTGTTATATTTCTTAATTATTTTACTTCAAGCAGTCATGACGAATTCCAGTGGTGATACATACGTAAGAAACAAATACAAAATCTTGAGTAAAACAAACGATAGCTTTGAACTTCAGCATTTAATGAAGAAACTAGAACGGTTCCTGGATAATTCTAAGATGTTACTTAATATGAACAGTCAAATGGAACCCCAAAAAACAACACTTAATACCTCAAAGAGCATCAAGCGAGAAATAAAGCCTTTTATCAACAGTTCTTTAGAAAGTAAAATAGATGCAATTGAAAACCAGTCAATAACCGGTAGAGAGATTAAAATTTTTAATTCTCATAAAAGACACCAGCTTAGAAAATTAAAGCTACCGAAATTAGCAAAACATCTCTCAGATTTTCAAGGAAACGAGACTGGTGGTAAACAAATAAAAAAACCGCTTAATGATATTGTAATTAAAATACTTCGCAAATATTTTAGGAACAAAAATAATGATAACAGTCCTATTAATCGTAATAGAAAAAATGAAACTAATTTAAATGACAGACAGCAATTTTTAATCGAGCCAAAAGAAGAAAGATTTGCCAATTTTCGATCAAATGCAATTCCTCAAGGAAGATATCTTAAAAGGATATCGAATTCTGAACATGAACCAGTAAATCACAGTGGCAGAAATAGAATGTTCAATGGACGATTTATTCACAGGTCTAAAATATTATCAATAATTGACGAATCAATGAATATTGATCAGCTTTTGAAAGAAAAGCAATCAAATGCAACTACAACTGAGACTACTCAAACAGTATACTATGATTCTGAAGAAGTCTCTAAGCATTTTTCACCCACTGAAGAGGGAAATAAATATACCAAAATTGTCACCCAATCACCGCCAACAATATTATATACAGAATTTACGCCTACTTTAGAACTGGCAAACAAGAAATTACCCTCCGAAATTACTACTCTATCACCAATAACAGCAATAGAGGAAGAAGAACTTACATCTACTTTGGTTGAAGGTCTACTTAGTACTTCTTCTAAAGCACAGAAGATTGTTTTCGATAATACCGAACCATCCTTGGTAGAGAAAAAAATACTCACGGATAGTAATGATAATTTTACCTATGAAACTGAATTACTCTCAACAGATTATAAGACATCGGAAACAATTTCAGACGAGACAACAATAATGTATATCGATAGCATGTCCTCGATATATACAGAACCAGCAATTTTAACGGCATCATCAGCATTTATAGAGGGGAACAGCGAAAAATACCAACAACTACGGAATTCTACAAGTGACCCAAAATGGTTAACAACTCTTGCAGATATTATAAAGGATTTCATGAAATGCATCAATTCGTCTTTTCAAGAAGACAAAGACTTGGAAGACATTGACCTTGAAACGTACATATCTTATGATAAAATAGCTTTCAACGAAACTTATTTTACTCACAAGAGTTTGATGACGATTGGGGACCTGGGGATTGTATTAGAGGGCACAGTACTTGGTAAGTTATAATTGCCTGTAAGCACTTTAATTCTAAACCATTTAATCGCAGAAATTCTCTTTTGTAAAAAATGGAGCATTAATTTTTCAAAACGTCTGTATAGTACTCACAACATTAGATATATCTTCTGTCAAAACTTTTTTTTCACAAAAAATAGGCATGGTAAATTCAATGAAAATTTAATTTTGGAAGTCCAATTAAACAGATAGATATCTAGTGAAACAAAAAATTTTAACTAAAAATCTAATTGAATGTGCTAATTTCGCGTGCATGAACAGGGACATCTGTAATTCATCTAAAGTCGTTTTGAAACTAGTATTTAAAATTTGATCAATTAGAAATTTCTCTTATCTTCCAATTTTTTCGAAATTGTAAGTCATTAAAAAATATATATTGTTGCTGTTACTTATGACATTTGGACAGCTCAAACTTGCTCTGATAAGGCTATGCGAATTTAAGTAAATAGGGTGAAGGTGCATGTACCACGAATGTGAAAGAGCACCATGAAGTTGAAAGTACAACTTTGCTCAAAAACTCCTCCAATAGATGGCACCACCAGAGGAATATCAGCAACTTCTTCAATTTTGACATTAATTGAGAAGGAAAGGAAATTTTCTCCAGACCAACATTATACAACCATAGTAGCTGATCAACGACGATTTTAAATTTTAAGTATTTTTTAAATATAAAAATATTAAAATCCCTATCTGTCAGTAATTATAATGTATACGTAAATATTTTCATAAAGAAATAATAGCCGAATTTTTTTAATGTTTACTTTTATACGCTCATTCATCAATTACATTAATTTTACAGAAATATTACAGTGCAAATTCAAAACAAATCATTCATATATTCTGATATAATTTTTATCTTTTAAATACATTAATGAATAAAGCTTAAATTTTATGATTAATTTAAAATACTTTATTTAGCATAATTAAATTCAAGTAATATTATTATAATTTCAACTGATAGAAAAAGTAAAAAAGTTTAAATATTCCAAACAATGGCTAAAATAAGCCCCCTTTCATTGTTTAATAAAGTAAATATGAAAAACATCGGTACTACTATAAAATTTAAATTAAGTTACATCAAAGAAATTTTTTTGTTAATTTTTTTAATGATTGTTGATATCACTATGGTATTAAAACTTACAATACTAACAAAATAATTCTTAAATCAAATGTAATCCACAGAAAACACAAAGATGCTGGACATCCATCGGGCTGCTGCTGGCAGCCGCTAGTAAGCCTCATCGGCTCCTTCAATAAAATGGTTGCTGCCATTGATGCTGAGATGGCAATACGGTACGCTATTGGCCCAGCGCTGGGTGGCCAGTAATGCCGTATTGGCTCATATAATTGTCGGTACATATACCCATATACGGTTATCTATCGGCGTTTTGCTTTTTGGCCGACTGTGGCCGCTTTTACAGATCTAGTTAAGAGTCCAACCAGTTTATTATTTCTGATCTCTTATGGGGCATCGTCAGCAAAACTTCTGATGGCCATGACATAGTTGGTTCGGTTTTGTGGTGTAAGGTCCAAATAAGGGCAAGTTGCGCCAGCCATGCCATGGGCATCACATCTATTAACATGAGGTGTCACGTCTACTCCTACTCACACTCCAAAATTCAAACCTCGCAGAGCATTAAATAGTTTGAGTTCCTCATCGCCTTTCCGATATAGTGAGAAGCAATCTTCCATTTTATTAATTAATTTTCTTATATTATTGAGTAAAAATTATATAAATATTGTAATTAAAATTTATTTCATAAAATTTACTAAATGTTTTATTAACAATTGAGGAAAAATTATAATACCTCCAATTATACTGTAATTTTAAACTGATAAAATTGTTCTTGCTTTTGAACTTTCGTATAATTACCTGTATTATTAGACACACCGATCCGTATAACCCAGGATGCCAAATTTGGAAAATTTTTTGGCGATGAACAAATGTTGCCAAGAGGACGTACTGTGATGTGCGCGATCTCATAATTACAAGGGTTGTCAAAATAGAATTTTCTGCATAATTCTTATAGGTCACCATACCTATGGCGTAATAAAAGCCCTGTTGCCAGATACATAAGAAAATCCGACAAAAAATCACCAAATTCAGAATTTGGCATCCTGGTTATAAGGCATCTGTGCCGAATTTATTTATTAAAAATAATGTTTTTTGAATAATCATAAAAAATACTCCATTTATTTTCCATCATTTTATGCTTTGAATATCGAACAGAAATTTGCATGTTACTTGTTTATGTTTAATAGAATAATCACTTATTGAAACGGTTTAAAATGAAAAAATGTAATTAAAGTAAGACAGTATGATAATGCTGGTACATAAAATGTTTCGAAATATCTATTTAATAGTAAAGTAAGAGAAAGGGTTTTTAATTATTAATAATTTTTATTTATTGTTCATCTTTGCTATAGCTAAAATTTGGGTTGTCCCCCAAATTCCGAATACTGTTACAGCTTTTCTGTTAATATTTCTATTGCAATTTCAATCCAATACAAATAATTCTCAGTATATTAATTACATTTTAAGGATTTTAATTTTTTTAAGAAAATGATTTTGGTATTTTTCTTTACATAATACTCCGAATAATGATGTTTTTTTTATAAACATTAGAATAAAAATTAGTATTAGTGTCATGTTTATTAAACAAACTAAAATAAAAAATCTTAAAATCTACTTTTATCATAGAATCAAAGGAGTCAAAACAGAAATCAAATAAAACAATTTTTTATAACAAAAAAAATTAATTAATTATTGAAAATATCAACTTATAATTAACTATTCAACATATGGTTATAGTAAAAATGGGCATCAATTGAAAAGAATTTGATCTATTTTTTTCCATATAAAGAATCTAATTTAACAGAAATAGTTTTTTATTATGTATAAAATTTTATTTATATCCATATTTCCTGTTTGAATAGTGAATTACTTTTTATATATACTTAACATAAAACACAAATTTAGTGTTAGAAATTTAGAGAAAATTTGTGTATTTGCAATGTGTACAATTTTCCTCAGATTTTTAAGGATTTCTTAATATTAAAAGAGTGTTGTGTTGATGTGGCATTCATTTAATTATGTAATTACATGAATATATATAATCATTTTACAAATATAACATAATCAAATTATGATGATGTATTCAAGTTTCGCAAGCAGTGTTAGAATTTTGATTCACCAGAAACTTTTAAAAATATAATCCACATTTAAAACCAATAGTCTTAAGGAATTTTTTTAATTTTGCAGAGTCAAAATGCAAGTTAGTAAATGAAAGACAGTATATTTAAATGCAACATTAGGCCTCTAAATCTAAAACAGTTTTGTAAAATTTGTTTTAAAATGTAAAGTTTTAATATTCATGAAAGACTAATTAGTAAAACAAAATATAAGACACAAAAAATTAGGAACAGCCATTTTATAATTAGCCGTACTTAGACTCCGGAATACAACCTTGTCACATGTCGCAACAATCTGCTATCTGGTGTTGTGAAAGAGAGAGTATCAGTCAAGAATTTGTGGGTGTGAGAATTGAATGAAAAAATTCTGTTCTTAGCAAATTCTGTTTCGGCCACATATGCTTAACTTATTTTACGTTAAAAGATGCATAATTATTGGAGCTTTCCTTTCTGACGAATATGTGTCTAAAAAGTCAAAATTTGAGTATTTTAAGCAGCACTATGTCAAGGATTATAACAACTTACACATAGTTAGAAAAGATGACCTTGTTGTAGCAGGAAAAAGAAAAGTAGTTATTGTTGCAGCAGCATACTTCCCTGTAATTAACTCGAGGATGGGTTGTATACGAGGGATCACTTTTTTCAGTGCGCGTTGTTTCTTCACCATTGTCGGCGTGAGATCATCTTCGAAGATCCATACTTTGCTTTCATGACGTGTTGAAACGTCAAAAAACGGCATGTACGTTTCATCACCTGTTACAATTTTAGAAATGATGCGGTGGCCACCATCATTCAGCATATTAAGAGTTTCTTTACTGATTCTGACACGCTCCTCTTTTTGATGCTCAGTTAAACTATGGGGAACCCAACGGCAAACTACTTTTTTCATATGTAATTCTTCATGAATTATTTTGTGTATGGCTGCGGATCCAATGTTAAGTTCCTTCTGTATCATTTAATAGGTACAGCGATTATCATCCATTAACATTTTTCGTATGGCAGACACATTATCCGGGATTACTGCCGACGGTGGTCTTCCTGTGTGTTCTTCATTCTGAAGAAAACTGCGACTTTTTCTAAATTCTCTAAGCCATCTGAATACAGTAGCACGAGCTGGAGATTTATCACCAAATGCTAATTGCAACCGTTGAACACATTCTTCTTGATTGAATCCTGCTTTGAAATCGTAGAAAATCATAGCGCGAAAATGTTCTCGCGTCAACTCCATTTTCTCTTCTGTTTAAAATTTATTCCACACTAAACAAGTTGAAGTAAGTCAGTAAAAAACCGTCTTCTGTGTTAAAATACTTTGTACTTTAAAATTAAACCGTTATTTTTATTTTGTAAATTCTCGTCTGCGCGTATCTCAAAACTTTCAGAGTAACCCTCGAATGTTTGCAGAAGCAACCAGCTGGGAGTCTCTTCGTAATGTAGAAGCAGAGATCAAACAGAAGACCCCAAATGGACCTCCAGAGATATCATTTCACTCGGAGGACATTGGGACTACGACTATTTGGCCTGACCCAGCAGACTTTAGTGAAAACAAAGGATCTTTGGTTAAGCGGGAATTCGAACTCACTACCTTCCGAAAAAGAGAGCGCTACCCTAACGAACCTGGCGAGTCCGGTTCTTAAGTAAAAGTAGTCGAAGCTGACCAACTTGCATTGGCCAGTGTTGTAAAAGATAATTATCTAAAACATAAGACTACACTACTGTAGTAAAAAAGTAATGCAGACATTTTGAATAGGAAAATGTCATTTTATAAGTAATCGCACGAAAGGAGAAATGTAACTAAAGCATGTCAAATAATCCATTCTTTTTTGGGGAGGAAATTATTTCTTTAGCAAATGCAAATGTTTTCGATTTTTTAAACATAATAATTTTGGCATTAATCACTGAGAATGTAGTAGAGAATTTTACTGAAGACAAGTTATGAAGAATTCCAAGTACTGCTTTTGTTGATAATATACCTCAGATTCAAAGACGAACTTAATGAATAATCAGGAATATTGCAAAAAATAGTTTTTTATTGCTTACTAACAGTGGAAATGATTAAAAAATTAAGAAGATGGTTGAAGTCACAAGAGCAAGGATGAGCGTGTCTTGAAATTCATGAATCCAACAGGCAACACAGATGATATTTCTTAAGAGAATTGTAACGAGGGAGGAAAAATGTTTATTGTATTACAATCCAAAATCAAAGAAAAGTTTGGCTGAATCCTGAAAAAGCAAATATATATCAACATTGCAGCGAAACATTCATTGTAAAAAAGTTTATGGGCGAATCTGGTTAAATAATAAGGTTGTTTTTTGTCATAAATTGCTGCTTCTAAGTATAAGCGTACCTTCTAGTCACTATAAACATCGGCATATAATTGAAGTAAAAAAGAATAAGCAGAAATGCCCATTTACTGACAAAGGCTTGTGCCCTGTAAACATTGCTTCATAATAAAGAAAATCAGTGTATCACAAAACTGCTCAAAACACCTTTGAGCAGTTACATTTGTAACATCAAGGGTAAAATTCAGACATTGTCCTTAACGAATATCATTTGTTTCTATTGCCACACAATATCTTCTTTACCTGTTTGGATGGTTGACAACGCCATGGTATGAAAAGGCAAATCGTTCTAAACTCCTGAAATTCTTCAGCTATCTGACCGATGGAAGTATTAAATAATGATGCATTCCATTTTACATTTTGACGAATTAAAGTATTTTCTGAGCACTCAGTTATATAAAAATCATTCTGAAACTTTTTTATTACTTCTCCCAATATAATATAGTTTTTGTATTGGATAAGTTTCATGCTATTTAAATTTGTATTGTAGTATTAACCTCATTTTTATAAGTTAATTAATTACAAACTTTTATAGTTAAAACGTAATGAGCGATAATACAATGAACATATAACAACTGAACAATATTAAAATTACTTAACACTTCAAGAGCATTTTTTTAAGAATAATGCTCACTTCATTAAAAATAATAAATCGAGAATTATTTTATACATGGGGATATTTATTACAGGTTCATTTGGGTTTGGCATGGTCCTTCTGGCTATTATAATACTCGCCTTCAGTAGGGCGAAAGAAGGTAATGGTTTTCTTGATTTAAATGGCAGTAACGGAAAGATTCTCACCAAAGATTCAGTTTCATCATCAAAGGGGCCTTCAGTAAGCCTTCCTTTATTTTCTCCATCCTCAAGTTGCTCAAGTCTTGTCTCCCTAACTACAATTATACAAGATACCGCACGAGATCCAGAAAATGCTCTTTATGATTGGGAGAAGGTTCAGAATTTTATTACCATGGAGGACAAACTTGAAGGCATGTTTTTGGAAAAGAATGGTATACAATAAGAGTTTTCAAAAATAGGTTTTCAAGCAATTTTTTTTCAAGTTAAAATATAATTTTTATGATAAAATTCCATATAATCATGGTGTCCAGTGTGATTCAAAAATAAATTGGGTTCATATGATTGAGATTCCATTGAATATTTATCCGTTAATATTTTTATAAAAATGGGTATTTATGAAATTGTTAACTTAGTTTTTGTCTTTTTATTTATGTAATTTAATATTATGTGTTAACAATATTTTTTTCAAAATGATTTGCCTAATATTTCATATTATTCACATAATTAAAAAATTGAACACTTCGCTGGTTAAGGAATAATTTAATTTTGATTGTGTTCAAAATTTGGTATTTGTTGACGTTTTTTTTTTTGAAATATAAATTTATATTTTTAAGTTTTAATCATAAAATTACAAATACAATAAAATACCTTTGGAATCCTAATATAAAAGTTATTTTTCCGTTAGTAGTATCTAATTCATTGTCATACTTAAATATTATTGCTATTTTCTAATTGTGGTACCATTAATTGTTAAGAATAAGTAAATTTTGCTAAGACGAAAAACACAAAATTATGAAATATTTCTGTTAAGCAGCTATTTTAATACACAATCTTAGTTGATACCATTAGTTTAAAACAAATAAAGGTAATCAATAAATCACAGATATTTCATTTATACTCAGTTACTCAGACATCTGTGGCTCACAGACCTATGTGATGTTCGGATAGAGTCAATTGATCAATTTCTCTATCCACCTTGGTATGAACCAACAAATACCTTTATAAATACCTTTGCTCAGTTCAAAAAGTCCGACACAACACCTATTGTTTTTCAGCAGCTATACTTTTCTCATCGCTGTCAGTATCAATCATATAAACCTGTATTCACAGATGGTTCTAAAACAGCAGGACATGTGGGCTGTGGAATTTTTACCAGTAATACAGATTTTAATTACAGCCTACATCCATCCTGCTCCATCTTTACTGCTGAAGCAACCGACATTTACTATGCGCTTCAGCATGTGAATACAGACGACTATCATCAATATTGTATATATACTGACAGCATGAGTATTATTGAAGCCTTGAAAAACAATAGCGTTACCTGTCATCCTATTGTGTCGAGAATTTTCAAAGCATTGGATTCCCTTGCTGGCAAGGGAAAAGAAATTGTATTTTGTTGGATACCAAGCCACATGGGTCTTGAAGGAAACGAGAGAGCGGATGCAGCTGCAAAGGCTGCTGAAGATCCAATTTTACTATCGATTCCGCTCTCAGATGTGAGAAAGGGTATAAAAAGATTTGTTTATTCTCTTTGGGAGGAATCATGGGACTTGCAGGTCGGAAACAAACTCCATACCATTTTCCCATCCCTCATTTCATTATCAGTTTTACCGTTACGAAGTGCAGATGTTAGGTTGACTCGCCTTCGTATCGGACACACACGTTTCACACACAGACATTTGTTTTTAAATGAACTAAATCCGTGGTGTGAAACGTGTGATGAACCATTTACTATATATCATATTTTAATTTCATGCCATATTTTTAACCAACAACGTTTACATTATTTTAATACTGATATTTTAACTTTATTTGATTTAATAGGGGATCCACCCCATAGAAACCTTTTTGCCTTTTTAAGGGCTATAGGTTTCCTTCATTTTATCTAATTTCGATTACAAAATTTTAAATTATATACATTTGAATTTTTCCTTTTATATATTTTAGAATTAGGTTTTAAAATATTATATACATTGAATTTTGTTTTTTAAAGTTTTAATGTTAAGTTTGGAAAAAAAACTAATAATTATAAAATTAAAAAAGATAAAAAATCGTATACTTGGCGCAGCATGTCCAATTTTGGACCTTCCGCCATAAAATCCAACCAACCAATTACTCAGAATAATAAATGAAACTATTATATACATGAAGAGTGAAGTACGAAAAAAACTTCCTTAATGATTGCCAGTTTAGATAGATAATTGAAAAAGAAAATTACTTTGGCACAATTTCGTTTTAACCCAGTTGGAAGAAAATATCAAATATTTTTTAACAAACAATTATACAAAAAACTATTGTAATTTTTATTTTTGCAGTTGGTAAAAAGTTGTTTAGATACAACATTTAAAAATGCTCCTGTTTAAAAGATTCATGGATTGCATTAATTTCAATCTAGTTTGGCAATTAGAGGACCGTGGTAACCTGGTTGGTTAGAGTGTCATTCTGACCACCGGAAAGTAGTCAGTTCGAATAACGGCTTAACAAAAGATTCATTGTGTTCAGTAAAGACAGCTAGGGAGCTATAAATAAATCTGGTTGCAATGTCCTCCAAGTGAAATGATACCGCCAGGAGTATCAAGTCAAGTGTTATTTAGTCTTTTGTATGATCTCTTCTTCTAAATTATGAAGACTCCCACGCTACTGCTTCCACTAAAACGGGTAGAGCCAAATTTAGGGCTAATTATGGGGACATATGCTGGTGCAACAAAAAATTTAACAAATCAAATAGTCATATGATGCTAAAGTGTGCATTTCTGAATCGAAAATCTATTTATAATGTTTTCGGCGAAATCTACTCCTTAAAAATATTTACTTTCAATGGAAATCAAAGCCTGAATATTTTTTAGAAAATGTTTGTATTTAAAGAAATAGCTTTTTACAAAATTAATAACATTATTTTGTTTCATAATTTACATTTCATGGTAAAAATATAATAGAAAAGAATATAAAAAAGAAGAAAAGGTAATTTATATAATAAAATTCTTTGTTTTTTTTCGCGATTGACATTTATTTATAAAAGTTCCTTTTTATAAGTTTACTTTACTTCAAAATATCTGATGTTCTTTAACATGCAAGCGCAACATTTTCACATCACACAGCTATAGGTAATTGTGAATATTCCCTTGTGATTAATATTGAGATTATTTTTATAATGATAACATGTTTGATAAACTTATCTTTATGCTGTTTTCTTCACTATTAAGTACTTGACACAAATTAGTTTTGAGAGGTAGGCAAAGGTTAAAGATTTTGAAGTACATATCAGGTAGGAGTTGGGGAGCGGACGCTTAAACTTTGAGGAACCCCTACATAGCCCTTACCCGTCCAATATTTGAATATGGTGTTCAGGTGTATCAATCTGCCTCTGCCAGTAATCTCGATAAACTAGAAAGAGTACAGTTGTCTGCTGCCAGAATCATCACCGGCCTCCGAAATAGCTGTCCAAGAGACATTGTTCTTTATGAAGCTAATCTACTCCCCCTTGGACTACGAAGAAAATGTTTATTAACAAACTACTTTGCCAGACTTGCCAGTTACGGTGACCAGAACCGAACATCTAGTTTTGTAGGTGTCTGGAGATCTAACCAACGATTAAAGCGTGATAGCCCACTGAGTAAGGCGCAGAGAGAAGGTTGTTTGCTGGAGAACGTGGAGCCCGTTTCCTTGGCCTGCCGCACGGGGCCAAAGTCGACCTTTCATGATCGAGTCTTTTTTAGGACTGAACTATGCTCTCACTCTAACAAGAGAACTCAACACCCAGAATATCTCAGACAGCTAGCTTTAGAAGTAATCCAACAGATTCCTCTTAATGCACTGCAGATTTACACGGATGGCAGTAGGGGTGAGGGTGCTGAGTCGGGTAGTGGCGTGTTTGTTCAACAGGGAGATGGCAAAAAGATATGTAGAAGAAATCCAAATTATTGTTCTGTTTTTCGAGCTGAGCTTTTGGCAATTGAAGAGGCTTTAAATTTCTGTGTTACTGAGGGTATAGTCTCTGATATCTGGATCCTCAGTGATAGCCGAAGCTCCATACAACATCTGGCCCAGTGGTGGCGGCATGGTGACATAACAACAACTAGAATAGTACAACATCTTACTAATTTGAAAGCTAGTATCATAGTCTTCCAGTGGGTGCCATCTCATTTTAATGTGTATGGGAACGAAGTTACGGATCAGTTAGCCAAGGATGGAAGCCTACAGAATATCATCATTGGAGACTGCTTGTCGTCCTCAGAGCTGACCTCTAGAGTTAGGATGGATATCAATGCTACTTTTTGCGATACCATTCCTACCCACAAATGGTACACATGCAAACATCTTGGGTCCGCACTAGTGGGTAAACACAAGAGATGCAGCCAAACGGCTTTGACAAGACTGCGAAGTGGCCACCTACTTGCTCAGAGACACGTCTCTGGTACCAAGGTCTACCCTCTCTGTCCCAAATGTCAAGTGGTTCAGGCCTCCCCATCTCATATTTTTCAGTGCATTGAATGTGAGAGAGGGGACAAAGATTTGAGACCGGAGGTGGTGCTTGAGAAATTGACTATTTTTGGATTCATGGGGCTGGTGTGATGGCACTGTCACACCAGTCGGGGATAAGCAACAACACCAACACTTGACACAAATCACAGTATTGATGACAACACTATGTTAAAACGTAATCATACATGTTTTTATGGACTTGATTATTAAAATTTAGTGTTCAGCCATGTTATTAAAATCATTTATCCAATTAAGTCATTAAACTAAATAAAAGCAAATTATAGTTTTGAATAAAATATGCACCTTGCAACTTCAAATTAATCCAGACTTGATACTGATTAAATAAAACTCACTGTTCCATTAATCAATCAAAAGTGATTTTTACTAAGTAAGGCTGAAAACTTTGTTCTGCTAATAAGTAATTACCTCATGAATAAATAATATTATTTGTGAGATTCTATGTAGATATTTTCAAATAAATTTTCAGCTAAAATTAAAATTATATAAAAAAGAAGATAAAAATATATATGAGACAGTGAAATCACTTTTGCTTTACTAATAGAGGTCTAAAAATGCATACCATGTGATAAATTATATACTTATTAAAAGTTATAAAAAATTAATTTCAAATAATATAAAATCTGCTATGCACCGTATTTCCTGTTAAAAACTC
Organism: Latrodectus hesperus; assembly: GCA_037975125.1. Taxonomy (NCBI): domain Eukaryota; kingdom Metazoa; phylum Arthropoda; class Arachnida; order Araneae; family Theridiidae; genus Latrodectus; species Latrodectus hesperus. The sequence goes on along the minus strand of CM075853.1, from coordinate 122,373,401 downwards.
ATTTAACATTTTCTTGAAAGTAGAGCAGTAATTGAGCGTTGTAAGCAATTTATACAATCGTTGATGTTAATATAGCCTCAACACTGATAGCACTATATCAAACTTATAAGCAGCAAACAAAAGAATAGTTATTTTTAGAGATTTTTAGAGTTTATTAAGAAAATTTTATATTTAATTCTTTAATCTTACATACATTCTAGATTATTTGTTTGTCTAAGATAATTAGAAATGTGTAAAAATTTACAGTTTTTTTTAACCGTTTGAAAAGATAATTTTTGATAAAGTGTTTAAACGATTTAAAGCCTATTAAATAAAAGAAAATTATTAGATTATCAAAATAAACTATGACAATATTTCTATACATTATCATAAAAGTAACATACTATCTATAGGATCAAAACAGAAATGAGTTAAAAGTGATTATATTTTCATTTACTGAATTATTATAATTATCGCTTTAATCCATAAATAAGACCATGAAATTTATGTTGACATATACATGCTAACCACAAAGTAAATAGATGAAAACTCTTTCGTAAGTTTTCGCAAACAAGATACCCAAAATAATACCGAAATATTAGTCCCAAAATATAGTAGTACTAATTTCAATGTAAAGAAATGTTAAAAACCAATAGTGAACAGTAAAACAATAAATAATTAATCTTAATATAATTCTCTTTAGTGCTGGTGTTGGCGTTTTTATACACCAGTCAATGAAAATATAAACATCTCTAACATGCTTTATTCTCTAGCACATTTGCTGGAGATTAAACACATGTTGATTCCATTCTTTGGTTTTTTAAATGTGTGTGTTTTGTCCATCTATATCCTCAACCATACCTCATATGATTTACAGAAAAAAACTTATGGAAAATAAACATGGCTGTGTTAATTGAGAATAGAGGCAGCCTAAGAAAGATGTGTTGTTGTTAATAGCGACTCTTGACTAAACAACTTACTTCTAAAACCTGGGCTGACCCTCCTGTTCACCCTTGGTACTTCCAAAGACATCATAGAGCCGCCACAACATTTAAGGGCTCCAGAGTACATCAGACGACACTGTCTCGACTTTCTACTGGCCACTTGAAGTGTATGATCTTTGAAGACGGTGAAAGAAAATACCCATCATGCCCCAAGTGCGACAATGCTTCGTTTTGCCCGCAACACATCTTGAAGTGTTTGGGGTTTTCTCGTGAAGAGGCCGTGAAAAGTCCACATCTGCTTTTGGACTTTTTGGCTATCTATGATCTCATGGATCTGGTCTAGTGGAACTAGAGCAGATGGGGATTAGTCCTACCCACCACCACGACTCTTGAATAAGCCAATCTCGCTATGCCTTTGGCTATGCAAATTTAAGTTAGTAGGGTGCGTCTTTCGTTTAACCAGGGCACAACGAAGGTGAAAGTACGACTTTGCTCCACTCCTCCGATAGATGGCACCACCAGAAGATCCATTTCCTCAATTTTGACACTGTTCTTGAAGGAGAGGAAATTTTCTTCAGCCCATTACAACCATGTCAATTGCTCAACCACCGACCACAGTACTTTTAAAAAACATGTAACCTTGGCAAGGATTCGATCATCTTAGAAAGAGAAATTGTACATTATATCTTCGAAAAATGGCCCTTAAAATGACTGTGTCACAGGTAAATGTACAGTTAAACAGTAAAAGAGAGGAGTATAGTGACTTGGGGCAAGCTATTTTCACATAAAATCATAGAATTAATTCGAAACTATATTTAGATATCTTCATTTTTCATTGCCACGCCAGTGCCATTCAAGAAAACCTGGCAGAGATATCTTTTTTGGGAAATGAAGCATATTGACTCACAGGTAATCGATTACAGAAAGGTCCGTCATGCAGCCAGTGTTTTGTCTTGATGAAAGGCAAGATACTAATTCAAGCAATATTATTGGTTTTGAAAAATTATTAACAGAAATCGTCAAGTGCAACGATTGAAAATGAAGCTTTAATTAATTCAACTAGATTAAGTGGATTGTATTATGGTTAATACAACGGGTTGCAGATGATCACATACTATATGCATTGAATTGGATATTGATATCAACATTATTATATAAGGTAAATGTATTGTTGATTCATTCTATATCGTTATGAGGACTTATCTTTACAGGGTCTTCATTTATGCAAAGGATTATTTACTGTTTTATATAATTTCTGGTATCAATATATCACACACATAAATCATACAACCCTGTTTTGTAGGATTTACGATCCTTATTATTTAACTCCAAGAATGATCATCCTATTTCATGGTATTACCTCTCGTTTTACCGAAATTCGATAATATGATCATTCTTGGAGTTTTTTTATGGTTCATACGGGAATTGTGCATAGTATAATAGAGGTTTCTTATTTTTAAAAACAAAGAATTTCGACAAGAAAAAAGGGGAACTTATAATTAATTATTTTGTAGCATATTAATTGCTTATTTTAAATGCAGTTAATGGATTTATGAATTTTAATTTAATACTAAAATTCGCATTCATTTCTCATCAAGTGAATACTGTTTTTTGAGGAGTAAAATAATTTACGTGTAAAATTTAGAAATGGATTATTTTCCCAGTTTGGTTGAGTTATTTTCAGCAAATTAATATATAGCAGAGAATAATGTAGTAAAACATAATAAATATATTGAATCAATCAATTTTTAGAAAATTATTTTTTTTCCAAAAGTAATTATAATATTAGTTTTACATTCTTGTTTATTTACGGAAGGTTATTTTCTAGATCGAAGAATCCTTACTTATTAAGAATATACAAACAGAGAGCACTTAGTATATGAATCACGTTCAGAAGAAAGAAATTGTATTTTATGGGTCGAATTTTAAGTCAAATGACTTCGAACTTTGGTTGATGGCATCATAAATTAGAGGTTTAAAATTTTAAGGAATGAAATTTCTCCTAGGTATGTAGTAATAAAACTGATGTTTCGTAAAATATATACTGTACATTATTTTAAGGATTAAACTTTATTGTGTTTAAGATTCAGGAAATACATAAAATATTTATATGAGTTGGAGAAATCTTATCGAAGGAAAAGTTTTCCCAGAGGCTACTCTGAATTTTTTTACTGAATAAAGGTATCATTATCTTCATAAAATATAAAATCAATTATAATTTCTGTAAAATTAATTTAAAATTTTCAAGTATTTATTCATATTAATCAAGAAAAATTGAAAAATGTTAATTTAAAAGCATCAAAAAGTAATTTTTATGAGAATTATGAGTGATAATTGTGGTTTGCAAGAACATTTTGTGCAAAGATAAAGATTAGGTTATATTTGTTTTATTAAAGCAATAAAGAAAGTATCGAAAAAGCTTAGATTTAATTATCAATATTTGGGTATTTTTAATACACTTTTTTAGAGCCGATCGATGGTTGAGTGGTTAGCGCTCCTGACTCCTGAGCTGTGTATCCCGAGTTCGAATCCCGGTTCAGGAATGGATGTTACTTTCTTTCTCTGTTCTCTCTATCCTTTCTTATGTGATCATGTTTGAATGTGACCCACCCTATGAACGGATATATGGTAGTATGGCGCGGACAACGTTACTCGCCTCCGTGACTTGGTTCACAGGTGGCCGCTGGGTAACCACAAATGAGTAGCAGTTTCTGGCCTTGTTGTGGTGGAGGGTTCGTCTCTCAAGTAATTGACCGACGCCGTTGGAAAAAAATACTTTTTAGAACAAAAAACAAAGATAAAATAAATATGTATCCTTATACACTCAACGAATTCAAATTCAAATATGTGTTATTTATAAGACATATTTGAATTTGTTCTTGCACATATTTGAATTTCCTTCTAAATTGTAACTTATACTTGAAAACATACTGATGACAAAGTTAATATAAATAATGGAAATTAGGCTTTGCATTTTATGTTAATTTAAATTTTTTATTAATATTTCTTTTACAGGCATTATTAAATTTTTTCTTCTGGTATTTTATTTAAAGCCTTGATGATTTTATGTTATGAGATATTTCTTTTAAATTTGATACTAAAATTTTTATTAGATTACACTGCACGAACATACAAAATTGGAAGTAATTTCTTGAAGATAGTGTTGTCTGTTTTTTGTGTTCTTTTTGCTTCATTCTAACTGCTCTTCTATCCCACGATGGCAGTTGACATGCAATCCATGACAATAGAAAGTGAGCATAATTTTCTCCGGCTTCTAACTGTCAAACTTCCGAGAATATAACTGATATATATAATGTTTTTTTCAGTAGGATTACTGAAGTTATCACTTCTACTTTTTATGCTTTTCACTTTGGTAAAATATAAGAATTCTTTTACAATGTATATTACTAAAGAAAGAGAACACTTTTTTTTAAAAGAAAAATAGAAATTTATCTTCAGATGAGAGTTATATTGTGTATAAAAAGTAGAAACAGTTGTGTGTGTGATATCAAAATAAGTTTTTATGAAATAAATTTTTTTATCATTGATTATGATTAAATTATGGTTAATATTTAAACATATCTATATAAAATAGGAAAGAGATAAAATTCTAAGAATATTTAATTTGGTGTTTTTTTTCTTTGATAATTTTATGGTTATACACAAAAGAGTTTTATAGAAGGAAATAGCTACGATCGAATTGATTTTATTTAAAATTTTTCAACTCACACACATTATTAACTCTTAAGCAATGACAAAACACAGTAACCAGAAATTATACTTTATTAACATGTATTTTTGGACACATTTATATAATTATAATTTGTAAATATTCAAACACACACACACACACACACACACACACACACACACACACACACACATATATATATATATATATATATATATATATATATATATATATATATATATATATATATATATATGGCATAAGTAAATGATAAAGGAAGATAGGTTGGAAACAATCTACTTGAATGTCAGATAAGAATAATCATTATTTGAGTAGTCTTTTGAGAAATCAAAACTGTTTCTAACCGTATTTAGTTGACATTTTGGGAATGAAAGTTTCATAGCCTAGGAAGCAACTAATGAGATTAACTTAAATCTAAGTTAAAATCCAAGTCCTCAAAAATTTTTTTCTTAGCTCAATTCTCATGGAAGAAATATTTTGGAGATTACTTTTAAATTAGGATTGTTTCTCTTTTGTTTACATTGTATAAATATTAATCACCCCCATTTTAAATGAATTTTATTATTTGTATTAATTATTTTGTTTTTTAGTGATAAAATGTTTTTACCCAATCTGTTTCTTAGTTTTTAGCTCTTATTTACACGAATTGATTCCTCTCAGAAGAAATTTATTTTTCCGTTTATAAAACGTTTTCTTTTTTTTTTCTTTTCTTGATTGAATTTACAGCACGGGATGGGCTTTAACCTGTCGCACAATTTCTTTCAAAACGATTCTGTCCCCAGTCTTCCTCTTCTAGTTGGCTGTCTTCAAACATTTTAGGTCATTCAGTTCATCATTCCGTCTCCTTCTTTTGCTCTTCCCCTTTGTCTGTTGCACATCCTTTTATTACAATTCTCATTGGTTTAAATAACGTTTCTCAGATAACATTTCATCTATGTCACATAGAATTGAGGTGACATTTTTAAATCGCTTTCCGACGAATTTGCTGCATGCCTTCAAATCGTATTCTACGAGCAACAGCAAACAAGGCGAAGTTCACCATTGGGCTTAATCCTAGTATTCGTAACGCGATGGATTTGATGACATAAGATTCGTATTGGGTGTTTATACATTGTCATTTTGTAGGTTGGATTTTCGGTGTAAGAATATTATAGCACAAAATTATCAACTGTGTTGTATTGTATCACAATTATCAGCTGTGTTGTATTGTATCCCAATTATCAACTGTGTTGTATTGTATCACAATTATCAACTGTGTTGTATTGTATCACAATTATCAACTGTGTTGTATTGTATCACAATTATCAACTGTGTTGTATTGTATCACAATTATCAACTGTGTTGTATTGTATCACAATTATCAACTGTGTTGTATTGTATCACAATTATCAGCTGTGTTGTATTGTATCACAATTATCAGCTGTGTTGTATTGTATCCCAATTATCAACTGTGTTGTATTGTATCACAATTATCAACTGTGTTGTATTGTATCACAATTATCAACTGTGTTGTATTGTATCACAATTATCAACTGTGTTGTATTGTATCACAATTATCAGCTGTGTTGTATTGTATCCCAATTATCAACTGTGTTGTATTGTATCACAATTATCAACTGTGTTGTATTGTATCACAATTATCAACTGTGTTGTATTGTATCACAATTATCAACTGTGTTGTATTGTATCACAATTATCAGCTGTGTTGTATTGTATCCCAATTATCAACTGTGTTGTATTGTATCACAATTATCAACTGTGTTGTATTGTATCACAATTATCAACTGTGTTGTATTGTATCACAATTATCAACTGTGTTGTATTGTATCACAATTATCAGCTGTGTTGTATTGTATCCCAATTATCAACTGTGTTGTATTGTATCACAATTATCAACTGTGTTGTATTGTATCACAATTATCAACTGTGTTGTATTGTATCACAATTATCAACTGTGTTGTATTGTATCACAATTATCAGCTGTGTTGTATTGTAGCACAATTATCAATCTATCGATGATGCCGAGCCTAGCTGAACTGTTTTAGAATATACTCATAAATAATTAGAAATTAAATTTTTAAAAAATTAGTTTCATTTTACTTTTTTAAATATATTTTAATTATTTTAGGTATGGATTAGTAATAAAATTTAAGTATATATAATTATATTTTTATGGGACACTATGCTTCTGTTAGTATTTGAAAAACAATTTCTTTTTGCCGGTTTTTAAGTCAAATTCTTTGTAAAATATCAACGTAAATTTGAATTTGTAAAATATCAAGAACTAGGAATTTCGCACAAAATATGATGGTAAAAGTTGCCATAACATATAAAATTCTTGTATAGTTTCTCTAAAAATTTTGTTCTTCAATTGTCGCTTAATTAAATATATTATCTTACAATATATAAATTTTTAAATAATTTTTTCTATGACAATAATTATTTACATTTGAAAAATTCTTTATGAAAGAAATCAATTTTAAGTAAATTTAAATGTAATTGTAATTTTTCTTTATTTTTAAACTGTTTGATAATAATGCATTATTTTACACTCTACATTTATAAGCTAAATGAACTGAAATAAAACTGCTCATTTACTCAGGTAATAAGTTTTGTTTTTGCAGAGCATTAAATTTCCTTATGAATAATTCACTTTCTGACGTAATCACCGGGCTTCCTATTCAAAATTTTATCATTAAAGTCATGGACAACACATTGCTCGGCAATTATTTTCTTTGAAATATTTCGATTAAGTTTTGTTGTGAATCTGCAGCAGATGGTAAAATGTTTATCCTTTGTCTTATTGTTTCGAATTTCTCAAGTGTTTTCTGTTACGAGATATTTTTAGATATCTAATACTACTAAAAACTTCAAATTACCCAGTAATTTTAAACTGCAAAAAATTTAAATCATTTTCATTTTAAAAAAAATTTTCGAAGTTGTTTTTTATTCAAATTATTTTTTTCAATCCAAATTTTATCTCACTTGCCATAAGTTCGTAAGCATTTGCCTTGAAAAAGTGATGACTTTTTGAAGATGGTATATTTTTTGGCATAAATTGCTTCATTTAAAGGATTAGGACCATCCTATTTTTATTCTTTTACCTGTTAACATACTTTTTATGTATTCCTAATAACATTATTATGCATTAAACTCCTTAATTTTTTAAAAATTTTCAATGCAAATAGTAAGAGAAAGAATGCTTTTCTTGTACTTTTCATTTAAATAAATGTTGATAACATATTTTAGCTAAAAATTCTTCTAACAAGTATAAAATTTAAATATTTTGCTTTGCTTGTTAAAAACATAAACTCTGCTAGACAAATATGCTTTGGAAACAATTTAATGTTAACGATGGTATTTGTTTATTATATTTATAAATTAAAGAAATAAGGAAAAGGAAACTTAATCTTAAAATGCATATTTTTATCACATTAATCGCAATGGATGATACTGTTAACAAATATGTTTTTCTAGAAAAATTTGTTAATTTCAATTTATTAATAAGGCTGCTTAAATGCATCAGAGACGAATTTAAAAATTTTTCTTGGTAAATATCGCTTAAAGATTTTTTTCTTCTAATGTGTATAAATATCCCTTTTTACAACTGGAAATTAGAAAATGAAATATTTTTTTCACAATATTAATTCTTATTCTGATAACTCAGAAATTAGAGGAGGGCTTTTGTTTGAGGATTTTTAAGTTTATTCACATTGACTCATTAGTATTTAGATCTATAACACCCCATTAAATATTCACACAGCTTAATTTTAGACTCCAAATTTTAAAACTTTAAGAGTTGTTCTAGAAATGTGATAGAAAAATGAGAAGCATCGAACAGCTTGAATATCATGTTCTGCAGTATAAGTTTGAATAATGTGGAAGAAAAGTAATTAAATATCAATTGAGATAGTTTAAGAAGTCTTGTTGTTGTTACTTATGACACTTGGAAAAGTCAAGCTCGATTTGTCTTTGTTTATGTGAATTTAAAGTCTAGTAGGGTGAGTCTTTCGTTTTACCACAGTACCACGAAGGTGAAAGTACGACTTTACTCTAAATTCCTCCGATAGATGGCACCACAAGAGGTCCACTACCTCAATTTTATTACTGATCTGAAGGGAGAGGAAATTTTCTCCAGACCATTACACCCTTGGTAACTGCTCAACTACCTGGAACCAGGGGGTACGTGTACCTTCCTGGGGCTTGAGCACAGCCACCAGGCGCGTCGGCAGGTGGTGGATAGCCGAATGTCCTGTAGGAATGACAGGATAGCCTTGAATATAGAATCAGAGGCCGCGAACCAGCTCCCGTAAACCCTGGTGTTATGCAATCCGTGCCTAGGGCTAATTGGCACCGCGGTATTGGTGTCTTAACGGAGCCTCTAGTTGCTTGGCGAACTTCTAGAGTAATTTGCCTTGCCCAGTAACTCAGGCAATGCTGGGTGGACTTATATTACCTGAGCTTTTTTACTTGTTATCTTGTGGCTGAAAAGACACAAGAAGTAACAAACCTTTCTGCATTTGCAGGTGAAGCCTCTAAAGTAGACCTTGCTGAAAAGACAAGGGAACTCAGAGGTAATCTTGTAAAGGGGCAGCAATGAATCCTTCACTTGAGGTAGAAATGACCTCTAAACCATCTTCTTCTGGTGAAAGTCAGGAAGCTATTCCTAGCATGACTGACTTTCTGACCAGATGGGACTATTTCAGCAAGACCTTATCTGCTGGAAATGTCATATGTAAGAGGAAACGGCAGAGCATGTCATTTACGAATGTGAGGCTCTTGCCCTCCCTAAATTAACTTCTTTAGGCTTCATCCATACTAGAGAGTTACACCTAGACTCCATTAAAGGGTTATCGGACTTTATTAGTAAAGTGGGTGACCCGAGCAATTGGAACTAGGAAACATTGGGTTTGGAGTTAACGGTACAAAATGCTGATAAAAGCAGAGGTGCCCAATGACATACAAACTCAATTTTTAAGAAGAAGAAGAAGAACTGCTCAACTACCGATCACAGGACTTTGATTCGACAGATTTAACTAGCATGTTTAACACATGTACTCGGTAGATCTTTGGTGGGATTGGAAATCAAATTCCACTCTTCCGGACGGAAGTCCGATGCCCTAACCACTAGGCTACCACGAAAGTCTTGAAGTAAGTATAGTTTAAATGGAAATTATTGATTGATCACATCCTATATAAGTATATGAAAATCGAAAAATGCGTAATGCTATAATAAATTACAATTTAAAATGATGTAAAATAAACAATTAAAGATTGGCTGCAATTTACTTATCATCTCAAACCATGAATCCGTTCTTATAGACTGCAATCAGCAAATTTATTTAATTCTCCATGAACTACCATTCTCAATTGCATAAGGATCTGTGTGATAACAACCTGGTAACCACATCTCTATGAGGAATAAAACAAAAGCTAGTTAGTTAAAAAATATATTTTAGAAAAAAATTTAAACAGTGAGAACATAAATTAACTGTGCAGTTTCTTTATGTATATATTTTAAGTATATTAAGAGTTTGTGAGGAGGAGGAGAGCTGCTTTCTGCTGTTCCTAAGGAGAGCTGCTCTTCAATAGAGAGTGAGGAGGAGGAGAGCTGCTCTTCAATAGAGAGTGAGGAGGAGGAGAGCTGCTCTTCAATAGAGAGTGAGGAGGAGGAGAGCTGCTCTTCAATAGAGAGTGAGGAGGAGGAGAGTTGCTCTTCAATAGAGAGTGAGGAGGAGGAGAGCTGCTCTTCAATAGAGAGTGAGGAGGAGGAGAGCTGCTCTTCAATAGAGAGTGAGGAGGAGGAGAGCTGCTCTTCAATAGAGAGTGAGGAGGAGGAGAGCTGCTCTTCAATAGAGAGTGAGGAGGAGGAGAGCTGCTCTTCAATAGAGAGTGAGGAGGAGGAGAGCTGCTCTTCAATAGAGAGTGAGGAGGAGGAGAGCTGCTCTTCAATAGAGAGTGAGGAGGAGGAGAGCTGCTCTTCAATAGAGAGTGAGGAGGAGGAGAGCTGCTCATCAATAGAGAGTGAGGAGGAGGAGAGCTGCTCTTCAATAGAGAGTGAGGAGGAGGAGAGTTGCTCTTCAATAGAGAGTGAGGAGGAGGAGAGCTGCTCTTCAATAGAGAGTGAGGAGGAGGAGAGCTGCTCTTCAATAGAGAGTGAGGAGGAGGAGAGCTGCTGTTCCTAAGATATTAATGGTTGTGTGGAATATAATCTGAATAAAACAAGAATAAATTTCGAGACTTAAAATAAAAAAGGAAATGCATTTTGAACATTCCCGTTAAAAGATTTTATGTCTGACATTAATACTAGGAAAGAGATAGTTTATTCAGCAATTCTTAACAGAAAAAGTACTTATTTGTTATGCAATGTGCTTATTGAAGAAACTATTTTTTCTCCAAAATGAACGGTCATATTTTTATGTTAGAAACAGAAAGAATTATTAAATTTCTGTGTTGAAGATTTGCTATAATCTCTTAGATATTTTATTTGAGTATGCAAGATAATTCAAAAAACAAGTAATTTTGATTCACTTACTAAAAGTGATGAAAAAATAAACATAAATTTTCTATTTCTTAATGTAAAATTTTGTGGAAGTTTTTCTTTCAAGAAATAAACATGATTGACAATTTTTCTAATTATTGTCACAGCAAACAATTATTATAACTCTCCAGCCCTAATCTTATTTTGAAAGTTATTTTAAACTATTTAATCTTACAAAGATCAGATAAATTGACCAGAAAATTAAAGTAATGCGATTTAAAATTCCTTGAAATTTTTTTTTAGAAATATTTAAAACAAAGGTGTTAAATCAGGAAATTTATAACTTTTTTTTACTTCAAATCTTATCTCAATTGCTGTTGAAATTAGGTATTATGCTTTCGTAATCACTTCAGAAAGAATGGGTTTAACTTGATATCGATTTTATGGGAAGAATTCTCGTAGGAAATCTTCTTGAGTGATTGAACATGAACATTATATACCGAGTTAACTGAAAAAAACTGTAGATTTTAATTAGAAATTCGCAGATATTTTACATGTTTGGATGACAGTGACATACATTCTTTTGAAATGAATTTTAAAAGTTTTACCCTTTCCCTTTATTGGGTTCTTGGAAATATTCGTTACTTGGATTTCTCATGTAAAAGAGAGAAAAATCTATAATGAAAGTTTATTTAACGTTTTATAACTAAGAATTATATATAAAATGTCATTTATTCCTCATGGATACCAACATGTAATCGAATAAAAAATGTACATTTAAAATATCTCTTTTCAATAAAATGCAATTTATGTTTCAAATAATATTGTAGCACTGTATGCGTCATTAGATTATACGAAGTACACAGAAAATATCTTCAAATTGAGAAACTGTTTTATTATATTTATTCATGAATCATGATGAACAACATGTTTATTCTAATAATGCATATTTATGCGTGAAATAATAAAATATCTTCTATTGGCCTGACTCATTAAAACACACTCTCCAATTCTTCTCAGTGAATAATAAACTAGGTGAAAGTACCTTTATCCTAGGAAAATAATTGCAAAAAATCATAAAATTTATTTCGCTCTTAAAGATGAATTACGAATTTTTACGAAATATTTATTTCATAAGCCATCAATAGAAAAACGATGCCACTAACGGCAAGGGCTAAATTTAGTAGCCAAATTGTTCTGCAAGTTTCATGGCCATGAAAAGTATGTATTAATATGGATTCATATAAGAATCGGAAGAATTATCTAAAATATCAACCTAAAAATAAATTGAAGATACTGCATTGTTCATTTTAAAACACTCCTCTCAAAATTTTCTTAATTATAAATTATCATGATTATAAATTATTTTAAAAAGCACTTCTGTTTATTTGCATCCTATATGTCACTTTCTGGTTTTCTTCGGATTCGGTGTAGAATCGGGTACTACTTGGTTTGGTGATACATTTTGGCAATAAACTTTAATTTCTGGTAATCCTGGTAACCTTCTTTGTATTGGTTTTGTGCAGCGGCCATCTCGTCAGTCACGTCTTGACAAAAATATTGCCGAAAAAAATCAAGAGTTACCCGAATGTAAACTTTTAACTTTCCTTCTATTTTTGAAAGCTTTGATTTTATGCCAAGCCCTTGTATGAGCTCCTCTTTTACAACTTTGCGTTTCTCACTAGCGCAGTCTTATGACAAAACGATTTTGCTATTTAGAGTCTTTGAAGATAAAAATTTGAAAACATTAAGGAAATGGTAAAAATATTTATGGGAAATACATTTTATATGAGAGAGAGAGTTATGTACTAGGAGCTATCAAAAATAAGTTACACTCGAACAAAATAAATCATAAACACTTTACTGAGAAGTGTGCGATATTGCAATATGACACAAATACAACACAGTATTCCTCTTTATAATCTCCCAGTCACTGCAGATATTTTTCGGAGCGTAGCACTAATCGTCCGATGTCCTGACGATAGAAAATTGCTCCTTAGACCTTCATCCAACTTAGAGCAGATGTCTAAACCTGTTCATCAATAGAAATAATATAGTTGCTGCAGACATTTTTCGGAACGTAGCACTAATCGTCCGATGTCCTGACGATAGAAAATTGCTCCTTAGACCTTCATCCAACTTAGAGCAGCTGTCTAAACCTGTTCATCATTAGAAATAATATAGTTGCTGCAGACATTTTTCGGAACGTAGCACTAATCGTCCGATGTCCTGACGATAGAAAATTGCTCCTTAGACCTTCATCCAACTTAGAGCAGCTGTCTAAACCTGTTCATCATTAGAAATAATATAGTCGCTGCAGACATTTGTCGGAACGTAGCACTAATCGTCCGATGTCCTGACGATAGAAAATTGCTCCTTAGACTTTCATCCAACTTAGAGCAGCTGTCTAAACCTGTTCATCATTAGAAATAATATAGTCGCTGCAGACATTTGTCGGAACGTAGCACTAATCGTCCGATGTCCTGACGATAGAAAATTGCTCCTTAGACCTTCATCCAACTTAGAGCAGCTGTCTAAACCTGTTCATCAATAGAAATAATATAGTCGCTACAGACATTTGTCGGAACGTAGCACTAATCGTCCGATGTCCTGACGATAGAAAATTGCTCCTTAGACTTTCATCCAACTTAGAGCAGCTGTCTAAACCTGTTCATCATTAGAAATAATATAGTCGCTGCAGACATTTGTCGGAACGTAGCACTAATCGTCCGATGTCCTGACGATAGAAAATTGCTCCTTAGACCTTCATCAAACTTAGAGCAGCTGTCTAAACCTGTTCATCATTAGAAATAATATAGTCGCTGCAGACATTTGTCGGAACGTAGCACTAATCACCGGATGTCCTGACGGTAGAAAATCGCTTATTAGACCTTCATCCAACTTAGAGCAGCTGTCTAAACCTGTTCATCATTAGAAATAATATAATCGCTGCAGACATTTTTCGGAACGTAGCACTAATCACCGGATGTCCTGACGGTAGAAAATCGCTTATTAGACCTTCCTCCAGCTTAGAGCAACTGTCTAAACCTGTTCATCATTGGAAATATATATATTCGTTGCAGACATTTGTCGGAACGTAGCACTAATCACCCGTCGCCCTGGTGTTAGAAAATCGCTCTATAGTCTTTCAGCCAACTTAGAACAGCTTCTGAACCTGTTCATCATTGGAAAAATGTCTTTCAGTAAAATATTTTTTGAGCTTGACGAACACATGACAGTCACAGGGTGCCAGATCGGGACTGTACGGTGGATGCTTCAAGACCTCTCCTTTAAAATTGAGAAGGAAATCCTGTACTGTACGTGCCTTCCACACACTCCATATCTGATTTGTTTACCGTTGTTAGCTTTCCTTGCCTTTCAGTATCAGTTAAGTCTGTGCGACCGTCTTTTATTTGTTGACTCATTTTCACAATGGTTCTTGAGACACTTCACGTGGTCCATGCACTGCCGATATATTACAATGAGTCTCCATACTCGTTAAACCTTTTTCATGGAACATAAAACGTACTGTTTCATGGACTTCAAGGTTGGAGTAAGTTTTTAGCTGACGCGCCATTTTTTTCTTTGACTACTCAGGAACTGTTCAAATGTTACGAATGAAATTGTTAGTTAGAAGTCGTGGAACTCAATTATCTTCTGCGCAAGATTCACTCTTCTTTCCTCTGCAATAGCCATTCTATCGCAATCTCTAGCCGGACAAGTATAACTTTTTTCTGAACACCTTATCTATGAAACAAAAAAGTAATTCTCTAATGTTTTTTAAATTAAGTTATTTAAACATAATTTTAGTGAGTATAAATTCCACATTTCCTTACTAATATTTTTTTGGATAGTGACCTTAACCCTTTAACCCTTAAATACACAGCGATGTGGATCTGCATTACAAATTCAAAATACTGCAGCTCCTTAAGTAGAAATCTTTGCATATATTTTTTAATTCAGTTTTAACAAAATGTTTTTTTCATTTCTAACGCTTCTGGAGTCTTTGACAACTTATTTATTTATCTGTGTTAATTTTTTCGATGGCGTGTTGAGCGCGAATATTTTTGGGGTTTATTACCATCTACTATTATTTATATAAAAATGTAATAAAAACATACCGGAAAATTTTTTGTCAGATAGCAAAAAGTTGAGAGTAACGAATAATTACATTATTGTACATAATGGTAAGTTTAAGCAGAAAAGTTTTTCTTTTTTGCGCAGTAAAAATACATTGATATATTTTCCGAAAACTTAATGGGAAGGAAATATTACTTGATTTTTTTTGTATTCTTCTTCTTAACTTCATTCATTTTTCGGTTTGATTTTAACTTCTATTTATTGCAGATCAAAACTCATGCTTTGAGGTTCAAGGATTAAGGCTTAGTAATGTTATTCATTAAAACAAGTCTGAAAATATTAAGATGGTCATTTTATGAAGAAGATTTACTAAAAATATAAAATCTCCTTTTACTTGTTGCCATATATATTTTTCTACCATAAATGTTTCATTCTGTATGCAACTACAAGGTGATTTGCTCTGGAAATATACACTACTGGCCATTAAAATTGCTACACCAAGAAGGAATGCAAATAACAGAACGATATTTATTGGACACATACATTAAAGTGGAAAGAACAAGTGGATTTACAGGAAATTAGGATGTATAGATCTTGAGAAATCAGTACCCAGAGCAGCCACCTCTGGCTGCAATAACAGCATTTATCCGCCTAGGCATGGAGTCAAACAGAGATTGTATGGCATGTACGGGGATCTCAGTCCATGCAGCTTCAACACTATGCCACAGTTCATCGACAGTAGTGGATGGTGAGGGATGGCGTGCCAATCGCTCGGCAACCATTGACCACACGTTCTCAATTGGTGACAGATCAGCAGAAAGTGCTGGCCAGGGTAACAGTCGAACCTGTTCTATATCAAGGAAGTTCAGAACAGTACGGGCAACATGTGGTCGTGCATTATCCTGTTGAAACAAAGCATTAGGGAGGCCTCGAAGATAGGGCAGAGCCACGGGCCTTAACACATCGGAAATGTAACGGTTGCTGTTCAAAGTGCCGGTAATGCGAACAAGAGGTGATCGAGACGTGTATCCAATGGCCCCCCATACCATCACTCTAGCAGATGGGCCAATATGGCGATGTCCAATGCAAGCTGGCAATGCGCGTTCTCCACGATGCATCCAAACAAGGATACGGCCATCATGGTCCTGTATACAGAAACGAGATTCATCTGTAAAGAGGACGTGATGCCATTCCCGCGTCCAGGTTCGTCGCTGATCACACCATTGAAGGCGCTCCTGTCTGTGACGCAGCGTCAATGGTAGCCGAAGCCATGGTCGCCATGCAGACAATCCATGCTGCTGCAAACGTCGTCGAACTGTTCGAGCAATAACTTGTTGCCTTGCAAATGACTCCATTTCTCGACTCAGGGTTCGTGACGTGGCTGTACGATCCATTGTGACCATGCGGATAAGATGTCCGTCTTATCTGCTGTTAGTGATGGGGGTCGCTGAGATCCTGCATGACGTTCCGTATGATTGTCCTGAACCCATCGATTCCATATTCTGCTAACAGTCATGGGGTCTCGACCGACGCGAACCGCAATATTGTGGTACGATAAACCGCAATCCCGGTAGGCTATAATCCTTCCTCGATCAAAGTCAGACACGTGCTGATAGGCATTTCTTCTTCTACACGAGGCATTACCAACAACTTTCTTAGCCGAAAACAACATTGAAACGGAAACTAAGTATGAGAAAACTGCTGTCAAATCTCTGGTTTTATACACATTGTAGATGTCGCTACTGTCGCTTGCTTTGTATGAATGCGCTGAAAATCTAATCATTTGCATATCAAGTTCTACCTGTCATGCAAATTTCACGTGTGTGGTGTGCCGCTTTCCTGGTGTAGCAATTTTAATGGCCAGTAAAGTATATAACAACTGAGAATCTTTTATAAATATATACTCTGATATTTAAACTTTAATAAAAAAATTAAAGTTTGAGTTATGTATGGCGTAATATAATATGTTTGATTATTTTTGAATAGTTTTGAGTTTCATATTTTATTCAAAAAAGCTCTTTTTGTGAAACTTATGAATGAACTTCTTTAACTAAAAATTTTTTAGTTTACAAATTTTGGTTCATATTTAATATCATACACCACTCATAATGTTAAAAGTATTAGTTGATACGAATACGATATATTAAATTTTGTTGAGTGATATAATCAATTATTATACAATATAATTAAAAATACATTAGGTAATTTTTTTATTTGATGCAAATATATATAAATTGCTTAAAAGTATGTGAAAAATATATGCCTAGAAAATATTTATTATATGTTATTTGGGAAGAGAAAATAATTTAATAATTTAGTTCTTTCTAAAACTAACATTTAATCAAAATTGTATTTTTAGCAGATTCTTTAATAATTAAACTTCAATCAACGTGAAATAAATTTTCGTCCAATACTTTCTTCAAATATTGCTTTTCACTTTCTGCATCCTCTGAGCAAAGGATTTTACATTTGTTTTATGTCAACATTTATATTCTACTTCAATTTTAAATTTTACTTTAAAATGGCAAAAAAGCAATATGTATCAAAACTTGTTTAAAGATGAAATTCAATAAGAAATGTTTTGATACTCAGGATATATTGAAAAAATGTTTTGATTCTCAAGATATTCTCTATTTTCTATGTTTGGAGGAAGAAAAATAAAAACATTTCTCAAACGTCTCTTACCCGTCTCATTTTTTGAATGCGTAAAGTTTAAGAGTACGAATTAAGTAAAGAAAACTCATATATATATATATATATATATATATATATATATATATATATATATATATATATATATATATATATATATATATATATATATATATATATATATATATATATATATATATATATATATATATATATATATATATATATATATATATATATATATATATATATATATATATATATATATATATATATATATATATATATATATATATATATATATATATATATATATATATATATATATATATATATAAATTATATAATAGTTTGAAACTATAATTTGAGTTTGAGAGTTTTCATAACATTTTTTATTTGCTGTACTTTTTAAAATTGCATAAAAATTTGAGAATAAAAAAAATAGGTAGCGCATAAATTATTATGAAATTAAAGATTTAGAGACAAAAAAATCTGAAATAAATTCAGTGTTACAAAAGTATAATGAATTCAATGACTTTAATGAATTACCATGACTATGATAAATAACAAGATGAGGACTCCTATGACTACCTAATCATGACATGCGAGTTCTGAAGAGATTAAATTTTATGGCTATATCCCAGCAGGAATTACTTTCCTTAATACAATGCTACATGAAAAATGAATAAATCTTTCTGTTTGTGATTCAAAATTCTAATGAATGATCGATTAAATAATATCCAAGGAATTTGATTGGTTCATGAAAAATGCAAGAATTTACCAGGACAGTTGCCGAGCCAACAAGATCAATAAATCATTTGAAGTACTTATTTAATAATGGTAGAAAAATAATTGTATTTCTTTTCAGCTTCCGATAATTTAAAATGAAAAATTTTCTAACTGATTTCATTTAAGATAATCGAATTTTTTCATTTATTTCTATCACACAATGTAGTTAATTCAAGCTTGGTATATAGAATTTGATGGTTCGATAAACTTTTGTTCTTCAACAATTAACTGATTAAATAATATCATGAAACATGTTATTCTAACTAATAACCAAGTTTAATGCTCTTATAACTAAATATTTTAGAATGAATACAATTTGCTTCTTTTCTGAAAAATTTTCTTCGCCAAATTTCACTTCAATTCGAAATATAAAAGGTAATCATTAATATCAACATAGTTGAATATTTTTATTGTGTTTGTGTTGTTTTTGATTTATTTCGTCTCTTACTTATAAATGATGACTTATGTCCTACATACACATTGTATATGACTTTCAAAGTTTGTAAATTTCACATTTTCTTTGAAGAAAACTTTTCCATTTAGTTTTCTTATTTTAATTATTTATTATTTAACACATTTCTTATCCTTTATATTTATTAATATATTAATACAAAATATTATTTTTTAGTTAATTCTCATTGAATCAAAATAAAAGTTTAAATAAATTTTGTTAACGTAAGCAATTGGTAGTGATATTTCATTGATATGAAAAATATAATTTTACGAGAGATAAATGTAATTTTATATTTACAATAGTTTCTAACAGTATTTTGCATCAGTATCGTCGCAAAAATTATTTCCTACAATTAAGTACATTTATTTCAAACATTATTGTTACAAATATAACCAAAAACATACATAACAAATATTAATAATATTTAGTTATAATAATTTGTGAAAAATATTTCATCGATGACTATAATATAAAATATTTTTAATTGACTTTTTATAATTTACATTTCAGATTCATTGATTAGAAAACTGGTTTATCTAGGAAAATATTATCGAAAGGAACATAAGAGAAATCGTGAAAAATGGGAAATAGCAAAAGCATAGATAATGCAAAATATTATTTTACATTATAATATTATATAGGGACTATATAAAAAAGTTATAATGTTTAGATGATCATTTCCAAAAAGGTTTAAGTTTATGAAATCTAGACCTATGATCTCAATTTCTCACATTTAAAACACTGAAGTAAACTTTATTATACTGATTATACTTAATTTTGTTTCTCCATGAGATTTTACATTAGCTTTATTTGAAATGCAAGGGCCCAAATTGAAAACAGAAAATGAAATTTGTGAGAAAGATTCCTTTTCATATTGAGAGGAATCTATATTAGGTTGCTCATGCCACTAAATGGATGAATACAAAAAATAGTCAAGGCGCAAAATAAATGGCATTGTGTGGTTCAAAACAATATCCCATGCAGAATAGACTAGTATATGCTTATATTTGTATTTGTTAAAGTTTAAACGGAAAACTAAAAAAGAAAAAGTATCTTCAGGAAATGTATTACAAAACTTACGTGCTTTCACTTTTTCCTCAAGAACACCGTGTGAATTATGCTCAGATATGAAGGAAAACTTAAATGATTACTATTGTATAAAACAAATGCTCCTTCAGTAACTTAAATTAAATTCTAAAAATTTCAAAATTAACTTTTTGAGCTCAGATGCTGTATAATCCAAGATTCCAAATTCTGAATTTGATGATTTTTTTGGAGGATTTTCTTATGTATCTGGCAACCTGGTTTTAATTACGTCATAGATATGAAGGCCTATAAGAATTATGCAGAAATTTCTATTTTGACAACTCTAGTATTTATGTCATCGTTCATATCACGATACGTCATTATGGCAACATTTCTTCATCGCCAAACAAATTCAGAATTTTACACCTTGGATTATATGGCATCTGTGCCAATTTTTGCTCTGTAAAAGGGAAAAAACAATCATTTAGGATAATTATGTAGAAATAAGAAATTATTTAGAAGTATTATTAATTATTAATGTAGCATGAAGATTTTGAATCTTTACAAAATTTAGTTTTTACTGAGTAAATAAAAATCACGTAAATATTGTATTTCGGGAAATTTTTTATGACTTGTTGGGTAAGATGATTTACCTTTCCAATTTTTTGATAATACAAATGAATATCAAAAGTTATAACCAACAACAAAACAGCACATTTTACATAAAACGGAATAAAATCCGATGTATTTTAATTAAAATGAATGATAACTTTTACAATAAACCAAATGTTCAATTCAATATTTAAAAATAGGACACTTAAAAACATTTAAAATAAATAGATTATCTAAATAAATCGGTTAATATCGATATATTTTTTTATAAAAAAAATAACTTGTTCATTGAATACCACTAAAAGGATTATTAGATTTAGAAAGTCCTATTACTAAAATTAAGAAGGAAATAATATTGAAAATGCGGTGCTACCTGAAATGTATCACGCTTTCCAGAAGAGCGTTGTTAAAATAAATAGCTGAGAAATGTTGGTGCTTATAGCAACAATAACTGTTATTAGAATATGTTGACGCTGGAAGCTGCGCCATTGAAGCAACCTTGGTTTCTTTTATCACACATTAAATCGAAAGGTAAGTAATCTTGGAAATTAGTTACCGCGGATCAATTAGTTGAGATTGGTTAGGAAATCAAACAACAGATTTTATAAAAGAGCAGAATGAATACTTTCAGAGAAAATCAGTACAGCAATGAAGTGAGGGTATGAAAACTCCATCCTCCTTTGAATAAAGGGAAGTGAATTCAAAGTCCGTTCTCACTGCTGCACGTTGAAACGACTGATTAAGAATTCCCTAAGGAAAGAAAATTAGAATGCCTCTTTTAGAAATGGAAAGAAAAACACGATACAGATAGAAAATGGATGCTTTTTTCTAAAGGATATAAAAGAATGAATACAGAATGTTGGACAAGGAGAATCGTCAATTAGTATTCTATTTTCAGTAATGTCTACAAATCAAGATCACTAACAATTGTTAACATCAAGCTGTAATATTACTTAAAAAATAATAAGTGGACACTAGAAGGCAGCGCTTAATATGTCATGTTAAGAGACATGTACATGTAAGTAATTGAGCAGAGAGAGAGATTGTGTGAAGGAACTAGCTAAAAGATGTCTGTAAATAATCCTATTTGTAAATAAATCTTTAAATATTAGTAAATTTATAAGAACTTCTTTCTACCCCACATAAGCTACTCACTCGTCATCTGATAAATAGAATGGAATTGATAATACAATTTAGGCCTTTTTGTATATTATCACAAGAATCAAATTAGAAAAGAATTGTTTTAATTTCCATTGGACAGACAAAATACAATGAAATAAAGATTACAAAAATGTAAACTACAGAAAATAGATCGAAGTCATTTGTTTAAGGAGCGGTCTGGCCTCCAAACACGTCGCTTTTTCAGTTGAGCAACGAAGAACCATCCAAAGTGGCAGATGGTCCCTGCCCATCACTTCTCCAGAGCAGCAGAGTGGACAAGTAGAAATGCACAAGCGCTTCAAATAAGAGGCTGGACAGTCATGTCTTATTGTCAGACGAAAAGTGGCAACTGCATTTCGTCTTGTTAAATCAAGAATAAGGACCTAAATAAGCGTTTTCGCGCTATACGAGTCTGTTGGTCTGGTGAGGCAATAGAAGCAAATTGATGTTTTAGAAACAGTTTAATTTTCCAATACGAGAGGGGTGCGGAAGGATAGAATTAGTTAATAAAAGCCAAAATGTTAATGGAAGTTGAAAATCTTTATGTTATGAAGATATTTTGATTTATTTAATGACAAGACTTTTGTGTGTATTACATTTTTACGTGAGGTATTTTAAAATCATTGAATCTGGGATCCATATCTGTTATCTGTATCAAAGAATCGTATCGCTAAAGAAAGGGAAAATATCATGGTAAAAATTGGATTCCATTACGAAACTTTTTTTCCTAAAATTAATATTAACGCGTCCTTATTTTGATTTGAGGATGCCAGAATAACTGAATGGTTGAATTTGAGGATGTCTTCATTTCAGTAAAAAAATTTATACAATTTATGTTATTAGATTATCCACATAATACAAATAATATAGCAAGCTAATAAGTAGAAGCTTGTGAACATTAAATGTTTCATTTACCATGGTTTAAAACTCTCTCCCAACTCATGGTTTAAAACTCTCGCTCTGATATATTTCTCTCTCCTAGATAGCCGATGGCAGAGTGGTTAGCGTTCCTAACTCTCGGGTTCGAATCCCGGTTCAAGTACGGATGTTTCTTTCTCTCTGTATTTCTCTGTCCTTTCTTCTGAGATGATGTGTGAATGTGGCGCACACTCTAAACTGGTTTGTGGTGGTATGGCGTGGGTAATGCAACTCGCCTCCGTGACTTGGTCCACAGGTGCCCACCGCGTAACGATAAATGAGTAGATGTTTCCAGTCTTGTTGTGGCGAAGGGTTAGACACCCAATGCCCACCGTTGCTTAAAAAAAATTCTCTCTCTCAGTCGAAAGAAAAAAATAGAATCAAAATTAATTCAATAACAATATCCAATAAAACAGTCATGGTATTTAAAATTTAACTCTAGAATTTGATTCTGCTTATTTTAAATTTTACTAAAATGGTTAAATGATTTTATTAAGCATTAACATCTTCTAAAAGAAGAGCTTTCATCGTTATATTTTCTGTATAAATACAATGTAACATTAAATTCTTTACGGTGGAAACGTTAACTTTGTCTCCAAATTTTTCTAGAAATATTTAACAATATTTCTGTGCTAAACTGTTCTGTGTAAATATTTCTGCGATATAACAATATTTCTGTTCTTTTAAAAATATTTTACCATATTTCTGTGAGAGTCCACAGATGTTTAGTCAAATTGAAAAAATATTTATTCTATATTTAAAATGTGCCCACTGTAAATTTTGGGGATTTCAGTTATTTGTAGCTCGTATGCGCTAATAAACAATCTACTTTTTTATAGATCAAAGGACAGTATAATGTAATATAAACAGTTAAAAATTTAATTTACAGTTATTAATTTATTTTTCCGTCATCATAAATTAGCAGAGATTAACAAAGTCTCATGCTAATGTAATATAGAGAATTCCTTTTAATTTCTAGAAATTTTTAATGTAATAATTATATTAAAAATTAGAATTTATTAATTTATTAAATTAAATTCCATAATGTATATAATTTCATACATTTTAACATTACATATTTAAATATTTTCTATGCCAATTCTCATAGGAAATATTATAGTTGTTAGAAAAATATTTTTAATAACATTTTTTTATAGAAATTTTAATTGCAAAATTAAAATTTGTTTGTTATTTATGGTTAAATTTGATTTTCTATAAATTTTTATTATTTGTTTTCATTTATTATACAAATAAAAAGATTTTGGATCTTTTAATTTATAGAAAATTAATAAATAAAAGGAATTTGATAGTTGTGATCTATATTTTTTCTATTTATAGTTTATAAATATTTTTCTTATGAAACACAAGAATCTTTTATCTCATAATACAAGTTAATACATATATGGAGAAATTGCTTAAAACCTATATGGATAAATTCTTTTATAGTTTTTATAATATGAGCAAGATTACTTTTGTTAATTTTAAAAAAATTCTGATATAGGAGAAGGGATAGCAAATATAAACTTACCTATCTTGAGGTATTTTTCTTATTTAATATAATCTCAAACTTAAAGCTTTAATGGTTCATGAAACATTTTTCTTTGAATCGGTCCGGAATGAGTATGAAATTCTTACATTTTGCAAAGGACTTTACATTGTTGGTACTACTTTTTGATTAAAATTCCCCTAAATATTGAATAAATCATCATTAGGTCTATTAATTTTTGGTAAAGAAATATGAGAATTTAAAATTTTTATAAATTTAAAATTCAGTGAAGGTCTATATACTTTAAAAAATATTTGATTGCTTAAAATGTTTTTCTAATAAAAAACACCACAGGTTATAGCGCTATAATAACTATAATCTTTTCTCCCCTTTATTTAATAATTTTCGCTTTTATTTTCTTGAAAATTCTTTGTTTTGTTATACTTCAAGTTTAATTTTTGCTATTTTTTATTTGTGATCTAAACAGCATTCTAGATTTAAGATATTTTTTTCTGGTTTGATTGGTTAATTTTTCAATTGAGATCAAAGAAGCCTGAAATAAAATTTATATTATTGATATTTCTTATGTTTTACTTATTTCTATAGATATTTTACTATACATTAACTATATAATTTCGTGCAACATTATTAACTATATAATTTCGTGCAACAAAAATCAGCATCAAAAAACTGATATTGGTCATTAATTAATTTCTTCTTATTGAAAATTATTAGGAATATGAGAAAAGACTAATCAACAAGAATAAATTTTTTACAGTTACAAAGAGTATTTTTTACAAACTTATTTGGTAATAAATAGTCCAACTGGAGTTCTAAGGGCATGAAAATAATTGCCATTAATTTAACAAATTTAAAAATGCAAATACCAATTAAAAGTTTTACACTCATGCATTTTGGGGGTTGCTGAAGTTAAAGAAATCATCTCATTTATTTATCTTCCATTTCAGGACTTTAATATTTATTAAATGATACGAAAAAAATGCACTTTATTTACTTTATTTATGCCATAAAGTTCATTCTGTTTTCTATTACTTTTCTTAATTTTAATACATTGAAAACTTTTATCATTAATTTTGCAGACTTGGAAATAACTTTCAATTAGAAATAATTGCGTGGCGAAGAATTTTCGTGAAAAATTAATTACTAATTTGTAAGATTTGAATAATGTGGGTTATTTATAATGGTGTTTCCTTATCAGCTGTTGTAAAAATAAAAGAAATTCAAGGAAATATGGTTTTAATAATTTAGATTATCGATGGTCAAGTTTACGTGGGGAAAAAAGAACTTCCTTAATTAATGACTGAAATTCAACTAAACTGTTTTTTTTCAATTCTCAGTTCATTCATTTATTTATCTTTTACTTATAATTATTGGTCAAAAATTATATTTTTGCAATTAGTATTTCCTTAAATATAAAAGCTTAAATAAGAAATCATAATTTTCGTTGCATGTTATATTTTTAAATTCTGAAAATTTATTCGTTATCTAAAACTTATGCGTTTATATCATTAGAAAAGTAAAGAAGTTAGAGTTAATATTAGCAAACTTTAGTATCATCAGAAATTATGATAAATCAATAAAATAAAAACTATATCCATATAACATCCATTGAATGTCATATAATTTAGAAGTTAGATGACGACATGATGATTATATTTTTATAAGCAAAGACCATCTTAATAAACTAAGTTTCTTTTCAAAAACATTGAATGAAATGAAATTTCTATAAATTGGAAATAATTACAGTAATAACTGCTGTAACATTCATTACATGCATACAATCGGATGAAATCTATAAAAGTGTTTTTTATTGTATTCTGAATTTATTCAAATAGTTTTTTTTAAATAAATTTCTCAGAATTATTTTAATATAAAAAAATAAAAATGATTTTATCTAATGTCTCACTTTGAATTTTTAATATAACGTAGAAGAACATTTGAATTTACTAAACTATTTTAAAATTTTAAAACATCTTTTTCAGTGTCGTTGGGAAAATTAGCTGTATATTTTTCTTAATTTAGATGGTATTGAATGTTTTGTATGTGCTTAAAAGTTTTCTGACACTTTCTGCACTAAAAAATTAAATACTTTTTATATCATGTATTAAAAGTAGAATTCAAACTTCCATCATTATTTTGAAGACATTTTACATTTTAATATAAATTTAATTAAATTATTTAGTATTATTTTGATAATATATTTGAAGTGACTAAAATTTGAATAATTTCACAATTCTTGAATAATTAAAGAAAAATTTTAGTCTTTCCATTTTTCTACATTTATTCTATAACATTTATAGGTTTGATGTAAAATAAATCAAGAGAGAATTTATATTACTTATGGAATATTATCTTCTTGTTTTGATCGTGCTTAAAACATTTTAATTCAAACAAATTTCAACATTATTATGCATAAAACATTATTATTATTTAAGAAAAAATATTAATTAAATTACATAAATATGAATTATATTTTTATACAGTATGCGTCAATTATGTAATTCTAATACTAACCTGTTGTCTAATACTAATATAACTCTTAAAAGAAAACCTGTTGCTTTACTAAATCATGTGAAATTATGAGGGACTATTTCAAGTTTGGTTAATGTTTAGCAACAAATTTTAAAATTGAGGAACACAAAACAGACATTAAATTTTATATATATATATATATATATATATATATATATATATATATATATATATATATATATATATATATAAATATATATATATATATATATATATATATATAAATATATAAATATATATTTATATATATATATATATATATATATATATATATATATATATATATATATATATATATATATATATATATATTTATATATATATATATATATATATATATATATATATATATATATATATAAATATATATATATATATATATATATATATTTATATATATATATATTTGTATATATATATATATATATGTATATATATATATATATATATATATATATATATATATATATATATATATATATATATATATATATATATATATATATATATATATATATATATATATATATATATATATAAATATATATATATATATATACATATATATTTATATATATATATATATATATATATATATATATATATATACATATATATATATACATATATATATATAAATATATATATATATATATATATATAAATATATATATATATATATATATATATATATATATATATATATATATATATATATATATACATATATATATATATATATATATATATATATATATATATATATATATATATATATATATATATATATATATATATATATATATATATATATATATATATATATATATAACGATTACTTTAACTTGGAAAATATTAAATCAACCTTCGTTTAATAATAATTTTGAATACATTACTCAAAATTTAAAACAGAAATGTGATTTGATTTCATAATCATTTGCGATCAGTTTTCGTGAAACAGCAAATCCAGGCATGAAATGTCAAAATATCTCTTTCGATTTTAAAAATATAAAATGGTTAATTAATAAATAAGATCTAAACTGATTCATATTCTTTTCTCTCCATAAAATTGACAAAAAATCTTTTGAGTTTGACTAAATATATTGCTAATCAGATTTAATTGTCTACAATAAAATGCATCTACAACGAATAAGCAAATAGAAGGAACATACGTATATTGTTCACGATGTTATTTTTAAATACATTGCTTCTAAAATCCGAATGTTAATAACAGAATGATCTCAACGACTAAGCAATTTACAGAAACAAATACTATTCAAAATGATTGCTATTGTTTAATATATTGTTGATAAAATATAAGTGTCAATAATACACCTTCAGTATTCTAGTTGTAGAATGCGCCTACAACGATTAAGAAAATTAAAAAAGCACATATTATTCATAAATGCATTTTAACTTTTTCTGTCTGATAAGATTAATATCGACGTAATTCTATTCTAAATCTCTTATTATATTTATTCTAAGATACTCTTGTTCACAATGGGAATAACGCATAAATATTATTTTATGTGTTACTCTTCATAAAAAACCAAACTCACGTTGTCATAAAAAAACTGAGAGTATATTAACATTCTCTGATATTTTCCCAAGAATAAAGAGTTTTGATTAAAATAAGGGACATTTATATAGTCCTTGCCACGAATATTATGTTATTTATATTGCCGCGAACACAAATCAAATTTGTACTCATAAATGTATTAATATTCCGATACTTTAGATAAATTTTGAAATGCAATATCGCATATTTTATGTATTAGTATTATGATTCTTAACATTCTTAAAGTTACTTTTTAGGATAAAAAGTACATTCCATTATACTCCAAATTTTAACCAGTCTTTTTTTTTTTCTAAGACTTTAAAATTATTCTTAAAAGAGAAATTTGAATATTTTCAACATCAATTTGTCGTGGGAAATATTTTTTTATAAGTACTTATTTCTTACGATATATATCGATACCAAATACAGTGTTAAACTATATAATGATTTGAAGAAAATATACCCTCTTAATGTCAACAATAAGGGAATAAGTATTGTTATGAAAAATCAAAATAGTGTAAATATATGAGAATGAATGTCTTTTATTTTTGCTTAATTATTTTTTAATCTAATATTATAGTCTAATTTGACAAATTATTGTCTAAATAACGCTTACTCTGCTGAAATAGCAATTTTCAGACCTGAGAAATAAGTCTCTGAAATCTAAAACTGTTTGTCGACATTTAGTGACATTTTTGGTGACTTGGCGACAAATTTTAAATTAATAGCTTTGAAGTTTCGAGTCGATAATGCCTATAGGGTCTGCACTGCCATAGTTTTACTACAGTGATATTCTAGAAACTTCTAGGGTTTGAACCAAAGAGGTATAAGTATCGGTTTCACCCAAGTGAGTTGAAAGTAAAGCAGGGAATTCGACGTCTGAGTTATCAGTTCTAAAATTTGTTGTGTTTAGTTCCCGTTTAATAGAAATTATATTAATTTTGTTTAGCCTGTGTAAAAGTCTTGAGCCGAAGTCATTATAATCACTGTGACTGCAAGAAGTGTGAATTAAGTGATTATTCAGAAGAAAATTTATCCTCTTTATTTCTAAATTATCACATGCTCTTTGCCACAAAGAAAATGGTAACTGTATTCAACAAACAAGTAGAATATATAATTTAATATTTATTTTTAATTATAATCAATTAAATTTTGATTAATTGTTAAAAGATGATTTTCAAAAAGGCAATTGTGAACCATTATGCCTCACAGTTTGATTCGTATACTATTTTATAATAACGAGGAAATGCTTCTTAATTGAACTTTATTAAAACTTCATCGTGATTTAAGAGTCTTAAAGTTTCGTTTAATTTTGTTTTAGGAATGGTGATCTACTAATTTTCCTGCATCATTATTATTTTATACTTTTAATAATAATAAATGATTTTTCATTCCCTTTTTTCTGCATTTCTAAAGTCATTCCCAAATTTATCGTGAAAAATGTGATTTACAGAATACTTCAGTAAAAGAAAGGTGTCTATAAGAGACAATTGTGTAAAGCATGCTTTTTTGTGTATGTATTTATGATGGCACGTTTCTAAAATATTATTTTTATATAATTCTTCTTTTTTTAATTATTCTCATCCTAAAATCTTAAAAATAAATTTTTTACCCGATACTTTTAATATTTTTATTCATCAAAAGCAAAGGTTGTTATCATTTCAATAACTTACTAAACAAAATGTCTTATAATATGTATATAAAAATATTGCCTATTTATACACACATGATTCAAAATTAATCGATAAGAAATTTTGATTTAAACAAATTTATTTAATGTAAACTTTCGACATTATAATAATTTTCTTATTTATAAGAAAACTGCAACATACAGCTTATTTGAAAATTGAGTTAAAAGCCCAATCATTTTTCTTGGTGATATAGAGTACTTTCTCAATAGCTGTATAGCACAATGATAATGAATACTTTGATATTGAAGATATGAATCAGCCTTAATGAATGCTAAAACTACAGAAAGGAAAACAAACTAGAAAGAAGAAAATTTATTAAAACTAAATTTTTGCTCTTAATTTAAAGTTGAGATTCTAAATTTTTACTGCTACATTTACAGTTTTTATTTTGCTATTAAATATTTTTGGTAAAGTACACATTTTCTTTGTCAGAAACAAAGATTGTGTTTTTGTTTAAAGGGCCTATTAAACTAGTCTTTTGTCAGAAAATAATCCATTTTCAATTTATCACAAAATTTAATTGGGCTTAAAAACAGCTTTACGAACTAAATTTTTTAAAGTATTTTAAAAATAAGTTTTTATGGGATATATATGCAACTGAATCTTCGTATAAAATTTCATTTCTTTATGTAAAATGACATAAATAGCGTTTCTAAATTTCAAATTGATATAAATACATCTCTATCAAATTAATTGTAAAATGTACTTATTTAAAATTAATAAATACTAAATTTTATCTAATAAGGGAATTTATTTTTGTAATTAGACAAAATCTCTATCATGAAAGTTATGATTTTTTAAGAAATCTGGTTTCATAACATTTGGGATGCTTTTTTTTCATATAAACATAGGATTTTCTTTAAGAAATTAATCATTTGTTCGTTTTTATATCCTATATTTTTTAATACATTTTATTTATTATCATAGAGAACGAGTAATATTAATGCCTTGAACACACGATAAAAATAGTCACATAAATCACATTAATCATTTTAAACGATTAAGATAATATTAAATCCGGGAATATTTGCTTGATGCTTCATTTTTTGGGTCTTTTTATTTTCTTTCAGAAATTTATTTCCGTATTAAATTGATAGTTTTTTTCGTAACATCTCTAGGGTATTATGATATATTTTCAAAATTACTGTAATACCCTTGTTTCCTTTTTACTTCTTATTCTTCCAACTTATTAATATTTTGATTTTTATCTCAGCATATTATTTACATTGTTCTCGTATTCCCATTTAAAATATTTGCTCAGAGTTTTTTTTATAAAATGTTTGCTTGGGAAAGTAAAGTTTTAATAAAATGCTTTTACCTCTAAGTATCAATTAAGTGTTTTAGAACTAGACTTGAATTTTTACTTGGAGTATAAATCACCCTAATTCCTCTTATCTCTTTCATTTTTACATGATTTTTATGTGCACACCAGTAAAAAGTATTTTCTAAGAATCTAGCAATCAGTTCACTTTTAATATCATGGGAGTAATTTCAATTGACTTATCAAAATTGCAAAAAAGGGTTACAGATAACCATTGAAGAAATTGATTGTCATTTATCTTCTTTGTGCTATTTGTTGAAATGAAAAAGAAGTCCCCAAATAAATGCAAGAACAAGAAAAGATAGCAATCATTTAGTAGAAGAAACGATTTAAGACATAAAAAATTAATGGACCACATATATATGTCAAATGGAGAATAAATTCAAGACATGGAGACATCAACATCAAGAAGTAAATATCCAAATCTTTTACTGAGGCAATGACATATAGCAAAAGCTACCGGACATTTCCTACTTACCAATAATAAATTTTCGGTGCTTTCTTCTGTTCATAATCTCTTATCAAGCATTTAGTTTTCATGATTAATTTCAAATACTGCATTCTTTTATTATTATGGATAAATAAACTAATCAACCATCTACAATGAGTTATGAATACTGTGGAATTGAAGGGATTACGAATGAAAAATGAAGAGAATATTTATGGAGACATTATGTATTTTACTTGACATTAATTTTTCTGTTCAAGTAAGTATTTAAAAAATATTTTTCGAAACCAATACTACTTTTTATCAATCAATTAAACTACAGTATAGTAAAATGGACTTTTTCAAAAGAGACATATTTTCTATTTACTTAGTTTCAGACTAGCATAATTTTGTACAAAAAACTAATTGACATGCATGGAATGCACATGAAATTTGAAATTCATTTTGGAATCAAGGAAACGCAAAATTAATTTAATATTTCTGTATTAAGTTTCAGAATAAAATAGAAAATTAGATTCATTTAATTAATTTAAATATGTGTACATTATAAATTAGAAAGTTAAGTATGTAATTAAAAATATATACATCTTTTAAACTGCATTATGAATCTGCAATCATGAAGTTTTACAAATTGGACCACTATATTATAGTACTGAAAGTTCAAGTTTCGTTTGAGGAAATCAATCAAAAGCTAAATTTTTCATGTGAATTCCGAAATTTAATTCAATGTTAAAGTTTGTAATTATTTTTAATAAATTTACAGAAAATTTTCTTTCGAATATTTTTTCCAACGGCGGGCACTTGGGTGACGAACCCTATGCCACAACAAGGCCAAAAACTGCTACTCATTTGTCGTTACCCAGCGGGCACCTGTGAACAAAGCCCCGGAGGCGAGTAGCGATGCCAGTGCTATACCACCACAAACCCGTTTGAAGGGTGGGCCACATTCATGCATCATCACAGAAGAAAGGACAGAGAAACACAGAACAGAGTAAGAAACATCCATGCCAGAACAGGGATTCGAACCCGGTGTCCCACAGCTCAAGAGTCAGGAACGCTAACCACTCAGTTATCGGTCGGCTCCTTTCGAAAATAGAAAATTTGATTTATCAATTTTTATATTTTGAAACAAAGAAAAGAAAAATTAATGATATGTATTAATATATTAAGATTAGAATGTTATGCAATTATGATGTAAATACTGCTATATATGATACGATATTATCTATTAGGTTGGTGCGTATGAAATGTCGGATTCTTAAGTGATTGTATAAAACTGCATATCTTTCTTCAAAAGCTTTTTATTCAATCAAAGTATGCTCCATTCGCTTCAATACACTTCTCCCAACGAGATTTTAAAGCGTAGATGCCTGTCTTAAAAAATTTTGGTCTTTAGAATTAATAAACTCTGATATCGAGTTTTTTAGACTGTCTTCATTTTCATAGTGTTTGCCCCTTAAAAACAGCTCTAAATGCTTGAAAAAATGAAAATCGGTCGGCGAGAGATCCGGTGAATAGGGTGGATGCTGCAATGATGAGCATACGTTTAACCGATCCAGCTTATTTCGCTCTGTCAGTGCGTGCGGTACCCACTTGTCCATCTTCTTAACCTTGCCAATCTCAGAAAGGTGTCTCAATATCGTTGTATGGTCAACTTTCATCCTGATAGCAAGTTCCCTCGTGGATACGGCTGGATCCGCTTCCACTAGAGCCTTCAGGTCATCATTCTTCACAGACGGTCTTCCGCGCGGCTAATTTACAGTGAAAAATCGCCAGTCCGAAATTTTTCGAACCAACGCTGCACTTTCCGATCGTTAACCGTATTCTCCCCAAACGCTTGGTTTATGTTGCGTGCAGCTTTTGCAGCACTATTACCAAGTTTGTACTCATATAAGAAAATGACGCGAATGTCGGCAGAATTCATATCGGCAATAAACTCAAAAGAAATAAAAAAGGGAAGACCTTCGAGAAAACCTATTTTGCTGAAATGAGTCTCTGGCAATGGACAATACGAGTATGAATGAGGTTATGCCAAATACAAAAGTGTAACGAAAACAGGGAGGAAAACGTCCGCATGTAAAGAGAATCCGACATTTCATACGCACCAACCTAATATAATGTAAAAAGAGGAATGATTTTAATATAAATATTTCCAAAATGATAAATAAATTGTAAAATCAAATGCGAAGAGTTTTTCTTTTCAATTTTAAAGACTATTTTGCTTAGCTTATCGAATTCTAGACTTAATAACACAAATAAAAAGAGATTAAATCGTGCGCAAATATGTATTCAAATAATTGCCTATTTTTTGTTATGGAACTGTACAAGAAATGAGCAATTCATTTGTTCCACTGTTTTTCAAGTTCAATTTTCTTCTGTTTGATAGTTACAAAAAGTAAAATGAAACAACTTAATTGATTTCAGCTAATATATTTGTATACTATATTAAAACTGAATGGCATTCATTTTGTTCATTTCTTTGAATATTGTATTAAAATCTTCGATTAAGCAATTTTTCGTTTCATATTTTACTTTTACTTACCTCAATAATACTGTTTCTGTAATTTCTACAATAAATAATTCTCTTTATAGAATATTAAGAAAAAAAAGAAAAAATTATTTCACAAATCATAATAACACTCAAAATAATAACAAAGAATTATATATTTCTAAGTTTAAATTCGATTTTTTTTACTTCAAATTCAATAGTATTTTACTTCTGAAGATTTTTATTAATCATATCAAACACATATTACTTCTATTAAATTGAAAATGAGAAACTGTGATCATTTTGTTTTATTCATTTCAAATTTTAAATGCATAAATCCATGACAATTCTTTCAGAAATAGGTATTCAAATAAATTGCGGTACAATTTTATAAATTCCTAAATTGATGATAAGAGGTGTATTGTGATCTTGTTAATATCATTACAAAATATTTTTAGAAGTTTAAACTTTATGTTGCCAAGAATATCTTTATAAACAATAAGAGCTTCGAATTATGTACTATATTGTTTGAAATTTAAAATACGCTCAATTCATTGTTTTCAATATGTATCATGAGGGAAACTAAAAGGCTTAACCTAATTTGCAGTATTATGACACGAGAAAATTTTTAATTAGCAATTAATATCCGTATCGATATATATATATATATATATATATAATATATATATATATATATATATATATATATATATATATATATATATATATATATATATATATATATATATATATATATATATATACAGACACACAGGGTGATCTTTTTTAAAGTGACAGTGTTTGGAGCGTCCTGTAGAGTGATCTAATGATCTAATAGTCGAAATGACACCAAACTTGGTATTTAGACTAATCAAAACATGGAAAAAAGAACTCCGTAAAAAAATTAATTCTAAAAGACGGCGTTAGGGCATTTTGTGGCGCTGCTGTAGTTTACAATAACGAGAAATAGCATAAAACATGGGTAACAAAGAAAATGCAAATGTTGTGCGATGACAGTGCCAGTAACAGTGGCTGTAAAAGCAAGTAGCAGACGGCACAGACAAATAATCTCAGCTGAAAAAAAGAGCTCCAGTGGCCATACCTCTCACGTTACCGGAACGTGCGTTTATGTTGTTGGTGAATCAAATTTGTCTATTCTAAAGGACAACATAACAAAGACAGTGAGGAATATTCCTCGTGATATGTTATGCACGGCTGTGGAGAACGTTGTGCGCAGAATGCACAGTGTTATTTCTGAGAACGGTGCTCACATGGAATGTGATATAATCTCTCAACGGGGAAGTTAATGTAGTAAATAAGCATTAATAATTTAACTGTTGTATGTGTTGGTATTTTCTTTTCTCACATTTTATACATTTGTAAAACGCCAAAAATTGCCCTAGTGGCCATTTTTGGAACTAAATTTTTTTTTACAGAATTTTTTTCCTTATCTTGATTAGTCTAAATACCAAGTTTGGTGCTATTTCGGCTATATTAGATCGCGCTACAAGATGCTCCAAACATTGTCACTTTATATATATATATATATATATATATATATATATATATATATATATATATATATATATATATATATATATATATATATATATATATATATATATACAGGGTGATCCAAAAGTCAGGACGAACTTTAAAAATGAATAATTCGAAAACGAATCACGATACAAAGATGCGGTTTGCACCAAACGGATAGAAAAAAACCGGGTTTTGTGTGGCAATGAAAAAAATAGTTCTGTTGGCGACCAACAGATGGCGCTGTCGGATTTCTAATGTAGGATTACGCAAAGCAAAAAACGATATAAAAAGAAGCAACTAATGCTTCTTGGTAATGGTAGTCGAAGCTGGTATGCATCGAAATGCTGTCCATAGTTGAGAAAGCCCTCTTAGTTAAACTGTTTTATAAGAATTCGGAAAGTGCCATTGCGAGCATATCGCTACATGAAGGGTATGCGAGATAGCAAAGGACCAATAACGTCTTCTGCATGGAACAAAATTGTTAAAAAATTTGAAGCTACAGGTTCTTTGGCGTCACGTCATAGAAGTGGATGTCCCTCAACTGCAGCTGCTGTTGCCACGACAGTGGAGCAGACGGTGCAAGCCATGTCGGCGGTTGCTGCACATGGGGAGTGCAGTGCTTGAGAAGTTTCGAGGCAGACAGGAGTGTCGTATGGAAGTGTATGGAGAGCGCTGCGAGTAACTTTGCTACGGTATCCCTACAAGTTG
Source organism: Latrodectus hesperus (assembly GCA_037975125.1). Classification (NCBI taxonomy): domain Eukaryota; kingdom Metazoa; phylum Arthropoda; class Arachnida; order Araneae; family Theridiidae; genus Latrodectus; species Latrodectus hesperus. The sequence goes on along the minus strand of CM075853.1, from coordinate 122,336,801 downwards.
CAACATAACCAAGAAATGAAACCTCCTGACTTCGACTCTCGCCGACATTTTGCGAATTTGGTCTTCAATGAGATGGAAGAGCAGCACGACTGGCTTCACACTGTGCTTTGGACTGATGAAGCACATTTCACACTCTCTGGTGCTGTGAACAACCACAATTGTCGAGTGTGAACCACAGAAAATCCACATGCATTTGTTGAGGTACCCATGCAATAGCCTTAAGTGACAGTCTGGTGTGGCTTCACTGCTGATTTCATAACTGGTCCATTTTTTCGAGGAAGTCACACAGACAGGTTTCCAAACAGTTTCTGTCACCGGAAAGCGATATCTAGCACTGTTACAGAACAGCATTATTCCTGAACTGCAAGCGCGACAGGCACTCCAAACAGTCACCTTTATGCAAGATGGAGCACCACCTCATATTGCTCTGCCTGTGCAACGCCTGCTACGCTCAACATTTGGGGAGGATCGCATTATCAGTCGCTACTTTAATCACGCATGGCCTCCAAGATCTCTCGATCTCACACCCAGTGACTTTTAGCTGTGGGGCTTCTTGAAGTCAAAAGTGTACAGCGACCAACCGGCATCACTAGTAGCACTGAAAGATACCATCCGCCAAAATGTGTCTGCCATAACGCAAGAAATGCTACTAAATGCTATGAATGGTGTGGTGAATCGTATCACAGCTTTACTTCTGAATTATGGACATCACATTGAACATTTACTGTAGTAAGTACTAATTAACTCTAATTAATCTGACTTCATTAATCATTGTTTCATTTGTAAATCATATTTTGTTGCAATAAATACTATAGCGCCATCTGTTGGTCGCCAACAGAACTATTTTTTTCATTGCCACACAAAACCCGGTTTATTTTCCATTCGTTTGGTGCAAACCGCATCTTTGTATCGTGATTCGTTTTCGAATTATTCATTTTTAAAGTTCGTCCTGACTTTTGGATCACCCGGTATATATATATACATATATATATATATATATATATATATATATATATATATATATATATATATATATATATATATTAGATAGATACTGATATCTGATACATAGTTCATGTTAATAGATATTATGAAATTTTGTTACATTAAATGTTGCAATGCAAATATCAAATATTGTACGGTGCTGGAAAGATAACCTTAACGAACGAATTAATAACTTTGGTATGAAAGCGCTGAGAATTCATGTTATGAAGTTTATTAATTTTGCAAATGATTGTTTTGACTTGCAAATCCAGAAAACTGCATTTGGTGAAAAAAAAGTTTTGAAATCAAAACCTTAATTTATAGGAGATTCTTTAAAATTATGAGGCAATTAAAAAATATTTGTTGCCTGTATTTTTAAATTAGAAAACGTATATTGAATCATAGTCACACGAGTTTACAAAGAACTACAGAGTTCTCAGTAATGATCCTTAAATGAAGTGAATTTAAATTTCGAAATCAAAAGTTTTATGAATTTTATGCAGATCTATACATTTTAATAGGACGCTATTCGAATTGAGAAGATATTTATGGCTATATTCTTTACATTGCATTTTGAGGTCTTTTTTGTGATTCAGTTTATTAATTCCCATTGTAACCATTGGCAATCACTAAAGAGGAGCTTTAAATTTGCATACGCATGTTTATTAAGTGAAAGATTGGTTAGGATTGGTTTGGGCTTCGTTCTCATTATCAGAAGGTAATGAAATCGAATTCCGACTTAATCGAAGATCCATCGTGTTCACTTATGGAGGCTAAGGCACGTTAAAATTGGGGGTGGTCGCAATGTCCTCCAAGTGAATTGATATCTCTGGGGGTGGCAGGGGAAGTAGGGGGTCTTCTGCTTTGTCCCTGCTTACAATTCTCAAAGACTCCACACGGCTGCTTCTATCTAATTTGTAGGTAAATTTAATTGATTAAAGTAACCCATGTTCAATTTTATCTTAGGTGACAAATAAAACAATAAATTTCAAGCAAAAAATCAAACTTTTTTCACCAACAGCAAGCACATGCATTCATTCTTGCATTCAACATACGTTCAGATTCTTTTTTGTAGAATAATTAATTTTTGTTTTAAGATAGAATTCAGTTTTGTTATAATTCTCCATTAAAAGAGCCGCAGTCCCATGGTTAGTTATGGCGTCGTTCTCGTCATCAGAAGGTAGTGATTTCGAAACCCGGCTCAACCGAAGATCCGTCATGTTCTCTAAAGTCGGCTGGGGTACGTTAAGTATGTCGTGGTCGCAATGTCTTCCAAGTGGAATGATATTTCTGGGAGTAATAGACCAAGCATTGGGGGTGCTTTGCTTGGTCCTTGCTTAAAAATCACGAAGCCTCCACCCGGCTGCTTTTATCTAACTGGTAGAGCCCAACTCAGGGCTGGGTATAGGGAAGCATGCTAGTGAAAAAACAGCACATTTGTTACACATAATGAATAGCTCAAGATATATGCACATAATTACAACTACTCTATGGACAGGAGCTACAGTTTTGCAACCTTCTCCGATGTCTGCCCTGTCTCTAAAAACAAACATCCCCGGATGAGCAGGGATGTTCTCCCAGGCAACACACATTTAATTGATAAAAACATTGATTGGTATATTTGCATATTTCAATTCTAAAAATATTTGATATTTGCATGGATCTATTTCCTTTATATACTTGTAAGTAGTATTTTCATTTCATAAGAAAATTATTTAAGAGAATTCTTCAAAATTTAAGCTTAATTCTTTTGTGGATGAGATATTGTTAAAAAAAACATCCTTAATCTGCTTATTTTAACAATGTTCTTCATATATTTTCTCTAACTACATTTTTAAATTATTTTTTGAATTTATGATGTATATATATAAAAATTTTGTTTTTAAAAGAAATATATCTGATATTGCTGGAAAATGGAAAAGCAGCAATATTATTCTTATAACTCATTTTATAATCTGTGAACGAAAATATTTTAAACTTGATAAAAACTTTCCTTTAGATAAGAAATTTATTTTATTAAAGGATTAAATCTCATCATTAATGCAATGAAAATGCGAAGTATATTGTACAACACAGAGAAGGAAAGAAACATCCATGCCCGAGCCGGGATTCGAACCCGGGACCAACAGCTCAGGAGTCAGGAACGCTAACCACTCAGCCAATCGGTCGGCTTAGTGTTATATTAAACTCCCTCAATATTTTACATAAATATTTTGTCATGAAGTTTACTGTCATTCTGCCGTCAACTTTTCTAAATTTTTGAAAAATTAAAAGTTTTATTAATACCTTAATATTTGTACTTTCTAAAATATTTTTGCGAGCTTAAATTAATATTTGATGGTTAAAATTAACTATAGATGATAATCTGTACTTTTTCTGAATTTGCAAAATATTTGTCTCGTTTTTTCAATAGTAGTTTTTTTAGTAAGCTTTATGAAATCAAATAATCATTACTCCAAAATAACTGTCATAATACCAACCTTAAATATATTTAAAAAGCTACATCTTCTATACATCTTATGACATTTCACCGTCGTTGTATACATTCTACATCAGTATCAGTTTTTCCGAGAAATTATGAACAGCCATCATCATCACATTAACTCATAACAATCGTCATCCATTTATATAAAACCATGATTCTACAGGTTATTAATATCATTCAACAACTGACCCCCCATTATTATATACATTGCTTTTCATTAAGTAAACTAATGAAATCCTTGCTTTTTAATGCATAACACGCCTAATATAAATTTTTTTTATTTGTCAAACATAAATTTCAAAATTTATAAAACAATTTACCTGACATTTTTATAAATTAAAATTTTAATGCTATAGGATTTATAATTTTATATTACATCAGACATTTATTCGCATACTTTGTATTCTTCAATTGGCCGTGGTAGCCTGGTGGTCAGGGCATCGGCCTTCCATCTAGAATTGTGGGGTTCGATTCCTAATGCGGTCAAAGACCCATCGAGTACATGCGATTTGCGTGCTCGTTGAATCTGAGGAATCAAAAGTCATGTGGTTGGTCGTTGAGCAGTTAGCATGGGTGTAATGAATGATCTGGAGAAAATTTCCTTTCCCTCCAGATCTATGTTAAAATGGAGGAAATGGATCCTCTGGTGGTGCCATCTATCGGAGGAGCTTAGATCAAAGTCCTACTTTCACCTTCTTGTGCTCTGACTAACCGAAAGACGCACCCTACTGACTTAAATTCAATAGTCAACAGCATTAATAGTCAACGATATAGCGAGTGGCTTACCCAAGTGTCCTAAATAACAGCAACCTATACTTCGACGTCATTACAATTATACAACAAGTCTAAGATTTTCATTAAATATAGAAAAATACCTATAATTTAGTGATATTATTTTGCACATGAATGCTAATTTATCCAAACCCACAGACTGAAGTGAATTACGAATGATGACAAAATCTACTTCTAAGGTGAAGATGGAATCCATAAATTGTTGATCTGAAGGCTAGAGTATTAACTTATAATTTAATCGCTTGGATGGAAATATTATTGGTTGAATTGGTTAATGTGTCTATACTGTATGTTTTCTTCGAAATTTCTGTGAGATTTCTTTTTAATTTGAAAAAAGTTTCTGATTTGAAAGAACATAAGATTTCACAGGAGGAAGTATGCTTTTAATGTCAAACATCGTTTTGTTTGATTATAACAAAAGTAAAGAAATTGCTTAGTCTGATGAGTAATGCAAAAAAGAATAATTTAAGGACGAAATTTAATGATTAATGAGCGTTAGAAATTCCTAACACAAAGGCAGGAAAACTTTATTATTTCATCTGCATTGATTTCCAGTAACACAGATGAATAAGTTAATCAATATCAAGTGTTGTTCCTCGTAATGCTTGAAAACATTTAATTTAATCGATCAATGATTCTTAATCATTAAGTAGGTAATTATTATCCTTAAAATGATGATTAAAAAAGACCGCAATTAATTATTAAAAATGTAACGTAAAACATTCATAAAAAATGCTTCATTGTTTAATCGAAATATCGATAAATTTGCCGCTAAAAATTAAATTGCCAGAAACGGTGCCAACTTAGCGCTATCTCGCCAGATTGGTGAGTTTCCCATAGATCCAGTGTATTTCCAAAGTAAAGCGCAGTCAATGGACGCTGCTACAGAACTCTATAAAAACTCATCTAATCAAGCTATTTACCCAAACTTATTGTGACTTTTACATTCTAAAATGCAGTATGAGAATAATATATCAGGATAAACACATACTCAATATTTACAGAATTGGCAACAATATTAAATAAAATTTGCATATGAAAATTGAAAAATACAATTTTAAATCCTCTGAGTATTTTGGCAACATCTGAGTTTAGAATTAACCACTGTGTAACTCTCGTTCTTTATTATCTTTAATTTTCTTAAAGTTTCTATTCTTAATAATCTATGATGCTAAATATTTGATTATTCATACTGTTGACTTTACATCATATAATATAATAGATATCTGTCAGAAAAATTTGAAAATATAAAATATATCCAAAAATATTCTTTCTACCATAGCAAAATATTAGGTATAGTAATTTTGCGTATACAACTGCTAAACTCATTGTTATTCTACTGATCTTTTAAGGGAAACTTAAAAGAGATATGATTATGAAAAAAAGGAGTAGAAGTAAGGAAAAGTGATTCTAAGATGAGACTTATTTGTGCAGCATTCTTTAGTGTAAAATTTGGAAATTAACTAACTTATTTCGAAAACTAAAAAGATTTAGAAAAAGGTTGTGTATCAAGTTTTAGAGTAGATATCTAGTGGTAAATAATATAGAAGAAGTAAGAAACATGCATAAAAAGCAAAATATTATCATTCATGTTTAGTCATTTAGTTAAATTGATTTTTTAACTGGAGTATTTTCTTTCCATCAATGTTATTAATTTCAATCATTCATTTTGTTATTTATTGGTCATTTATATTTCTATCTAATTATCATCCTTGCTGTTGTGAACCATTTGCTTACAACATCTAATTAACAAACATTTGATACAATCTATTTGGTTTCATAAAATATTTGACGACCAAATGAACATGAAATATAAGTACAGAAACTAAGCTGCCTGACAGTTAGGGAAAAAAGAGGAATTGGCTAAAGACTCGATTCAGAAAAAAATAACAATTTTGTAAAATTTTAAAGTAATATTAGGTTGGTGCGTATGAAATGTCGGATTCTCTTTACATGCGGACGTTTTCCTCCCTGTTTTTGTTATACTTTTGTATTTGGCATAACCTCATTCATACTCGTATTGTCCATTGCCAGAGACTCATTTCAGCAAAATAGGTTTTCTCGAAGGTCTTCCCTTTTTTTATTTCTTTTGAGTTTATTGCCGATATGAATTCTGCCGACATTCGCGTCATTTTCTTATATGAGTACAAACTTGGTAATAGTGCTGCAAAAGCTGCACGCAACATAAACCAAGCGTTTGGGGAGAATACGGTTAACGATCGGAAAGTGCAGCGTTGGTTCGAAAAATTTCGGACTGGCGATTTTTCACTGCAAAATGAGCCGCGCGGAAGACCGTCTGTGAAGAATGATGACCTGAAGGCTCTAGTGGAAGCGGATCCAGCCGTATCCACGAGGGAACTTGCTATCAGGATGAAAGTTGACCATACAACGATATTGAGACACCTTTCTGAGATTGGCAAGGTTAAGAAGATGGACAAGTGGGTACCGCACGCACTGACAGAGCGAAATAAGCTGGATCGGTTAAACGTATGCTCATCATTGCAGCATCCACCCTATTCACCGGATCTCTCGCCGACCGATTTTCAATTTTTCAAGCATTTAGAGCTGTTTTTAAGGGGCAAACACTATGAAAATGAAGACAGTCTAAAAAACTCGATATCAGAGTTTATTAATTCTGAAGACCAAAATTTTTTAAGACAGGCATCTACGCTTTAAAATCTCGTTGGGAGAAATGTATTGAAGCGAAAGGAGCATACTTTGATTGAATAAACAGCTTTTGAAGAAAGATATGCAGTTTTATACAATCATTTAAGAATCCGACATTTCATACGCACCAACCTAATACTTCTTTAGTTTCTAAAATTAAATACTAAATAATGTACAATTGAATATTAAAAAACCATATGAAAAAAGATTTATGTTCCACAATAAAGAAAAATGATGGAATCATTAAGCCTTATGAGAACAAAAGAAACAACTACTTCATGTGGTTAATAATATTTTATATACATTTTTTTCCTCTAATTTCTATATTAATACCTCTGATTTTCTCGTTTTTCCATGTTAGCAAAAATAAAGAGTGAGTTCATTTTTTGATTTGTTAAAATAATTTTATCTTATTTATCACATATCGGTTGTTAATTAATTAGATTTACATTTTATTTAACACAAGCTCTTATCGTTTAATAATACATTTTTAAATGACATTGGTTATTGTTTAAGTGAAAAAAATTGGTAAAAACATAAGCAAAAAGTTTCAATAAAGTTTGAAGACATAGCAAATTAGCTTAATCGAAAGCGACGTAAATCCAATCAGCTTTTGTTCCATTATGTATAAAATTCAAATTTGCAGTTTTTTTATTGAATTGTTACTTCCTGGAAAAAAAAAGAATTATTGCTCAATCCACACATCTGGTTTTGTGTTGACAAAATTAATTAGTATCTCGAACACACAAAATAACTCTGACACATTCTACTTTTTTTTCTCGAAAGATGTGACGAATGAAATATTTGAAATGCTTATTTAAAAACCATTTCTGATTAAATTTTAGACGTTAATTAATAGATAATTATATCTATGATTGTGAGAATGTTTGAATCTCTCTCTTATAGATGTATGATTTATAGCAAGTTTACTGGGGCAAATAAAAATAACATTTTAAATTTAAAACTGTTTTTATTTCATTTGCAAAAAAAAAAAAAAGAAATGAATATAAATTGTTTTTATTGCTTTGCATGGTTTATTTTATGTAAAAAAAAACGATAAATAACGTAACAACAAAATAGTAAGCGATATTTTTCACAGTTGTTAGTAATGGGCTATAGAAGGAAAGAATTGTACTATATCACTATTAATTATAAATATAAGTAGACATAGTTTTTGAATTGTTTAAATACATACTCTTTTTTTCTTCATTTGTCAAAAGGATTTATTAAAATTTTTTCGATGAAATAATTTTGATTTTACCTGAATATTTAATATTATCTGTTATTTAGATAATATCAAATGTTAACTATATATTAATCAATCTATCTATTATATTATATACAATATTGTACCGAGATTCAGAATTCATATTGATTGAATAGTTGATGAACTAAAGTCTTAACAATCACAGGACTTTTATTTGTAAAAAATTTTTAAAGATAGCGAAAAAACCCAGCAGTTACAGCATTTACGAATCACAATTATATAGTACCAATTCATCATATTTAACAATAAACAGCTCCCACAAACATAGGTTTTCAAGTACCTCACTTGAAGACATTTCGTATCCACTTGTCTATAACTGCCGCTGGAAACTAAACACTGACTCACTCGTTTAAGGGAATGGTGACTGTTGGTCAATGAAATGGTTTTACTTGGCGTGAAAGCCTAGATCTTTCTCGAAGATTCTAGGCTATCTCGCTTAGTAATGGTATTAGAGCTTAGGTGGTAAAAGTTTTCAAAACTATCTATTTCTTGCCAAATCTCGCCAAGTGGTCACAAAGTCGCCAAGAATCTTGCCAAATAGTTGCCAACCTGTCAGATTACTGGAAAAGCCTCTCTTAAAGTAAAATACGCCTACATCTTGCGATTTTTGTCCCAGAATCAGAGTACTTCGGATCTGTTTGAGATATTTCAAGACGAATACAAGAAATACAAACTTTGTAACATTATTATAATGTTTTTATCTGATATTTAGATAATATGAAAATTTGAAATTATTTTGATATTGTCTAAATAAACAGGCTTGTACAAACAATACAATTTAGTTTTATAAAATACTTATTACTTTCATCCCGAGAAAATTATTTGTAAGTAAAAAAGTAGACTGGTATAATTGTATTTTTCAATTTTTATAATACTGTTAGGCATTAAGAAAAATCCATAATGATTCAAAGAATCAAAGCACTGAAGATTTCTAGAAAAAATGAAAAAAATAAAGATTGAAGTAATTAATTTTCTTCCCAGAAAAAGGAAACGTAACTCAATGAACTTAGAAAAAAGATTCTAGGAATTTATGCTTAGTTTTAAATCGATGTAGAAGAAAAAAAGCAAAAAAAAAAAAAAAAAAAAATAAATAAATAAAAAAATAAAAAAAAATCGACTTTGCTGATTTAAACTAAACATAAAGTCGATGTTTAATTTTTTACTTTTTCATTTTGATTTCTCTTCTGTTCTGTTGTCAACGTTCAATTTTGGAAGCAATATCGCTAAAAATGTGAAAATTCGGAAACTAAATTTTTAGAACAACAGTTAATTTCCATTATTTTGAAAACTTAAATTTAAAATTAGAATTAAAAATACATCTTTATTACCAGTTAAAAGCATGAATGGATCCTTTTTAACTTCCGACGACACTCAGACATTGGATGGTGACCGTCGCTTTGTTTGCTGCCGCTAGAAGAATACGATTGGAAAGCAGGCAGCAAATTCTTCTGCAAGTCGGATTTACAATGCCATCTCAATACGATGTGACGTATTCTGACGTCATGGATATCTTAAACCAATGAGAATTCTAATAAAGTGGCGTAATCATAATCTCAACTGGAACGAAAGGAACAACCAATTTACGGTTAATAATCTTTTAGTCCCTGAAAATATAAAATTGCTGATTCGTGTTTATAAAAATTTAGAATAATAGAATACCAAAAATAAGTATAAAAGAAAAGAGAGTTTTGATAAAATTCATGTGAACAAAAATACATATTCAAGATATTATTTGACTAAGAGAAATGTAAAAGTTAAGTAAACCAATCAGAGATATTTTCAAATCAGAATATTTAAGGGCAAATATTTGACATGAAACTGATAATCCTGGGAGCCACATTGCTAAATGTGAAAATATCGATATTTTAACTGACTATTTCATTAAAGGAGAAAACTTTATAATTATTCTTAAAAGAAAGCGCGTACCATTTTCTTAACAAATATTTAAAATACAAAGTTTAGAGTTTGAAACGTACACAAATTTTTAATAAAAACGAATGAGTCGATGACTCATTTTTAACATACTAAAAAATATTTTGTTTTACGATTATACTTGTTTAAAGTTCATGCATATTGTATTCTCCAAAATAGCTTTTAATTAATAACTACAATCAATATGTGCAGTTCTTGATAACTATAATTTTAATTGCAAGACACTTATTTTTTATGAATAATACATTCAAATTTTGGAAAGGAAATCCTTCTGAAAGAATTATAAGAAAAAACGAATGTTGCACAAAAACATTATCAATTTAGCTTTTATCAAAAGCTTACATACAAAATTGATGACATAAAAATATGTTTTTGTATGAATATACTTAACTCTGTAGCATGTGTTTTTATATTATGTGGATAAATATATCAAATTCTGAAGAATTTAAATTTGACTAATTTATTAACAACAATAGCTAAATAAATTTAAATATTTTAAACTTAATCTTTTAATACATTTTTACATTACAATACATTATTAATGGCTATAAAATGATGTGCAAATACAATTCTAGTTTGATATTTATATCTTATGCATTGGTTTTATTTATTGTTATATTTTGTGAATAATCTCTATTAATTTATTAAAAATACTTATAAGATATATTTATGAAAAATCATTTTTCGGATAAATGCTGTGCTTATTAATGTTTTATAAAATAAACAAATCGCTTGTCAAAATTTAATATACTATCGTCTATTTTTGTCGATAAAACTTTTTTAAATCTATTATTAGTGTATCTTATACGCAAAATACATTAAATGCATTAAATTAATTTTGTTCAATTATGACTTTTCTATATATTTAGTTGCAACGAATAGAAGATACAGTTCTTTGCATAAATGTTTCAAAAAGTATTAATGGATTAATTAACCAGTCAAGCCGCAATAAAAATAATTATGATAAACTATCTGTTTGAAATGAATAGAAATACTATTTAAACAGATGTAAATAATAATTTTAAAATATTTTATGTTCAATTAATAAATTTTCAAGAGAATATTTTGCCATGAGAATGATGGCTTACGAAGTAATATTCATTTTACAAAAGTTTATTTCTTTATAGTGTATTTTTACGATTCAACAACATATTTTACAGTTATTTTTATTTTTCACAGTATGTATTACAAAATTTTTTTTAAAAATATACGCAGTTGTTTTAACAATCATTCCATATCTAATAACAAATAAAATAATATATGATTTTATAGATATAATTATTAGGAAATTAATAGCTTATGAAAGGGAAAATAATCATAGAAAAATTAAATATATAAATGAAATTGGCAATTTATTAACTTAAAACTTGTTTTGAATTTAGAAGATTATTCATAAAGAGTATTTTCAGAAATATTATAAAAAATATTTAAATCTATTATAATATTGATTAATAATTTTTTTGCATTTTTTGATTAAATTTTTTGCAAGGAAAATTAAAATTGAGCAATAAAATATTAGTTTGATTAAATTTATTAGCCGAAAATATACAAGAATGTTGAATGTATGCGGTTTGGGAGCATTTATGATATAAGTTTACTGATATAATAAAGCACATTCTATAAATATTTACATCTGATAAAAACACAAAGAAGCACTGCAAAACAAACATAAAAATAATTAATTTTGTATATCGAAACTATTCAAATAGTTAAGACATTTTAAAATAAAGAAAGTAATAGTTAAATTTCATTGTTTGCAAATAAGTTCTAAATTGCAGGAAGCTTCTAGCAAATTTTTTGAGCGTTATTATTACATCTAAGTTGTGATGGAAGAGAATGGAACTTCTTCTGATAAATCTGAAATACACATTATTTTTCTTTAAAAATTTATTGATAAACTGCCCATTTATTTTATGGTGAATGAAGATATTTTCCATAAAATAAATGGGCAAGTTTTCCATAAAATAGATATATTTGTTTTATCTTTGTGCAACTTTTTTACTCTCTCGAGAATAATGGCTGTATCTACAAAAATTCTATAATCTTTAGTTCACCTGATTTTCAGCATAATGTAATTTTTTACTAAATTATAAAGTGATAGTTAAGATTTTGCGTTAATTACAGAAAATTCTGTTTGTGATAAAAACTGCAAATGTAAACATTTTAATTTGCTTGTGTGATTCAGTATTGCGAAATTTATCAAAACATTCCAAACTTAGGATTGGAAAAAATAAAAAATGTGATGGAATATTAAACTTTTAGTTAAACATTATTAACCATGAGTTAACTCGTGGAATTTTAAAATTAAGAATTAATTAAAAATTTGATAAAATTGAAAATTCAATTTATTCAGCCAATGTAAATTGATATTTTACGAAAATTCTTAATAGTAGCCGAAAAAATTTTTTCTTAAATAATTTTGAAAGTTCTGATAAATAATATTTATCTTCAAATTATAGAGATATTTTAAGACAGTATGTAAAACTAAATTTTAAAAATAATGCGTTCGGGATTGTGTGTGCACAGGGATGTTGAATGAAGTCTTTAAAATATACTATTATTTAAGAAAAGTTTTGAAATTTTTAAAACTGCAAAATAATTGTTGACAAATAAACTAACTGATCAACTACAAAGCCTTTAAATATTTGGCACAGATGCCGTAGGATGCCAGATTCTGAATTTTTTTGTTGATGAAGAAATGTTACCAAGATGACGTATTATGACGTTCGCGATGACGTAAGAAATAGAATTTTCTGCATAATTCTTATAGGTCTCCATATCTATGATTTAATGAAAACCAGGTTGTCAGATACATAAGAAAATCCGCCGAAAAATCCCGAAATTCAGAATTTGGCATCAATATACCAAATATTTTTAAATATAGTAAATATTTTTAAAATAAAAATATTTAGTGAATAGCTTACAGTTTATTCAGCGAAACAAATTATATAATGTAAGATGTTTAATACAAAATATTTAAAATTTCCACTCTGTAAAAAATGAATTATACAGACATTATACTTGGAAAATTAAAATAATGTTTTCTACATTAACATTTCATATAATTAATTGAAAAAATAATCGCAATTTTTTCTTATAATTAATATATTTTCTTGTCCTTATTATTTTCACTTTTTAATTTTATTAATGATAAGAGAAAGGATTAAAACCGATAATTTTACTGTTGCTAACTTTCAAGTTGACAAAAGAAAATGTGCTTCTTTTCAAAATAAGTTATTCAAAGTGAATGCAGTTTACTCTGCAGCGAATTTTATAAATTTTTTGATAATTCAGATAAGATGCAATAAAAACAATTTGGTTTTATGGAGAATTATTGGTAATATAGCAATAAAAATACACAAATATTTCAAAAACTTATGGGTTTTCACACTTAATATTTCAATGAAATGTTTTATACAAAATATTGATATTTATTAGCTTAGTAATACTCAGAATTCTGATGTATGGTTGCAAAATGTTTTATACAAGTTTTTATAATCTTATATATTTGAAATATAATATAATTTAAGGTATTATGAATTGATTATTTGATAAGACCTGAACTCTTTAACAATCACTCTCATTTAATCTATCTCTACTAATCCCATGACCCCACTTGATTTTTTACATAACTTTAAACTAATCCCAGTAAAAATATTTGAATCATTTTATATGAACTATATCATAACATTGTTCTTATTTTAGATTTTAAGTTAACACGTTTAGTCAGCAAACTTCGGTGAATTTCTTTTTAATTAATCATAATTTCTTTATATTATTTAGACTAGAATTTTTCAAGTTCAAATTTTATAATAAACTATACCTTATTAGAACAGTGCTATGCATCTTTATCTACAGGGTGGTTTAAGTGACAGTGTTTGGAGCGCCCTGTAGCGCGATCTAATAGCCGGAATGGCATCAAACTCTTGGTATTCAGACTAATCAAAACACGGGATAATAGATTCCGTGAAAAAAAATTTAGCTCCAAACATCGCCGCTAGGTCATTTTGTGGCGCTTTACAATGTATAAAATGTGAGAAAAGAGAAATATTGACACATACAATCATACAATTAAATTATTAATGTTTATTTATTACATTAACTTCCCCGGTGAGGAATTAGACCACATTCCATGTGAGCTCCGTTCTCAGAAATAACACCGTGCATTCTGCGTACAGCGTTCCCCACAGCCGAACGTAACATGTCAGAATAGACAAACTTGATACTCCACCAACATAAACGCACGTTCCGGTAACGTGAGAGGCATGGCCACTGGAGCTCGTTTACTGCAGCTGAGATTACTTGTGGGATCTGTGTACTACTTGCTTTTATAGCCCCTATTACTGGCACTGTCATCGAACAACATTTGCATTTTGCTTTGATACCTGTGTTTTATGCTAAAAATATTATAAACTATACTTTTTATATTATAAACTACAGCAGCGCTAAAAAATGACCTAGCGGTGACTTTTGAACTAAAACTTTTTTTAAGGAATTTTTTTCCCATGTCTTGATTAGTCTAAATACCAAGTTTGGTGTCATTTCGACTATTAGACCGCTCTACAGGACGTTCCAAACACTGTCACTTTAAAAAAGATTTTTTTTAATCCAATGGCGGGCACACAAGGGAGACTGAACCCTATGCCACAACAAGGCCAGAAACTGCTACTCATTTGTCGTTACCCAGCGAGCACCTGTGAACCAAGTCACGGAGGCGAGTAGCGTTACCCGCGCCATTCCACCACAAACCCGTTTATAGGGTGGGACACATTCATACAACATCACAGAAGAAAGGACAGAGAGAACAGAGACGGAAAGAAACATCTATGCTCGAACCGGGATTTGAATCCGGGACCCACAGCTCAGGAGTCAGGAACGCTAACCACTCAGCCAATCGGTCGGCACTTTAAAAAAAGATCACCCTGTATATTAATTTAAAAATCCATTGTCGACGTAGTTTTTGCAATTTACCAGACAACAGTTAGGTAATAAACAATGGAAACAATATTAATTAGATGTTGTTGATTCACTCCATAAGTCTAGCATAAATAAATTATTCATTTTGTAAAAGAGGTATTTTCACAAATAATACACGTATACACATGAAAGATAAATGAAAAGAATGACAGACCTCTGGTGAAAGGTACTCGTCGAGAAGCAAACAACTAGCAGGCCACTGTAGATACCAACACAAAATGCTTTGTTTGTTTGCAGCTAAAGTGGATATTACGGTCACTGCTCGCCAAGGACTTTTCAAAAAGTCTTTTGGTGGCCATTATAGATTACTCATCAAATTCCAATACCTACGTCTAAGCCGTTTGGCGAAACAATTTTCGCCTGTTGGTGAGAATGTGACCGTAATATTCACTTTTACCTGATTTATCTTTTAATTACTTCCATTTGAAACCTCACTGCATAACAATAATATGCGAACAACTAGTATATTCAAAGACAAAATATTTTTTCTTGTTTGCTCATCAGCGTATTTCCTCACCCGATCGGAAAAAATGGACTTGTCCAAGAATATCCAATACAAACTTAGTAAGGATTGTTTCTTTCCTCATATGTCTCACAAGTATACAAATAACATTTTTGAATTTTCTAAAAAAATAAATAATTAACACTTTATTTGGATGGTTATGCGTAGAATTCCTAAAAATTTGAACTTTAGACTCTCAAACTTTAAAATCCATTTAGAAATTTTATAAGCTGAGCAATAACCTTAGTTTCTAACAAAATAGTTTCACATTTACATATTATTATATCATTCCTCTATATTCGCTTACAAATCTCATTTTATTTATTCATTTATAATAACTTCGCATATAAATTTTATTTTATAATTATTTTCTTCTTTCATTGTTCAAGAATTAATGTATCTTTGTAACACAATCCTTAAAGTTTTAATATTTCTGTGTATTCCCCTCTGTTTATGCATGTGTTAAAAATATTTAATTTAAATTTTTAAAAATAATTTAGAAATTTTTAATCGTATTTTAGTACAATGTTTAGATAATATTCTTTTGAATAACTTAAAGGGGTTGCTATTATATAATATATTAGTATTTTCTTTGTGAAGTTAATTTGCTATGATAATTCAAAGAAAAGTCAAAATTATGAAAATAAATTATAATATTAAGATTTCATTTGGATCAATATTAAAATTTTTTCGCATTAAAAAGTATTTATTTTGTTTATAAATAGAAAAGCTTACAATAAGTTTTGTTATCATGAAAAACACAAAAAACTTAATATACTTCAGGTAATCAAAAAATATATTATAAGAAAACGGATTTTCTAAAATATTGATATTAAAAGGTCCTTTGACAGCATTCACATATTGATTCCATTGACATTTTATCTTTACATTAGTTTAGAGATTATATATTTTTACATAAATTTATTACATTTTAAAGACACACACTCACATACATATAGCTATCTTTTCTCATTTTATGTTACCATATATTTTATTTTTACATAAACTACATTTTAAAGACAAAAGCTCTATGGCCTGGTTAGTCAGCTAGGCAACGAAGCCTTTAATTGATTTATAATTAATTTATTTGCTTATTGATTTCAAAATGGTTCCATATATCAATGTTGAAATTTATTAATTTAAGCAATAATAAAATTTCATTAATTATATTTTTGAATGTTTTAATCCTTAAAAAAGTTATATTTCCGTAAAAACCTTTAGAAATATGAAAATACATAGATTATTTCAGCCCAATACATAATATATTAATATATTTTTAGTTTTAAATATCACATTTACTTAGGTTTTGCAATTATATTGTATAGATTTCTTTTAGATAGATACTTTAATTTCACCTTTGTTTTGAGTTTCCATTGGATTGGTTACTCTTAAATGCCACGGATTTAAATATTCTGTCTCGTTTGTGCATTCTAAAATTTAATGGAAATTTATTTAAATGGAATTTTATTTTTATCTTTGTTTAGTAAGCTAAGTCAACAAGAGGATTGATATTCTCTTCCGAAAACAATTACATTTAATTCCGTATTTTAGAGGAATAATCTTCTTTTTGTAAAGCTGCATGAAATAACCATTATTCTTAAAATGCTTTTATAGAGATACAAATCTGAATGTACTGTAGATAATTAGGTGTTGAAGCTTTTCTAAAAATAACCCCGTTGAACTAGATTTTAATCATGAAAAATTAAGAAATGAAGCCTTAAGAAACTGGATAAACAATGAAACTATGAAAAACTTATTAATCAAAATGAAATTCAGTGTTAGTGAATGGTTGTTTAAATGTTATTTTGTTAAATACAATTGAGAATTTAAGAAGGCAAAAGGGTTTAAACACCGGCATTAGTGAGGTTTGAACTTTATAACAAGTTGTAAAAAGAATTTAAATTACGCAAAAGACTATGGGTAGGTGAATCTCACAGATAAAACAAATTCTTTGAAATTATTGCTTTAGTTGAACATTTATCAGTATAAAGTATTTTTAATTGGAAGATATATATTGTTTGCATATTTAACAAGTGTTAGATTTATCACACCTTGATATATTCTCTTTACTAAAAAATACCCCAATGCAACCTAATTAAAGTTTTGTTGACAAAGGTAATTTTTCCTCTAGATAAAAAGATAATATTTATGTCAAAAATTTCTATTACAACACATTTGATATTAAACCAATATAATCAATGAATTGGGTTGGCAACTAAGTAATTGCGGATTTTTTTAGAAAACCAAAGACAATTTTTTCATGGAACTAAATAACTTTTTTCTGTAATGTATTGCCCATTTTGATCAATGACCTTTTGCCATCTTTCAGGCAGCATCATAATCCCACGTTCATAAAACTTCTGGTTTTTATTAGCATAAAACTGAATCACACAGGTACGATTTCACATCATCATCATTATTGAAATTTTTACCATTCAAGGAGTTTCGTAAAGATCGAAACAAAAAGTAGTCAGATGGTCCAAGGTGAGGTCTATATGGTGGATGTGGCAAAACATCCCAACCAAGCTCCAATAATTTTTGCCGAGTGACCAAAGATGTGTGTGGCCTTGCATTGTCATGATACCTTTTCAATTTGTCAATTCGGGTCGCTTTTCTTCAACTGCATTGTTTAATTTCATTAGTTGTTCAATGTAGACATCAGAATTGATCGTTCGATTGGGTGGTAAGAGTTCAAAGTAGACAATTCCTTTGTAATCCCACCAAACTGATAACAAAACCTTCTTTTGATGTATCAGCTTTTGATGTTGTTTGAGTTGGTTCACCTGGCCTGCTCCACGATCTTTTCCGCTTGATATTGTTGTAAACAACCCATATTTCATTGCCAGTTATCAGTCGTTTTAAAAATGGATCATTTTCATTACGTTTCTTTAGCAAATCGCAGCTGTTAATGCGTTGCGTTAAATGCGTTTCTTTCAGTTTGTGAGGAACCCATGTACCGAGTTTTTGAACATAGCCAAGTTGTTTTAAGTGATTTTCAATGCATGTATGTGATACATGAAGCTTCTCTGTAATCTCACGTGTTGTACTGTGACGATCCGAATCGATTATTGCTTTGATTAGGTCGTCATTAACTTCAACTGGACGACAAGAGGGTTTTTCATCTTTTAGTGAAAAATCACCAGAACGAAATTTGGCAAACCAATTTTGACACTGCCGTTCTTTTAAGGCTTCGTCACCATAAACAGCACAAAACTTTTTATGAGCTTGCGATGCGTTTTTCCCTTTGTGGAAATAAAAAAGCAAAATATGACGAAAATGTTCCTTTTGATTTTCTATTTTTCAACGAACGCCAAACGAAAACTACCCAACCTATCAGAAAACTTTTTTTACTGATTGACAGCTGAATTGCCAACTATCAAATAACAAAATGTGTTTTACATTTGTACTACGTCTGCAAACCTAAAAATTCAACTGTAGCCATCTATGAATGAAATCCGCAATTACTTAGTTGCCCCAACCCAATATAATTTAGTAATGGAAAGTAAAATACTGAGAAATAATCAAATACTTACACTTATAAGGTAGATTTAATATTTATTTTGATGAATCTGGAAAAATGTTTTGAAATATATAACTCAGTATTCTTAAATTATCAGTCCCACCCAATCCAATATAATGTATGTAAGCATGTATGTGCTATGCACAGCGTGCCTGACTGCGGATAGGGAGGTCTTGGGTTCGAATCCCGATTCGGCATGGATGTACTTTCTTTCTCTCTCTCTCTCTTTTATCTTTGTTATTTCCTAGTGAATGGTTGCCTATCTTATAAACGGGTACCTATAGCATGTGTGTACTGAGGAAGTTAGAATCCCTACCAAATTACAGCTCAGTTAGAAAAGTGGAGCCACGCACCCCTCATTGACATCCTAGCTAGCACAAGACAACAGCAACAGCAACATGTATGTACATGTGGAGATCGTGGCGTAGTGGTTTCGTGCTCCCCCGAGACACAGGATCGCTCTCGGGTTGAGCAAGGTTGACTAATCCATTCATCCCTTCAGTGGGGTCGGTAAAACTGAATACTAAGCGAACTTTTCAACTAAACATTAGGAATTTTGCATTAGGCTGATTACCTAATCGGGGCTTAAGGCTCGCACCTCTGGGACTTCAGTCATGGAAACACATATGTGCTCTGTAAGCCTTGACCTCCAAATGAGCTATCGAGTCTCTGATTTCAGTTTTATAAGTATATAAAATGATTTTACTCCCTCAAATAAATATTCAGCTTAATTACTATGTGATTTGTAGCTCTTATTACAAGAGAAATTCAATAATTTAATGAGGTTTTAATAATTTTAAATTTCCAAACTCAACTTTTGGAATTTTTCTTATTGGTGTGAAAATAGAAATTTTAAATTTATAAATTTATGACAGCCTCTTTGAGATATTCTTATCGAAAAGCTTAATAGGGACATTTAGGGCGCTCCGTAGCTGAGTGGTCAAAGGCATCACTCCGCTAATCGCTTGAGAGCGTAGGAGTGTGGGTTCGATTCCCACCGTAGCCCTGAGTGTTATCTTCTGTGGTTGTACATCTGTCATTGTGCTATTTGTCCTATTATCGACGAAGACTTACAAGCGGATCTCAAGAATCAAGCATACAAGTCTGAATATATGTAATGTAATAATAAAATAGGGACATTTAATCATTTTTAAATTATTTAAGAAAACACAATAAAACTATTTTAATTACATGCTTTGCTCAATTAAAGCTGTTTCATAGACTGTATATAATTTGAATAATCTTAGCGTTTATGGCTTAAACTTGCTTGCAAAATGTTAAAATTTATTAAAACAAATTGCTTAAAGTACATTTAAAATCTTGTTATACAAATTAAAATTAACCCATTATTTTAAGTAGAATAGAAATAGCATACACTTTGTTAAAGAATAAGCGGTTTTCCTTTTTCTGATGACATGAAGGGAAGGCAATAGAAAAATAAACATAAATGACTTTAAAATATTAAAATATTCTATATGTTTTTAAAAATGCCGACCAATCGCTGAGTGGTTAGCGCTCCTGTCTCCTGTGCTGCGGGTCCCGAGTTCGAATCCCGGTTCGGGCATGGATGTTACTTTCTTTCTCTGTGTTTCTCTGTCCTTTCTTCTGTAGTGATGCATGAATGTGGCCCACCCTATAAACGGGTTAGTGGTGGTATGGCGCGGGCAACGCTACTCGCCTCCGTGACTTGGTTCACAGGTGCCCGCTGGGTAACGACAAATGAGTAGCAGTTTCTGGCTTTGTTGTGGCATAGGGTTCGTCACCCAAGAGTGCCCACCGTTGGAAAAAAATATATATTTAGAAATAAAAAGAACTTTAGTCAGAAAATTTTTAATTATAGAAATCAAATCGAAAATCTTTTTGCATTGTTATTTCATTTAATTATAGAATATGTGTTATAAGAATAAAAATTTTTTACTTAATATACGTCAGTTTAAGAAGTTTAAAATAACCAAGTGCAAATTTTTTGATAAAATTAAACTTTAGTATTTTGACATTGCATAGGAAATGTAGTCTTATAAACTGGATGCTGCTGTAAAGACGTTTTGAGCATCTACTGTATATTTTATTTTCGGGAGGATTTTTTTATAGATTAGGGAGTTATATTAACGTATTCAAAGGGAGAAAACTTCAAAAACTCTCAAACGCTTGCCACAATAGAATCACATGTCTTAGCATCATCTCTTCAATTGCTTAACGCTGCATCAGCTACAGGACGCTCGGGATTTTATTCCAGTGTGAATGAGAACTATTCTATCTATCGCTGATGTTGAGTTCATAAATTTTAGAGCTTACAGGGAAAAATTTTATTAAACAAAATTGACTTCAATGATTGCAATTTCGAATTTTCATTCATTTTTAATTTCTTGTGAGTTAATACTTAGTACTCATTGGAATTGATTGAACACGTTTTTATCACGGAAGTATTCACACAATTAAATAAAACATACAATAATTAAATTTCTGCTCTTAAAAATAACAGTGTTTCTTCAAAATTATATGGAAAATAGGTTATTAATTTTAAAGCAAATAATAAGCAATTAAATGCTTATATCCATTTCAGAAAAACAGGAATTTGGATATTTTGATTTTATTAAGGACAAGTGATTAAGAAAAAATGCTTCCTTGATAAAAACGTGTTACTTGAAAGATTTCGAATTTTTAAAACAGTTTTAAATTTTCTTTCATGATTGAAATAATTGAGACTAATGAATACCTTTCTTTGATTATTCTGTACATAAAAAGAAACTTTTTGTATCGAAGTTTAAAAGTATCAGCAAGAAAAAATATTTGTTGTTACTAATAACTCTTGGACAAGCCAAGCTCGCTAGCCGAAAGTTATGCGAAATAAAGTCGGAAGGGTGCGTCTTTCGCTCAATCAGAGCACCACGAAGGGGAAAATTCGACTCTGCCTTAAGAATCCTCCTATAGATGGCAGCACCAGAGGAAATACTTCCTTAATTTTGACTTTGATCCGGAGGGGGAGCAAACCTTCTCCAGACCATTATAATCATGTTAATTGCTCAACAATCGACCTCAAGATTTTCGATTCCACAGATTTAACGAGCACGTATATCGCATGTACTTCGTGGGTGTTTGACGGCATTGGGAATCGAATCTAGCCCTTTCGGATGGAAGGCCGATGCCCTAACCACTATGCTACCATGGCCCCTGGGAATATTTGAAACCACGGACAAGAAAAATCATTTGCTTATGAAAAGTAAATTGTGTTATGAAATATATTAAATGAAGAATTACTTGGCTGTATTAAGTATTTTAAATAAGCAGAATCGTAATAAAAACCCTGTGCTTATAGTAATACAAGAAAGTAGAAATATTTTTTATGAAAAGTTTTTAAAGAAAATGTCAATGCACAAGAATATATAAATATCTTATTATTTGACTACACTGATTTAATATAATTGATAGTAAATATAAATAAATGTTTGCTAAGTATTTCCATCTTAAACGTAGATAAAAATTTTGAGTATAAATAATAAATAAAATCTCATTATGGCAATCATTTAAAAGGTGATAAATGTTAAAAATATTTTTTATTATTTCTGCATTTATCCTCTCATTTAAGAAGAAAATTATGTTTTTCAAAAGCTTTAGTTCAGTTGTTAATCTGTTTAATGGACGTATGGAATCTCCACATGAAATGAATTTGGCTTTGTGCCAATAAATTAAATTAAAATAAGTTTTTTCTGCAAAGGAAAAGAAATAGTAACAAATCATTGTGTGAAGGATGGATTTTATTTATAATGAATGGAACATGGTATTCTTTTCCTATATTTCATTTCCGTTGAAATTTTAGTCACCACTTGATATACATTGATTCTATTTCAATTATCATGATTTCAGTTACATGTATTAAGAAGTCTAATTTCATTTATATGTATTGAGAAGTCTAATTTCAGTTATACGTATTGAGAAGCTTGATTTCAGTTATACGTATTGAGAAGTCTAACTTCAGTTATATGTATTGAGAAGTCTAATTTCAGTTATATGTATTGAGAAGCCTAATTTCAGTTATATGTATTGAGAAGCCTAATTTCAGTTATACGTATTGAGAAGCTTGATTTCAGTTATACGTATTGAGAAGTCTAACTTCAGTTATTTGTATTGAGAAGTCTAATTTCAGTTATATGTATTGAGAAGCCTAATTTCAGTTATACGTATTGAGAAGCTTGATTTCAGTTATACGTATTGAGAAGCTCTAACTTCAGTTATATTGTATTGAGAAGTCTAACTTCAGCTATATGTATTGAGAAGCCTAATTTCAGTTATATGTATTGAGAAGTCTAATTTCAGTTATATGTATTGAGAAGTCTAATTTCAGTTACATGTATTGAGAAGTCTAATTTCAGTTATATGTATTGAGAAGCCTAATTTCAGTTATATGTATTGAGAAGCCTAATTTCAGTTATATGTATTGAGAAGTCTAATTTCAGTTATATGTATTGAGAAGTCTAATTTCAGTTATATGTATTGAGAAGCTTGATTTCAGTTATACGTA
Source organism: Latrodectus hesperus (assembly GCA_037975125.1). Taxonomy (NCBI): domain Eukaryota; kingdom Metazoa; phylum Arthropoda; class Arachnida; order Araneae; family Theridiidae; genus Latrodectus; species Latrodectus hesperus. The sequence continues at coordinate 122,313,156 of CM075853.1, read as the reverse complement.
TTGCGAAGTCTAATTTTAGTTATATGTATTGAAAAGTCTAATTACTAAATGAAAGGAGTGTCATGCTCCAATTGCTATAAGCTCATTATGAAATCTAATCAATAATGTATTGAGAAATGTGATCAATAAATGAAAGGCTCGTTTCACACAACAAAGAAAATTATAAAAGAATTTTACCTTACAAGCAATTTTGTAACTATGAAAAAAAATTTGAGCTTCTGTAAAATAATATTTAGAAGAACTTTTTATCAATTTCATTTAAGAATAGGAAACAAATAGAAATTTTACACTAAATATTCCTAGTTGCATTGATTGCAGATTATTTCACATGATGAAATTTTGCTTGAATATATTATATGAATTTGGTTGAATATTTTGCATTATAAATTATTGGTTTTTAATCAAATTAAATTGAATGAATACTTCAAAAACATTTGAGAAACGTTCACAAAATGTTATCAGACCATTTTTAACCTTTTAAATTTTTTGAGGCTTCTGAAATTTTGAATCATTATGAGTTTATGAGTTTGAAACAAAATTTAAGTATCAAACTTTTATTCTAGTATATATATATATATATATATATATATATATATATATATATATATATATATATATATATATATATATATATATATACTTAACCATATTTACTCACTTTTAATATGTATACTCTAAAAGCGTAACATAATTAATTTTATATATTTATCTGTTATATTCTTTCATACTTAAAAAATACTCATTATTTTCGTGGCTAGGAACTTCTAATAAATAATATAAGGAAACTTTTAGAATATAATGGAAGCATTTTTTTCCTTATTCTTTATTTGACAGTCTCCATTCATATTCCTAAGCATTCCCCTGTAAAAATTAATCGTAATTGCTTTTAAACCATCAATTTCATTAGAAATAAAAATGTCCAATTAACATGAAAGCTTTATTTATAATTTCTTCCTTTTCTGAGCCTGAAAAGCTTAAGCATTTATTTAATGTTTGCATAGGAACTTAGATATTTAATTAAGTAAAATAAAGAGTGTGTATCTCTCATTTTAATTCTCTTCTAATTTTTTTTCTTATTAAAAATATTATAGAAAACTTTTATCATTCATTATGCCGCTGGAAAATATTCCTTTCCATTATAGATAAATAATGACCAAAAAAGTTTAATGAAGGATGGAGACATATTTTGAAAAGCTGCTCATTTTTGAAGGGGATTATATAATTTTCCCTTCTTGATTACGTAAGATGAAAGAGTTTCTTAATAAAATGTTTCTAAATAAGAATTGCTAATTATTAGGAACATTTGAATAATATTCTTATAATAATTCTCAGAAATATATTTTCGATAAGGAGAGAGATTATAATTGCTAATTCGTTAGATATGATATAGATAGGTAAACATGCATATTTAGTATGTGTTGCTGTAATGGCTGAAAGTTATATAACAAATAGAAAATGTAACTGTTTTTATATATTTTATTATTTTGGTCAAGATATTTCTTAACTTCAGTTTGTAATTTATAATAAAGCTAGAAGAAGAATGAAAATTTTTTAGACACTTTGACTATTGTTAAAAACATCAAATAAACTTCATAATTATCTTAATAAATTAAGATAATTGTGAGATTTTCTAAATATCTTTTAAATAAACAAGCTTAAGATTTTCTTATCTTTAGATGATAGTGATCTGAAGTAAGAGAAGTCAAATCAGTAATATAAAATAATTATCATATTTATTTCTTATAATATTTAATTTGTGTTTAAAACAAATGTTTGCCTCATGGAAAATAAAAGCTTCAAGATGTCATAAAAATAACTATTTAGAGCAAGATTCATAGTATACGATCGTGAAATGGATGGCAGTAACTAATTAAGGCACAGATGCCGTATAATCCAGGATACCAAATTCTGAGTTTGGGGATTTTTTTGGTGGATTTTATTATATATCTGGCGATCACGTTTTTATTATGTCATAGATATGGAAACCTATAAGAAATATGCAGAAAATTCTATTTTGGCAACCATAGTATTTACGTCATTGCATACATCAAAATACGTCATTTTGGCAACTTTTCTTTATCGCCAAAAAATTCATAATTTGACATCCTGGATTATGCGGCATCTGCGCCATAATTAAATCTAAAACTAATTTTAATATTTGAGTAAAAATAATTCTTCGAACAAAATAAAAACTCTTTATTCACAGAATAATATGTATTCTTTTCCATTTTAAGGTCAAATTCATTTTTAAAAGAGAATTCCTCAACTTATTTAAAATAAAATTAATTGAAAAGTAATTTGTTGTTTCAAGTCATAGTATTCCTCCAAAATACCGAGTGAAAGATTTTCTTATTATTGCATAATTTTTTTGTTAATTTAATGGAATTATATGAAGAAATTATTGGCATTAATTATTTAACAAATATATTTTAGCAAGCATGACTTTATATCCGTTATTGCAGTTTTTAATTTTAATTAAAGTGAAAATAATTAAATATAAAACTCATACAATTCTAAAATATGGAATAATATATTATTAATGTTAATAAATTAGATAAATCCCTCATTTCATTATTTAACTAATAGTGAGATTCTGTTTATATTCAAATTAACCTTTGATTTTTGTAAAAATGAAATACTTTTTTCGCAAAATTAATTTTACACTTCAAATTAAATAAATATAAAATTTAACCTTATTTGTCATTTTCAATAAAAATATTGCTATAGAACTTTAAGTATTATTTTGAAGAAATGATATTCTAGAAATATAAGTTCAGATTTGTTATCTGGCATCAAATATTCAATATATAAAAATAAGGAAATTACACCATTTTTAATAATTATATTTAATTGGCAATGTTATTATAAATTTTAAGTTAGTTATACCGGTATATACCCAAAAATGCAACGGATATTTTTATGCATAATTTGTCTTATAAATAACAGCTAGTTTATTCATGTAGAAAGTATCTTTCGAAAACAGCTGCAAATAAAAGCTGTTAAAATTTTATGGTAAGAAATAAAAAATACAATTCTTTTTTATTTTTGGCAAATCCTTTTAACACATTTGTTTATTTTATTTTTTAGCCAATAAAAAAATTGTTATGATAACATAATTACATCCACCTGTGTAAGAAAAAATGCACCTTATATGATGTAAATATTTTTCAAAAATATTAGTTTAATAACTGAAACTGTGAGTTATACATATTTAACTCAATATAATAAATTGTCTACTGGCTGTAATTATTGTCTATATTGTTTCATTAATGTATGAATCTTTAACATATAATATTTATTAATGACATTGAAAAATTTCTCAATATCCCAATATTGGAAATTTTACAAAAACGTCTAATCATTTTCTTCTAAGTAAAATGGCAATTCTTGTAAATAAAAAGGATAATGCTGAAATAAATAGTGATTATTCAATATTTACATTAATTTTATAGAATTGGGTGCATTGGAATCTTCAAAAAACGACAACACTTAATAATCTTATTCAGCTGAATACCATAAAGTTTACTTTGGAATTCATGCAACAGAAAAAAATTTTTAATAAGAAAAATCCAATTTATGTACACAGGAAATCAGTGAAGATTTGGGTCACAATCTCCATTATGATACATTTCAATTCCAAACAAATATTGTAATTCACCGCATGATTTTGGCATTTTGCTTTCAGCATTTTATATCTGATGATATCCCATTGGTAAATATACATTACAAATTGTACAATGCACACTTTTTTAAAATAAATCGATATCAGCAATTCCTACTTTGGCTTCATGCTCTTGGAGTATAGCTTACTGATAAAATAAAACTCAATAATTTTCTAATCATTCTTTCTATAAATTTAATAAATTTTTTGTATTAGAATAAATACAGCTTCTGTAGCCAAAATAAAAAATGCTGATTTTCGGCTTCTTTTTCCAAGATATATTCATATAAAACTGAAATTTGAATTATAAACAAAATACAAACAGATATTTGGCACACGTGCCGCATAATCCAGGATTCCAAACTGTGAGTTTGATGATTTTTTGGCGGATATTCTTATATATCTGGCAACCTGGCTTTTATTACATCATAGATATGGAGACTTATAAAAATTTTTCAGAAAATTCCATTTTGGCAAACCAAACATTTACATCATCTAGGACGTCACAATACGTCATCTTTGCAACATTTCTTCATCAAAAAAAAAAAATCATAATTTAGAATCCTGGATTGCACGGCATCTGTGCCAAATATTTTACATTTAACTTACTTGATATTATATTGCTTTAACCCTCAAAACTGACTCACATATTAATTAAGAAAGTCATGGAATTTCCACCAGAAGTTCAATTACAAATTAAAAAGAAAGAACCGAAATTCTAAGCGTTAGCAGTCATTTTCCAATGGATTAGGAATACCTAATACTCGTTTCCATTAGTAATTTCGATAAGATTGGGGATGAAAAAGTAATTGAGTTTCATACTGTGCGCCTTTTATTAGAAAAATAATACCCTAAAAAAATTCGAGTGAATTTAAACTCGTCGTGTTGTTAATCTGATGGGCTATTTCTGAGGCTTTTAGTAGGATTAAATATCCTAAAAATAATTCGTTAATAACAAAAGTAAAAAAAGGGTTTAGTTCTAGAAGCAAATGGGGCATTAATTAAAACACCTGTCAGCTGCAGCTGCACTTTAAGAAGAATAGTTTCGTAAACTTTGCATAGGGAGAAAGAGATTATGGGAAAATATATAATCTTTATTTTTTTTTCCTTATCTTTTAACATGCAAATAACGGCTGATGAATTTTAAAACAGAATTTCGTTTTCCCGGAACAAGAAGCAACCCGATTCTTTACAAATCATTTTTATATAATGTAAAAAGCTTTCGTTTGGAAAGATAAGGATATTTTAGTTAATTTAATTTCGGAAAAGAGTTGAAGGACAACAATAGTTAATTATCTAGTTAATGTTCTGCTGAGACATGTTTTATTTTTGTGTATTTTACAACTTAAGTTTTAAAATTGAATTCGATTGCATAATCTGTTTTCCTTTCTTGCTTCAAAATTATTTGTTTATGATTTTAGATCAACTAAATTCATGTTATGGATTTTAATTTCTTATTTCTTTTTATAACATTTTGATTTTTAAAATCATAATTAATATAATCAATGGCACAGATGCCGTATAATCTAGGATGCCAAATTATGAGTTTGGTGATTTTTTGGCAAATTTTCTTATGTATTTGACAACCTGGTTTTTATTACGTCATAGATATGGAGACCAATAAAAATTATGCAGAAAATTCCATTTTGACAACCCTAGTATTTACGTCATCGCGCACGTCACAATACGTCATTATGGCAACATTTCTTTATCGCCAAAAAAAAAAAAAAAAAAAAAATAATCAGAATTTAGCATTCTAAATTATACGTCACCTGTGCCTATTTACTTTTTTAAATGAAACTTATTTGTTACATTTAAGATTTTTAAAATACAGCAATAACAATTAAAAATTATACAACAATAACAATTAATTAAATTACTGAACACTTATCAGAAGCTTTTTTTATATCAAGAAAATGAAAAGAAACATCATTTTTGGAAGATTTTAAAATACAACGTTACTAGTTGCTTTTAGCAGACATCATCAAAGATTGTTATTTACTGATATTTATGCAATATGTTATTTCAATCTATTAGAAAATGCATATGGATGTTGCCTTGATTTTTGTGCATTTTAAAAGAATAATGTAGAAAATTCTATTTTGGTAACCCTAGTATTTACGCCATTGCGCATGTCACGATGCGTCATCTTGGCAACATTTCCTCAAAATATTCAGAATTTGGAATCATGGATTATACTGTGCCAATTTAACATATGGGTTTTGTGTATGCCAAAGGAAAAAAAAAAAGCTATTCCATATTTAATAAATAAATTCGCCTCATTAGTTAAAATCTATTTCACAAACTAAATAGATTACATTTTATTAAATAGTATCATTTTTAATTTTTTATCTACGTTAGTTTCTCGTACTCTTATGGGAATTCTTATATTTACATATAGAAATTTTGAATTTCCATGTGAGTGAATTGAAAAAAATATATATCTCAAATATATCATAAGATATGATTTTATTAAAAGAGACATATCTTAAAATTCTAAAATACTAGATAACTTAAAATGAAATATTCATACATTTTCTAAAAAAGATTGAGTTTAAAGTAAAATTGTTGAAAAAGAATATTTTGAAGCTATAAATAATTAAATCAGTCTCTCAAGTTTTAAAAATATGTTATTTACTTTTAAATCATTTTATTTAAGTAAAGTAAACGATTTCTCTAATTTTTAAATGTATTAAAAATATGGAAAAAGACAAAAATATTGCTGCGTATTTGTTTCACATTTTAAAAATATATTGCAATTCGTAAAAAGGAACTTTTCTATTAATAACGAAAGTTTTATAAGGAAAAATTTTAACTATTGTTTAAACTATTATTTTGAATGTAGTTATTAATGCAGAAAATGATGTTTATTCGATTGCTATTGATTCTGTAGAAAAATAGTTATTTTGATATAGTTTACTTTTATTACTAATAGTAAATACCAATTATTAAATAAACAAACATTTTTTTTAGAAGATTGAAGCATACATAAAGTTAATTTAAAATGACATAAATTTTATATTGAATGTTTACTTCAATTTCAGTGTTTTATTTAAAATTTTATTATTATTTCAATTGTAACAAAGATTGTGTAATATTTTTGAAAAGTAGCAATATGTTACTTTCTTCTTAATAAGTTCCATTTATATTTAATGAATTTCATATGTTATGCATACTAAAATAATTTCGGAAACTTTTGAACTTTCAAACCTAAAAGGTCTCTCTTTCACTAAAATTAAATAGAAATTATATTTACATAATATTGAAATTCGCAAAGCTCTTATCTCTTCTCATAACTAAGAAATATTTAAAGATTATAAAATGCGTGGTGAACATTCCAAGACTTTCAAAAATCTCTAAATAAAATGAGGATGCAAAATAGAAATTTCTATATTCAATTAGATGATCGATCTTGTACCTAATAATTGAATATTCAATCAGATGCAATTTGACATCTGATAGTAAAACATTCAATTAAATGCCAAATTGATAAATATACAAAAGACAATAAACCAATTAAATTAAGACGAGGAATAATTAATAATTAATGATAAATAAAAATAACTGATTCAACTCCCATAAATTTTCATTGTTCTTGAAAATTCTCTAGAAATTAATAATGAAATTAAGTTTTAATTGAAAATGGTTTAAAATTATAATTTCTAAAGATGCGTTTCAATATATGTTCAGAAAATTGTGGCATCATGACTTATAAAATTAGATTTAATAAATTGATAAATAATTTTTAGTCCAATCATTTACTTCTAATTTTGAAGTAATATATTTTTTCAATTAGAGTAAATGCTTTCTGTAAACTTTGACACCATGTTATGGACTGCCTAAAGGCCTAAGGCTTTTGTAAGGCATTTTAATATCTACTAATAATTGCCTTCTGGGAAGACTTTTTATAGATAGTGGACTGTATTCATGTGTCAAAGGGAGGAAACTAGGAAAAATTTCCAGCACTAATCCTGATAGACATGGAGACAGAGAGCAGAATAGCAGCATTAATATCCCTTTCTTCAATAGTGTCAGGGATAGAACCGGCGACTTTATTCTCCGAAGAGGGCTACTAGACCAAGGCAAGCCCTAATTTTTTTTTTGTAATCTTGTAATAATTCTTATCTTTGAGCATGTGTAGTTATGATGAGTGGAATATCTAATTACGTTTATAAAGGAACCTTACTACATCTTTCTCTTAAACTTATTTAGTTTTGAATTAAAATAGTAAATTTTTGCAGTTTAATATTTGAAGTAAGTCATGAAATACTTTTGATTTTAAAAACTAAGCATAAAAATTTTGAAAAATTTTAATGGAACATTAATAAGCATATTTTCATTTTACGTCATTTTCATCGTCAGTTTTTCATCAAAAAAAAATTCTAATGCATGGAAATAGTAAGCAAATTATTTTGAGCTGAGAATTTTTAAAAATAAATCGTTGCATCATCTTCTAGAGATTCTTTCTTATAAATAAAAAATAATACCAAAAACAGTGAAATGAAAATATTAATAATGAAAAAAATGTTTTTTCCAAAAAAAGATTCTTATCAGAACAGTCATAGGAAAAAGCATGAGAAGTCACGTGTTCATCAGAAAACATATTCTTAAAAAGTTTTTTTAGCAAGCATCTGAATTCGTTTTACGTTATAAATATTGCATGTTAAAATTAAATTATGGCTGAAAAAAAAAAAGAAAACTGTAATGTCAAGTGAATTGGGAAACTTGCAAGAAAAAAGAGATTACTGGTTTTCCTATAAGAAAAAAAAAATCTGTAACTCAATCTTTTAATATAATGCTCAAAATTTCTTTTTCTTTGTGGGCATGCCATGCAGATTTTAATTCACGTATCAGTTTCTCAGCTTGTATCGAAACAAATTTTGTCAGTTCCTGTTTATCAAGTTGTTTTTGCTGTAGATATTAGAATTTTATTCCTAACTGAATTATTTTCTTGAAAATTAGATTTTAAAATAACATACCTTTTATAAGTGTTTTTTTTAAATTTAAAATAAAAAATATGGTTCAAAAGTAATTCAATTCTTATTTTTCAATAGATTCTAATAATACAATAAGTATTTTTCCTTTTTACTGATTTTGGTATATGTCAGAGAAAAGGAATGTATAATATCTATCTTTTAATAATCTCGTACCTATCATATTTTTTTAAAATTAATTTATCATTTATTTATGTTAAATATACTTACTAAATAGACTTGTATTTGTTATATATTGTTCAGTAAATATATCGCTTAGTATTAAATTTTAATTGCAATTTTTTTCCAGAAAGAAGTCACTTATTAACTTGAGAAGATATTTTTTACAGAAAAACTCGGCATTAATTTCGGCAATAATAAAGATAACACTTGTTAAGTATAAAAAAATGATAAGCATTTTTGGACAATATTTTGTATGTCCCGTTCACCATTGCTTCGGTATTATTATAAATAATCAAAAATACTATCCAAATAACTAGTTCAATATTTAGCAAAATAAATGTAATCTTAAGAAAGTTGAAAAATATCATTATACCACACAAGTTTTAACTTATTCTATATCTGAGTACAGTAAAACAATGTATTAGCAAAATAAATTTGATCTTAAGAAAATTTAAAAATATCATTATATTGCAATTTTTAACTTAATTGTCATTTCTATACATAAAAACACAATATTTTAGTAAAATAAATGTGATCTCGAAAAAAAAATTGAAATATACCACTGTATTGCAAGTTTTAACTTAATTGTAATTTGAATCTAGAAAAACAAATTAGTTAAATAATGAATTAAAAAATTAACAAAACAAATTAAACAATGAAATTAATAAATCAATTTAAATTATACATTGAATTCTTTTAGTCGACCTATTTTACAATACACGTGAATTATAATTTACGATTTATAGAAAATGAATACAAATGTAGTTGTTAATCAGTTCATGAAGACATTTAATTACACAATTTATCATTTATATATTCACAAATATAGGGTGAGAGGAGGATGCCAGCTCAGGTATGGTCTATTCACCTGACTGTGGTTCAAAATTACGAGGCATCTTAAAAAGAGCAAAGTCGTACTTTCACCTTCGTGGTGCTCTGATCCAAACGAAAGACGCTTTCTATTGACTTAATTCGCACTGCCAAAGGCATAGCGAGCTTGGCTTGTTCAAGTGTCATAAACAACAACAACAACACAAATATATTAAATAACGTTCTATTTAGATATGTGTAATAAACTTAGCATATTTCTGTGTAATTTATAAATGAGAGACAATATTGTTTAATAATGATGGTATCTTTTAACTAAATTTAACACTTCATGGTTAAGAATTGTTTATTCTGGTAGACATTCTGGTACAAATTGTATAATCCAGGATTCCAAATTGTGAAATTTTTTGGCGATGAAGAAATGCTGCCAAGATGACGTATTGTGACGCACGCGATGACGTAAATACTAGGGTTGCCAAAATGGAATTTTCTGCATAATTTTTATTGGTCTCCATATCTATGACGTAATAAAAACCAGGTTGTCAAATACATAAGAAAAATCGCCAAAAATCACCAAACTCAGAATTTGGCATCCTGGATTATACGGCAACTGTGCCGATATTCGTATAGCTAAATATTTTGAGAGCCATATTTTTGAAAGGCAACTTGTATTCAGACACTTTTAAACTTAGGGTTTAGTTTTATTCCGTAAATTTATTCTGTATTTCTGGAGAAATATTATTGAAAGATATATATTATATGTTGAAACACTTTTAAATTTTGAATTTGATTTTATAAATATTTTTGAATGTGTGATTAGAAAAACATATATAGATTTATTTAAGAAAATACTAATGTGCACATAGACTAATCTTTTCCAAAATAATAGATTTTTGAAAAAAATACCATACTTTTATGTATTTATCATTTTTTTCATTGCCGACAAATGTAGCTAAATTAACTGTAACATTAGTTTATATAATGATTATCAAAGATAGTCAATCTATAAATAATGATATTATATAATTAAAGATGAAATTCATGATAAGAGTTAATAATGATAAAGCAATAAAATGATTTAAAGGTTTATAATGTCGTTTTCTTTTGTTAAGTAAATGAATAATTGTTAGAGTAATGATTTTTATGAAGAAGACCAAACACAAATGTCATAAGCTTCATCGAAAAATGTGTTTCAAGAATGCATTTTTTTTAGAATCATTTATTTTCTCTAAGAAAAAAAGAACATTATAAAACATTTTTCTTGGCTTTGTCTGAGAAAAGAATAATCGATAAGTTTTGCAGAATTTTTTTGGTCATGAAA
>CM075853.1:122249690-122294690 GCA_037975125.1 Latrodectus hesperus | reverse complement strand
AGATAAGTCTAAAAAATTCTGTGAATCAGCAAATTATATCTCCCGAACAACCTATTATGAAGCCTCCTCAACCAAATATGCAGAACCTAACATTGAAGAAAGAATTGAGCCAGGAAGAAAACGTAAAAAACATTCATAATTTTTTAAAAAAATATTCTTTTACTACGAGCGCACTTTTTTGATTTATAATAACTGTTCAGGTTTTTCGTTTTATTTAATGTTCAATTTAATTTCTTGGAATGCAAGAAGCGTTCTATCTAAGCGCCTGAACGTAAAACTTCCGTACTTTCAATCTTCCGCGATGTTCTAGAAATTCAAGAAACGTTTCTTAAAAAATTCGACTTATTTCAAATTTGTAATAACACAGTTATTAGATTAGATAGGCAAGATGGCCGTGGTGGAGGACTTCTTTTTGCTGTTGATAAATCTCTACCTGTGCAAGTTTTAAATATATCCCGCTCAGAAGATAACGATACAGGAATTTTAACGATAAAAATTACTATATCCAAATCATCTCTTACTTTAGTAATATTTATACGTCCCACACTGTAAATTTTCAAGTTCTTTGTTCCATAACATCGTATCAAATATTCATCCTTCCTTCATAATAATTGCAGACTTTAATATACGAAGTTCGGTGCTTGGTAGTTATTCAAACTCTCTCCCGAATTCCTCGATTGGATACTGGATAGCAACATTTGTCTTTTAAATACCTCTCAGCCTACTCATTTCGGACTCCACAATAGACCACTCTTTATCGATTATAACTTTGTATCTCCTGATATTTTTCCTTTTTGTACTTTCTCAGTTAGTTCAGATAGTTATGGTACTGACCATGTCCCTGTTCAAACAAGTGTCAAAATCTACAATAATGATTATTCGAAAGATACTTCCCGCAATAGAATTTTATGGACTGGCTTCTTCAATTCAATGAACACTCAAATTGCTAATAACGGACTAGTTTCTGTAGATCAATTCCAAATTTTATGCAAAAAGTATCTTGATAAATTCAGGAAAAAACAAATCTTTTTAGTTAAAGTCATATTTTCCGTGGAGGACATCGGAATGCTGTTATCTTTTGGGTCCAAAAAGAAAACTTTGGAGGAAAGCGAAAAGTTCTCTTAATCAGACTCTGTGGATACAATACAAACGAATTTCTGCAAAACTTCATTAGCTTTTTCTAACCTTTTCCAGAAATTTCTGGGAAACTATAACAAATGCTGGTATATCTAAAGACATTTATTTTATTCTTAAAGAAATACTACTAACTCACCAACTCATCATCTACTAATTTCTAGCGAAACTTCAATTATATCGGACCCTGTTGTTCAGGCTAACTTATTTGCCAAATTTTATTCTCGTCAATCTGAAACTGAAGTACTACCTCTCGTTTTAAGTTCAAACTTTGATTCAGAATACAACTCTGCATTCTCCCTCTCAGAGCTCCAATTGGCGATTTCTAAATACAAAAATACTTCAGCTGATCCTGATTTAATATCAGCTAAAATTTTGAAGGGTCTATCAAATACAGCTTAACAATCCCTTTTGTCACTCATAAATAACTCTTGGTTAAGCGGTATTGTTACCCCGTCTTGGAAAAAATTCATCATAATTCCTATAATAAAACATGGGAAAGACACTACTTCAGTAAATTTTTATCGCCCAATATCTCTTACAAGTGATCTATGTAAGGTCATGGAACGCATGCTATTAAATCGTCTAATAAATCATATCTCCTTTTCAAAATATTTTCATCCAAATCATCATGAATTTTTGCCTCATAGAGGTTGCGATAGTGTGTTATTTCTATGCTTCATCATCATATTATTGCTTTACGCTCACAGAGAAAATATTTCAAATGCGTAAATGTAGACACATCTCAAGCTTACCATTCAGTGTGGCCAGACGGTCTTATTTATAAGTTCCTCCAATTTGATATCAGAGGAAATGCTGCTCATTGGATATTGGATTCTTTATCGGATAGATGTTTTAAAGTGAAATGGCATGGAACTTTATCTCAACCCACTTTCTCTAATAGAGGTGTTCCTCAAGGCAGTGTTCTCTTTCTTCCTTTCTTTTCATGATTTATAGGTCAGATATTTACGAAGTTCTCTCTCCTGACATTAAGTGTTTTATTTATGCTGATGACATAATCCGTTTGGCTGCTCATTCATTACAAGAAAGTCTACAGCGAAAATTGCAGACTGTAAACATAAAACTTGAACAATGGTGTGAATAATGGAAACTAAAAATTGATTCCTCAAAATGTTCAGTCATTGATTTCTCTTCCATAAAATCTCCTGTAAATTTTGAACTAACTTTCAACCAATTACCTATCTTTCGGTCTAAGCACATAAAAATTCTGGGCCTCTATTTTACTAATAACTTGAACTTCAAGTTTAAGTTTCAAATGAAAAAAATCCATCCAGAAGAAAATTAATGTTTTAAAAGCTATTGCAGGTAATAGATGGGGAGCAAAATCTAATTACTTACTTCAAATTGTTCAATCCTTCGTTAAAAGTAGCCTCGATTATCGATGTCATGTATTTACATCTGCGAGCTTATCAGACCGAAAGATCTTGGATCCTATATATCACTCAGTTCTTAGAATTGCCCCAGGTCTTCCTCGCTGGACACCAATTCCACTTCGAAAAGAAGCAGGGGTCTTACCTCTTTCTGTAAGACAGAACTTTCTCTCTACAAGGATGTACATTAGTAATCTTGCACTTTCTACTAGTTCTCCATGTGGTAGTTTGTGGGAATCAATGTCATACAGCCATATCTCTGGCGCTCTTCCTCTATCTTTGCGAGTGAAAAAATGGCTTGTAGAAAATGGAATTCAAGAATCATAAATTTTAAGAGTTCCTGTAAAACCTACATCTGTTAATATTATTTTAAAAATATTTCTTAGAAAATATACTTTTCAGACTAAAAATCTTCCTACAAATACTATCAATGACCTCTTTGAACTGCATAGTACTTCTGAATGGTCCAATCACATATTATTATTTACTGATGCATCTAAAATAGAAAATAAACTTGGAATCGCTGTTTATAACAGCAGAAATAACTCCTTTGTTTCCGGGCAAATCAATAACTCTAATTCCATCTGTACAGCAGAGGCTTTGGCTTTATATCTGGCGGTGACTGAATTCTGTATTTCTCCCTCCAACTATGTCATATTATCAGACTCCTTATCCTGTCTAAGCAGTTTGAAAACTTTCTCAACCTCTTCCCCAACCATCATTCAACACATCAGATCAGCTTTAGGAAATGCAACTAAGATTTGCGAATTTATTCAATTAGTTTGGATTCCAAGTCATTCCGGAATTGCTGGGAACGAAAAAGTAGATGCTCTTGCAAAATCAGCCATTAATAAAAGTTATATTCTGCACTCGATTTCACCTGAGGTCCTTATCCATAATATAAGAAACATTTTTATCAATATAATAACAACGAATGGAATAATAGTAAATATGCCTCTAACTTTTCGCACATGTCTTCTATCACGAAAATTCACCACAATTATATTAACTCTCGCCTTGAAGAAGTGTGGCTAGCTAGAGTTAGAACTAGATCTTTTCCGACAAATGCTAAATTACACAAATTTAGACTTTCTTCAACGGATAAATGCTCTTGTGGAGAAAGAGAAACCATTGATCACATAATGCTATCGTGTCCTCGATATGATCAAGCAAGAAATTCCTTAAGAGAAAAACTTGGAATTGGAGCTCTTTCTTTCTCTTGGATTTTAGATTTGTCAACGAGTCCTAAAGAGAATATTGACGTAACAATTTCTTTTTTGAAACAAATTAATAGATTCTAATTTTTCTTTCTTGTGTTTGTATTTCCAAGCGGCCTTATTTCCACTTCATTTGTCAATCATACACCGTGCTTATCTTTTCTTTTTTATTGTCTTTTTTTTCAAAATCATCAATTCATCAATTTTTGTTTAGGTTTCAAATAAAAACTCAATCTTACTCAATGCGAGCTATAAGAATATGAGCATAAAGCTCCAAAACTGTTTTTTGTCGTAACCTAACCTAACCTAATTTTTGAATTAATATTCTCTTGCAAGATATAAATATATACTGGTAAAATATTTTATTTTATAATTTTATTTTTCCCATTTTTTAATTTTAGTGATTTTAAATTCTAATTAAGGTGTTAGAGAACATAAATTAATACTTTTTAAATAAAATTTGACTTTCAGTTTTATTTCAGTTATTATATATAGGTTGTTTTTATTATTATGTTATTTTACTTCAGTTATCAGGTTATTTAAGTTAAGGATATAATCTTACAGTACAGTTCAGTTCGGTTTCTGTTAAGGATATTATCTTACAAGTAAATTTTTAAGAGTAATTCTCATACAAAATAGATTTGAAATATAAATTTGTTAACTTTTAAGAAAAATTTATAAGAAACAATAATACATGTATAATTTTGTAAAATTCAATTATATATGTAATATTATCCGTGTATTTTAATACTAAATGTTTTGCTTCATTTTGTTAAAAATCTGAAGTTATCATCAAAAATTTAAAATATGAAAAATGCTTAAAACTATTAAAATATTAAGTTTTTAATATATAATTGGCAGGCAAAATTCCGTCTCATAATATTTATTTATTACAAAAGCAACAAACCTTAGGAGGATTTTTCTTTTTTAATAAAATTTGAATAAAGTAAACATTTTCTTTGGTATTTGAATGAATAACTTGCACAAAAATCTCCCTTATATATCCCTTATATAATCCGGTAGACCTAATATATATATAAATATATATATATATATATATATATATATATATATATATATATATATATATATATATATATATATTAGGTCTACCGGAAAGTTCTGTCCGTTTTAAAATGAAACAAAAGAATACATTTTTTCATACTTTGGATAAACTTTAATATGATTGCCTTTCTTATTTATTGAATTATTTATGAAATGAACTTAATTTTTCATAGTTTCTCAGTTAACAACTTATTCATTGTAATCTTTTTAAAAATGTTAAAAAATCCTCTTTATAACATATTATGTTCCTTTATTTAAAATAAAATTGACTAAAAGTGTACTCAAATATAAAAAAAATTTCAATCTTTTTTAACATTATCATTGTTTTATATTTTGATTAATCAGTAATTAATAATTAGCGTTTTATAAGAATAAATATTCCAATGAATGTTTAATTTGAACAACTATACTCAACTTACAAATAAATTAATTTGTTTTTATAAAATTAACGCTAAATGTTTCCGAATTCCAATGTTTTCAAGCTTCTTTGACCTCAAAATTATTACTTAAAAATGCAATGTTAATGTGTGGATCATTCTTTAATAAATTTATTGAATTCTTATTAAAAAAAATTAAAGAAAAATGTAAAATGTCAACTGAAGCAATTAGAGAAAATAAAAAATAATTTTCAATAAAGTTTTGGTAAATTACTAGTATCCCCTGTGCAAATTTGGCGCGATTTCTAATTTTCGCACCAAGCACTACACAGTTATCTCGCCAACCTAAATTACGTCATTTCGTGCGATATCCAGCTCAAATTGAAATCAAATAAAAACAAGTTATTAATCAATTGCATCAGGGATTACTACCATACAAAAGAAATTTAGCTTATGAAGTTAATAATCTTACATCATAAAACATAAGTTACGTTATATAAATATAAGAAAACTTTCTGATGTAGTAAACCAGTTTGGCGCAATTTATCGCCGCACTGGCAACAAAAGCTCTTCAATTATCACAAAATTTTTAAAATAATTCTTCGATTTATTTGCAAACCAGTAGAATAATTTTTGATATTGATTTATTTTCTTAAAAAATGATTTTTTGATCTTCAGGGAATAAATTACACCAATATTTATTTTAAAAATAACCAATATTTCTGTTTAAGTAAAATGTTTCAAATATATTACAAAAGTAAATGAAATGATAGAAATATTTAAAACTAGTTCCTTTTGGCATAAACATTAAAAAAATGATTTTTTGATCTTCAGGGAATAAATTACATCAATATTTATTTTAAAAATAACCAATATTTCTATTTAAGTAAAATGTTTCAAATATATTACAAAAGTAAATGAAATGATAGAAATATTTAAAACTAGTTCCTTTTAGCACAGACATTTCCAGCACTTCGAATATATAATGAATTCTAATGGAAATCAATAGTGGAAATTTCGCTTGGAACTGTAGTAAAATCATTAAAAAGCAAAAATGAAAATTCATATTATTGAATATTGTAAAATATTAAAAAAAACATTTAAGTAAGAGTTACCAAAAAAAGTGTGAAAATATTCAACGAAGTTTGAAATCCTTCGCAATGAAAAATATTTGTATTTACTTTAGCTGGTAGCAAAAATAAGTTTAATCACGTGATTTTCTGTCCTAAACTTTTATGTTTTTCAATGCAATTACTAGAAAATTTTATATCCTAAAGCTATCAAATATTTCTATCACTTTCCTCATTTATTCATTATATCAATGCAAGAGAGAAAAAATAATTTTCATTCGTTACGTGAGCCGACAGATTAACAATTCTCTTGTTTTTGAAAATCACATAAATCTTAGAGTAAGTACCCGTGAACAACATTGTTAATTAAGAAATAATTTGAAAATAGTTAAAAAAAATTATTGTTAGATTACAATAAACACTCTTTCGAAAAACAAAAATTAATAGAAAGAACTTTAATTTCTTTCTAATTTTAAACAAAGATTATCAATCAAGTTTATAGTTCTTTAAGAATAATATACTTTAAATTTTTTCATTTTTAAAGGACTTATTTTGATAAATTTTGTCAAAATAAATAGATAAAAAATAAGTCTCAGATTCCAATTATTTGCTCATCTTGTTAAATGCAATTTTTATTATTTTAAATAAATGAGGGACATACGTAGTTATAAAAACAGTTTATGTTTCCCATTTTAAAATTAATTTCTTAGCGTAATTTAAATGTAATACCATTAAAATTACAACAGTATAAAGAAATCATAAGCAAAGAATGCATTCAAAAATTAAAATTTTGTCAGGAGTACAATAGTACAAAAGGTACTTTGTAAAACTCTTTTGACTATTTGGAACTTTAACGTTTATATTCATTATCTCATTATTATTTCATTAATATATTTCTCATGCGAAAATTCTTCATTTCTGCCAGTGGTTGATATTTTACTGTTCTTTGCATTTCTAAGAAAATTGTAGGGTTGAAAGCACTTTCTTAAATTATTAATTATAAAGAAATAAATGTTGTTTCCTGAATTTCTTTGGATGAGTAGTTATTTCAACCTTTGTCACAAGTGAAAAACTATTAATATCTTTCAGAAAAACTATTGATGCTCTTATAAATGTAACTAAAATTTGAAAAAGTTTATCCTTTAGCAAATTACTCATTCCCTTTAAATCTTCAGGATATATTAATAAGAAAAATTAATAAGAAGGGAATTTATAAAAATGCTGGCACATTTGGAGACTGTCTCTTAATGAATGAATTTGCATTTAAATTTTCCTTAATATTTCACTTAACTGGAAACCACCTTGATGAAGGTATTTTAATAAATAACAGATGAGAAAATATATCACAATAAATTTACTTATAAAAAATGTCTCCTTAATAATTTACCAAACTTCTTTAAAAATGAAAGATACTTGAAATCTCAAGATTTCCCTTTCTTCAATGGTGTATTTCAACAAAAAAGTAGCAAATGAATAATTTTATTAAGACGTATTAATATATGAAAAGAGGTGATAGGGTATATGGCAATGATAATTAAATGTGAAACGACTAAATTAAATCTTATTTTTAGCTAGAATAGGATAGATATTTATAATTTTTATGTTTTTAAAATGAGTTTAATTGAACTTTAAGAATGAATAAAAATATTCTGAATTCATATTAACCAATTTTAAAAGAAATTTAACTTTAATATGATAATCGTATTTTAAATTTGCAGCAATTTACTTTAAATAAGATAGTTATCAATTTAATATAATTTAATTATAGAAATTTAATTTGTATAAACTAAAATTTATATATATATATATATATATATATATATATATATATATATATATATATATATATATATATATATATATATATATATATATATATATATATATAGAGAAAGAGAAAGAGAGAGAGGTAAGTTTTTTAAGAAAAATGTTTTGTGAAGGTATTCCTAATAATTAATATAATTCTTAGAAATAAATTTACCTTTTAAGTTTTTTAAGTATAATCTAGTATAATATATTACAAAGAAAGTGATTAAAAAGGCAACAACAATGAAATGCGGGCTTATAATTATTTAAAAATCTTAAAACAAAAATTTGGAAATTTAATGTTATAGCATTGTGAGAATAATTTATAAGTAAATTAAAATGTTTATAAATGTAAAAACATATACCTTTTTGAACTGCATTTTATTATTTATGAGTAAATTCAATGAACATAATATTCTTCTTATGTCCAACAAATTAAAATAAGTATGATTAGATAGTGAATTCACAATTTGTTTCGTTTTCTGGCACTTTTATTCCTGATGTTGTAGTATATAATGTAAACTACCACTCCATATAATGTAGCTCCTACTCGCAAATAATTTTAATTCATTTTTTGTAAAGCTTTTTCTTCAATTTATTCCTTAAAACTAATTAATATACGCTAGAGTTTTCACATTTGATGGGTTTTTTTTTCTCTTGCAGACGAGAGTTTTTAATCAGATGAGTGAATTAGGTAAACAAAAGTGAAGGCAGAATTATATAAACTTTAAAAATCATAGTTTATATGTTAAGGGATAAAAGCATAATCTTTAATAAATAGTGAGAAGAAATGAAAAACTTAATATAACTGATAACAATTTAACATACTAT
Source organism: Latrodectus hesperus (assembly GCA_037975125.1). Taxonomy (NCBI): domain Eukaryota; kingdom Metazoa; phylum Arthropoda; class Arachnida; order Araneae; family Theridiidae; genus Latrodectus; species Latrodectus hesperus. The sequence continues at coordinate 122,285,799 of CM075853.1, read as the reverse complement.
GTATTATTGGTTGCAATATTTTGTGGAATTCTAGATTGTGATAAAAATATTTTCACCGTTTGATAAATCACCGACAAAAAGTTTCATATAGAAACACTTCGTAAAATATATCATCCTTTAAAAGTAACCAATTGTTCATAAATATTATGTATTTGAAATGTATTCTACACAATAAGTGAAAGAATAAAATGATATAAGTGAAAGAAAAGAACATAATTATTTTCCTAAAATAATTTAGTGTTGTATATAAAATCTGGCAATTATTAATAATTCTTATATTTATTAGAGGTATTAAATCAATTCTTTTGGGTAAATTATATATTTTTTTATTGATTAAGTTGTTCTTAATGCTCTTATATATAAAAAATCTCTATTCTAAATTCAATAAACTTACTCAAACTGAATAAACTTCTTATTTTCTTATGATTTCTTATTCAAATTCATCAAAAAATATTTAGATTTTCATTTATTCATTTTTTTAAAATTTGTTTGCTGTTTCCACGTTGAGATTTAAAATTGAATTGAAATCATTCAATGAATTTTTTTTGGTTCCCTTGTAAATTTCAGCACATATTTTTAATTTATTCGGTTACACTCTAATATTACTTATAATAAATTAAGCTCATAATAATATAATTAATTAAACTGCATCATCACAAACAGATTCCTTGAAACAGAAATATTTATTTAAATAAAAGATAATACTTGACAATTTAGAATTTCAATTTTAAACTGCATTGAAATGTTAGAAAATTGAAGTAATTTATTTACTTTTCACGTCATAAGCAAGAAAAAATCCTTTTTAAATGTTAGATTTCCTTATTTAAGGCAGATTAGTGTTATACAACTTCAAATATTCTCAAATATTAAAAGACTACCGACATTCAAGTATTTCAGATTGCACTTTAAGTATTACCACATTTATTGCCTGGACATACAAAATTCAATTTTAAATTCAAGAAGTTTTTCTTAGTTTAATCTTCTTTTGACTTATTTTCTTCCATTCGTCTTCCAATTTTTCATTTTGAAGTTTGAATATCTATCTCTACGTAATCAATCCGTCTGTGTTCCTTTTCACTTCTTTTTTATATCACTTGATCTAGACAAAAGTTCTTTGTCGTACTGTTCTTATTTTCATTCGGATAACATAAATATTAAAATATAACCCTCTGAGCTTTGATAAAATTCATGATATTGCATTCTCTATAGAATAACGAATTTGAAAATGCGTTACAAAAAAATTCTTTCTTCCGAAAATTTTTAATATTTTCATACATTGATGTGTTTTAAGTTTTCTAACTATTATCTTATAATTGATTACATCTTATATTGCATCTTACACTCTTCAAATATGTTATTTAAAAAAAATTGTAACATGTTAAGGTGATAAGTTTTGTCTTCTCTAAAGATATGAAGCATTATATATCGAAAAACAATTTCGCAGCCATTTCTTAAACCTTTTTTTCCTTATTTTGTTTGCGATACATCTTTTTGAAATGCAAAGTATTTGGGATGTTATTAAAATAACGGAAACATCTATGAACTAGCGTTTTTGGTAATAATTCAAATTACTAAAATAATTCAATTTGCATGAGAAAATTTACTCTTACCTTATTCGTCTCGGGATTCAGATTAAAAAAACTCCATGTAAACTCTATACACATGATCAAGGAAAAATTCTCCAATATCTATATTATCTATTTATTATTAAAAAAACATTATTAGGAAACATATATTTGCAAGATTTAGTTTCTGTGCGCACGCATCTATATTCCTTACGGATCAAGACAGAGTAACATTCTGCTTATATTTTTCGCTTGGGAGTCTGGGATTTCAACCTGACGTCATCAATGCTCAATTGGCAAAGAGGGTTACATTAGTTTTTGATGATCGCCAAGATTTCCAACAAGCGTGATATTTTTTAATGCATTTCATAACCAATAAAATGCAATAATAATTACCAGTTTTTTATAAACAAAAATGCATACATTCAGGTTGTTTGTGGCAGTTCAGTTGAAGTTTTGTAAGTCTTGAGTTTTTATTTAAAGAGTGGGAACTATCATATTTTCAAAGAAGCCAAATTGCAGAAGCCCGCCAAGCTGAAACACGTGTGACGGAAATATCCAAAATGTTAGACATATTTTTGTAATAAAGGGGCCTGACAGCATTCTCAGTGCGGCAATAAAAACTGAGCAACGCAAAATAGTTGACGGATTGATTGAACTGATGTCCATAGAGACTTTTTGTAGCATTAAAAACTATTGTGTGTCAATTATCCCAAAAATTTAATTTCAATTCAGAGTAGGTCCACCGGGATCAGGAATATAGCGGACGAAAAGAGAAGCTCAGTAAAAGTGTCCGACGGATATTAAAGCGGTGTATAATGTCTAAAAAATGAACAGCTGCAGAACGCAACAGCAGAGCTTAATCAGCACCTGAATTCTCTCGTGTCAGTGATACAGTTAGAAGGCACCTTCATAAACGCAATATTTACGACAGAGCAGCGACTCACAAGCAGTTGTCACAGACGTTCATATCAAATACCGATACCGTTGTTATGAAACAAACTAATGACTCCAAATTTTGAAAACAAACACATTTAACTAACAAAGAAACAAAATTATAAAGGAGTCATATCTGGGTTCGCTAACATCTCTCTCACGCCTGCGTAGTGTACAGTGTACAAAGAGTAAGTATCAATACTACAAAGAAAAAAACGCAGCATCTTCAGACCACTCCTGGCACAGACCGTCTCCCTACTCACCCTCCCCATCAGAGGCTCTTCAAATCTCAAGTGCTGACTATGAGACATTACACCGTGGTGTCAACTTCAGGAAACATGGTCGATATTCTTAATGGAACACCGACCCACCCGAAGGTATGCGGTGAGTGAACGTCGTTGCGTAATCCAGTCAAGAAGTGTACTACAAGGCCGAAGCCAAGGTTCAGGTGGTCGCAAAGGTCAAATGACCGAAAGAACTCCCAGCAAATGGTGGGTTGACCCAAACCACTATAAAAAGGCTCAAAGTGATGGGGCGAGAGAGACGTTCATTGGAACTCGCTCTGACTGGAAGATGGGGGCCAATTTGGCCTATAAAAATTAAAAACAGACAAGGTTACAAAACAGTATGATACAATATAAAAAACAAACAAGGTTACAATACCGTATGATACCAGATTAAATACAGATAAGAAATTTTACATATGTACAAAGAACAGAAGAGGTGGAGTCAGCCAGTGAATTGGTAGTGCATACTATAATCGTCGAATCGTTGCTCACTCTTTTCCCTGCAATAGGAGGAGAACACGTGTGGAATTTCTGCACAAGAATATGATCGTGAGTGTTATCTTCCATCGCTCAAGCATGAAGTTGGATCAGTCATCATATGGGAAGTCATGCTGTAGATTTTTGCAGAATTAATCGTAGCTTTGAAAGGAAGAATCACTGAAGATAAGTATAGAGAAATTATAGCGACTTTATCTATCGTATGATGCTAACTTTGTTCCTTGGAAGAGTTGGAATCTTGCAGGATGATAATGCATATATCTATGCAATAGTACTTTTCCAATTAAGGTGTGATGACCACGAGGTTGAAGTCAAGCATTTACTTTGGTTCCTACAGTCAACTGATTTCCAAATAACTTAACGTTTATGATCTAATTTAAACCGTTCAATAGTGAATTTAAATCCCCCACTTACTTCCCACACTGAATTGAATCGAAATCTCCTCATGAAGAATGGTGCAATAAACACTATTTAGCACTTTATTCTTCAGCGAATCCAAGCTGTATTACATACCAAAAGAGTTCATGTACCGTAATACTAAAGTGCTCTTTATAAATCGAATGTATTTCCATTATTATGATAACCACCTGTATAAATACATTGCTTTAAAATAAATTTGATTTATTGACGAAATTCTAATTTTAAATAATTAATTGTTTTCAAACTTGAAAATATCTTCAGTATTTTTTAAATTCCCTCAATACTTAAATATTTCCATTGTAAATAAAAGATACAGCACTTTCTTTATACAAGAATAAATCAGAGGGAAAAAAGAGATTCAGTTTTCTTGATTTCTTGCTATTTTACATCATTAATCAAATTTATAGATTTCTTCTCTAATATATTTTTGTTTTTGATCAATGTTTCTTTTTTTTACTTCATTTACTGGAAACCCGCCAAGCCAATCTTTCTGAAAAGTTGTCTTGATCTGTTCCAAAGAGAATTGCCTTAAAGAAATTATAAGAATTATTTTGAAGGGTTTTGAAATCGGTCCAGCTTTTTAAAAGTTTTGATCTCCTCATATAATGATTATAATACTAAAATTTTCAAATTAAAACTATTTAACCCCTTTTAAAACTTTTATCCCACAAACTATTTAAAGTTAAATCATTTACTCCAAGATCGCATCATTTTCAAACAGATAAATATAATCTTAAAATATTTATATGGCAGGCAAATATTAACTATTCAAATGTACAAAGCTTTAAATGAGAAAAATACTGGATAAAAGTTCTGCAGAAGATAATTTTTACTAAAATAAAATGCAGTTACAAGCTCTTTTCAAAAGATAAAACCAATTTATTAAAATATTTGCGTTTTATGAAAAGCAATCATCAGCCTAATTGTTTGAATACCCATAGGAATTGTGACTTCATTAAAAGAGGAGAGAATGTTTTTTTGCATGACTACTTCTAATTATTCAGCTAATGTAATATGATTTAGGATTTGCTTGAAAACAGCGAACATACTTTTTTTCACAACAATATATAATAATTATATAATTACAAATATTAATATCATATAATAACAAACTTTTGTATATTAACTTTAATGAAAATGCCTACTTTTAATTAAGGAAAATAAAATTAGTACACAAAAAATGCAATAAAAGTAGAATGAAATCAATCTTGCATATTTATTCAAATGGTGTTTTCAATAATAATTTGATGATATAGTGTATTTTTAAATTTTTAATATGAAAACAGTTAATTGCAATTATGAAATATTTTTATTGTTAAAATAATTTAAAAGTAGTGATAACGGAAAGTTTAGAGTGAAAAAATTTAATATATGGAAAGAATAAAGTGAATATGTTTATCTTTAGACGCTGTAATTACTGAGATTTATTTATATATTCAAAATAAATTACACACCAAAACATATATATTAAATTAAATATACAAATAATGTCCCGATTAAAAAGTCAGAAGCAACAAAGTAATAATCAATTCAAAACAAATTATCCTAAAAAAACTGCAAGTGCAATGTTTGAAACAAAATAGCGTTTATTTATTAATAATTATTACATTTTACATACATCATATTTTGCAAATACTTCTTGACTTGATAATTTTAATCAATAAATTATCAAGAAGCATTATTGATTAAAATAAATAATTTTAATCAATAATGCTTCTTGATAATTTCAAACTAAAGAAACAGATATATTTCATAAATTAAATAGTTTCAACCGAAAATTTTAAAAATGCCAATTTTTTACTATATTATAAATAATGTTATTTCATTTTAAATATAAATTTATAATTTGAAACTTTTTTAAAAAGTTTATTTACCTGTCAATTTTCATTTAACTCCAAAATATTGAACAAAAACTTAAATCAATATGTACGCAATTGTTTGAACTGATGTATATTCTTATTAAAAATATTTCACACAATACTTTTCTTTTTCAATTTTTTAAAATATTAGTTGACATAAAATTGCCCATTTGATTATTATAATTAAGTAATAACGAAAGAAATTATTTTAAGGATCTAATATTTTCTGCAATAGTACAACTTTTCATTTTTCTTTATGAGGAAGCCATGTATATAAAGCTAATTATTCAATTTAAACTCCAAGAGAATCCTTAAGATTAAAAAAACTTTTCTTCTAAAATTAAATTTATCTGAAATAAATGATTAAAAATCATTTAAAGAAACACTTTTGTGAGTCATAATGCTAAAAATTTATGGTTATAGATAGAAAAGATTCAAAGATAAATAAACAAGATATAATATAATTTTGATTTACTCAGATTTTATTTTAATGCAAGATATTATTGTATTTATAGAGAGAGTTTGTAAACATAAACAAAATTATATTTACCATAACTTCACTGTTTTAAAATATTAATTTATTAAATATACTCCGAATTTGCTTTCATATCTTTAAAAATACATATTTATTAAATTACAAGGTATTTAACTCTCTAGATTATTCAAAATGCCTTTATAAAGTTATTCCTTATCAATTATCTCTAAATAAAAACGAATTTTAAAACGCGAATTTTTATTTACATATTTATATCTAACGACAAGTTAAATTATGACGAATTTAAAGACAGTAATTACAGCTACCTCAAATAAAAACAACAAAATTTGTGACAGTTACAGCAAAATTATTTACACAAATAATAAAAATGATAACGATAAAATGACATAATATAATTTTAAATTAAATTTTACGAGAAAGAGTTTACAAAAAGAAAGTGTGAATGAAATATCATTATATCATAAAGCATTAGATGAAAAAATATTTTAACAAAAGATCATGAATTACATTTACTTAATGCATTAATAATTATCATGAATTACATTTACTAATTAATTAAAATGTGTTAAATAATTTTTCAAATCAGCAAAATTACTCCGTTTCTGCACAGTTGAAATATCAGGATATTATAGTAAAAAAGAACTTACTTATTCAATTCTGAAATTGAACATTTTGTATTTAAATTTTTTTTAAGTAAATCTTTATATTAATTATTCTTTATATTAATATTCAATTAACAAAACTTTATATTAATATTCAATTAAGTAAATCTTAATTGCAATGAAATTATTTATTTTAAAAAATGTTAATAAATTATTTTCTTCTTCTTAAAAGAAGTGTATAAAAGATATTATAATACTTCTTTCTTTACAGGTTTTTCATACAAAACATTAAAATATCAATTAAATAACATAATTTACATTTTAAAATACTAATTATACACAAAGTATTCAAAAAAGTGAAAATGATATTATATATATATATATATATATATATATATATATATATATATATATATATATATATATATATAAAAGCAAGATTAGAAGTAGCAAAAGTTAAAATTGAAACATACAAGAATAGATAAAACACTTATGTTAAGCAATACATTCAGCGCAAAGACAGCTAAAATAGAATTACTAAAATATAATTAATAGTATATTTTATAAAATTAATAATCAAATATTAGGTGGAGAATAATAATCAAATACTAGATGGAGAATAAAACATTTAAAATACATAAAAAATACTAAATGGAAAATAATATATTTAAAATTAATCAAAAAATCACGATTGAAACCACGAGTGATATCACGGAAAATAAATTCCATCATATGAAAATAGGAAGAAATATTTTTGTAAATTTCTGAAGAAAATCTATTTGAGCACTTTACTTGATAAAAGTCAAATGGTCAATATTTAATGTATGCATTAATGGTAATAATATTTCAATAATTAGCATATTTCCCTTTTGTTAAGATTAATAAAACAGAAGCTCCTTTTTTCTAAGCAAATTACAATATTTAAAAATTTTTATATTTTATTATATTTAAATCATATATAATAAAATTCAACACATGAAATCACAATTTCTTCTTATCTGTGTACATTAAATTTATATAATTTTATAAATAAGGAAGGAGCAAAATTAAAAATCTTTGATATTAGCCTATATGTTAATATAAATGTTACATCAAGATACAATTGAAGAACATATCCACTAAAATAAAAAATTTTATTTTTTAGTTTCCTCAATTTTCATTTTATGATGTGTTTCTCTCTCTCTTCTATTAGAAAATTTGTATATAGAAAATAATTGTAATAAGCGTGGCTCGATAACTTACTTCTATGAAAATATTTTCATAGAAATATTTAACCTCAATTAATATAAAGTTTCTTTTTTAAATTTTGAATTGCAATACTCTTTATTTGTATATATATATATATATATATATATATATATATATATATATATATATATATATATATATATATATATATATATATATATATATATATATATATATATATATATATATATATATATATAAGTAATAGTATATTTTATAAAATTATTAATCAAATATTAGGTGGAGAATAATAATCAAATACTAGAGGGAGAATAAAACATTTAAAATACATTAAAAATACCAAATGGAGAATAATATATTTATAAAATTAGTAAAAAAAAACCATTTCCATCTAGTATTTGATTATTATTCTCCATCTAATATTTGATTATTAATTTTATAAAATATACTATTAATTATATATATATATATATATATATATATATATATATATATATATATATATATATATATATATATATATATATATATATATATATATATATATATATATATATATATATATATATATATATATATATATATATATATATATATATATATATATATATATATATATATATATATATATATATATATATATATATATATATATATATATATATATATATATATATATATATATATATATATATATATATATATATTTATTTATTTATATATATATGTTAGTTGAAATTTTGTGATAAAAGAATTAGCTTTCATTTTAAACTAACCAAAAAAAAAATAAATATTCCCATATATTATTATATTTCTGTGGTATTTTCAACTATAATTCTTTTGATGAGCAATTTCTTTAATATTATTTTTTGACCATTAATAGCATTATAAATATTGGAAGGATTTATAATTAATCAAAATTATTAATAATATGGTCATCCTCCCAACCACCGCCCGTGGCAAAAGATGCTTCAGTTTTTTGATCTCAAAGTTAAGTAAGAAATGCTATTGAGTCACTGGAGCTCGCGTAAATTGTATCGTAATGATCCACAATCGAGACGTAGGTTTAGATGCAACACATTAGAGAATTGTAGAATAGAGCCATAACTATTCTGTTACCATCTCAAACGTATTCTCCGAATTTCGTGTAAATACTCTTTTTAGTTTTCAAAACACATTCTATACTATCTTTTCTATACGTAACTAAAAATTGGCTTCTATCATTTTGTTAGCTGTCATATTTACCGTTGTTTTTTGCTTTTCAAAGAATATCTTATCATAATGTTAAAATAGTTCATGTTGTGTTGTTGTCTTGTGCCAGCCAGGCTGACAATATGATGTGCGCTGCTCCACTTTTCCAACTGAACCCTATTTTGGTGTGGAGTCCGACTTCCTCAGTACACACATGCCATAGGGACCCGTTTATAGGGTAGGCAACCATTCATACAAAGAAAGGACAAAGACAGATCGACAGAGAGAGGAAATACATCCATACCTGAGCTGGGATGCGAACCCAGGACCTCCCTATCCGCAGTCAGGCACTCTGACCACTACATAGGGTAGGCGGCAAAATAATTCATAAAAAATGCAATAAAATTTTTTAAGTGTTTGATACATTAAAATGTATATAAAATATAGTGTATGTATATTTAAAATATAATAAAATTTTTGATAAAAAATTAATAATTTAAATGAGTTGAGATTTTAATTTCTTTAATTAGTATCAAATTTATTCTTTGTATGCGCTACTTTGATATTTGGTCCTTGATTTTTTAACAATTAGAAACTTATTTTTCGTTTATGTAAATGGTAAAATAATGACATTTTCTTGAATTAATAACTCAGAAATCACAAGCAAAAATATGTTTCACTAAACATTATAAAAAATATGACAGTTTTTTTAATTAATTGTTCCAAAATAAGAGTCAAGAGAATGTTTGTAAGAAATTAATTATTTTCCAACATTGAATGGATATTATTTTTTATTTTAAAGCAGCGGATCTTGCGAAACTTTGAATGAGGAATTAAATAAAGAAATCAATTTCCTCAATCTGAAGTTATAACACAATGAAATGAAAAAAATGTAGTTGTTTATTGTAAAACGGGCAAAGGTTTGCTTTGAGCAAAGATAATTTACACATGTTTCTTTATTGTTGCTTTTTAGTTTTTTAATTTAATTCAGTAAAAATTAATTTATAGCATTGAATATTAAAGACAATAAAAGAAAAAATATTTAATTATGTTTTAGTAAAATTTCTTTCAAAGAAATGTTTTAATAGAATTGATAATTTGTTGTTGTTTTAATGGCAAAATTGAACCAAGAATATCATATTTTTTAAACAAATGTAGAATTATTAAAATAAATAAAATTCTTGAGCCTTCAAATTTTTAATATAAAAATAAATAATATTTTTAATTGCATTTTGTGAAGAGTTAGAGAAAAACGTCAATTCCGTATCATTAAATTTTTTGTATCTTAAAGAGCAATTAAACAGAGCTTAAATGTCTTCTAATTCCTTGTAAAAAATTAATTTTTAAAGAAGTGATACACACATTTTTTTAAGAAAATTAAACTTAATAATAAAAGTTAGAGGTTCTTTCCCTTTTTCTACGAAAACTATCTTGTTCTTAAACTTTTTCTTTAGTGGAAAACCAAGAATTCGTAAAACTTTATTTATTTCACCTTTTCTAGAATGCTATGAGCTAAAAGAAACTTAACTCACTTAGAAAACAGAGTTTCTCTTACACGTTAGTAATAATTATAAATTAAAAATTTATAGTTTTGAAATAGTTTGGATTAAATAAATAAATCCTTATAAAATATTTAAAAGGTATTTTATTTTTTATTTGTTTTCATGTTCAGGATGAAAAAGGTAAAAATGTAATACGAATTAATTACATGAGCAATATCTAAGTTAATAACAAACATGTATAGATGATCTTTAGTTAATAATTAATAATTATTGCAAATACGAAACCATCTTTAAATTTTTATTTTAAAATTTAGCCTCACGAGAAAACTACATGAAAGTGAACTAGAGGCTTAAGTTCTCTTGAAAATATTTGTGTTCTTGCAAAATAAAATATTGTTAAAATTCAAGATTAAGTAAATGAACTGAGAGAAAACTTTAATTAAAGATTTTATGAATAATGGAATTAAACATATTCTTAAGGTATTATCCATATTAAGTATTATATATATATATATATATATATATATATATATATATATATATATATATATATATATATATATATATATATATATATAAATTTCGTGTCATGATGTATGTTCCCGATAAACTCCGAAACTACTGAACGGATTTTGATAAAATTTTGTAACCATTTATAATATGGTCCAACTTAAAAGATAGAAAAGTTTTTATCTCTTAATTATTGATCTCAATATTTATTATACGACATTAGTGTTTATTTATTGGTTAGTTCTGTACGTTCCTAATAGATGGCGGTTTAGCATCTAAGTTGCACAGTTATTCGGCAGATGGCGACGTGTTTATTTTTCTAGATTATACCATCTTCGAGAAAATTATCGTGCGCGCGCAAGCGTGTGGTTAAATATAGAATTTACATATATTTTCATGATGTATAATCATACTATAACAATTTTTCATGAATCATTTTCATAATTATACTTTGTATTGTGTTATTATTGTACAGTATTCAGTTTGAATATTTTTAATATTATAAATAGTAAAATAAAATTTTATTTATAATGTTTTTCTCTACTAATTTTCATACCACCTTGAAAATATGTAAGTATTTCTTGATAGCCTTTTATTATTTTTTATTTTTATTTCATAATTTGATAATCATTAATTTATTCAGCAGTACATTTTGATCTAATTTATTTATTCAAATAATAAATTCTTTTAATTTTTTTATTTCAGTATAATGCCACGGAAAATTTTTTTAGTTTTAATATAATTTAAAATTGAAATAATAATAGTTCAATATCAATGTTATCTACCTCATTTATAACAATTTATTTTTAGATGTCTTTAATTTATATAGTATATTTTATAAGTAAGTCACTGATTACAAGCTATAATTTAATATAAGATGAATAAAATGTAAATTCAGAAAGTATATGTTGATTTGTGCTTAATTTCATAATTTCGATACTTTACCTATTACTTTTAAATTTTGGTGAAACGTCTTATTTTTAATCTCCTATGAATGAACCTATTCTAAATTTTTTTAGAAAATATTAATTTGATTGTACCAAGGAGTTAGTAAAAAATTGATTCAATGTATTATAATTACTCAGCCACTGCAACGCGTGGCTGGGTCAGCAATTCTATATATATAAAAATTTCGTGTGTCACGATGTATGTTCCCGATAAACTCCGAAACTATACTGAACCGATTTTGATAAAATTTTTTAACCATTTATAATATGGTCCAACTTAAAAGATAGAATAGTTTTTATCTCTTAATTATTGATCTCAATATTTGTTATACGATATTAGTGTTTATTTATCAATTAGTTCTGTAAATTCCAAATAGTTGGCGATTTAGCATCTAAGTAGCACAGGTATTCGGCAGATGGCGACGTGTTTATTTTTCTAGATTATATTATCTTCCAGAGAAAATTAACGTGCGCGCGCAAGCGTGTGGTTAAATATAGAATTTACATATATTTTCATGATGTATAATCATACTGTAAAAATTTTTCGTGAATCATTTTTATAATTATACTTTGTATTGTGTTATTATTGTGCAGTGTTCAATTTGAATATTTTTAATATTATAAATAGTAAAATAAAATTTTATTTATTGCTGTTTTTCTCTACTAATTTTCATACCACCTCGAAAACATGTAAGTATTTCTTGATAGCCTTTTATTTTTTTATTTTTATTTTATAATTTGATAATTGGCTCTGGAATCGTGCTATTTTGGCAGCAAGAAACGTTGATGTGAACGAAATTAACTTCCATATACAACAGATGTTGCCCGGTGATTTGATGTCTTTTAAATCAATCGACACAGTTATTGATGAAAACGAAGCCGTAAACTTTCCAACTGAATTTTTGAATTCTCTGGATATGCCAGGAATGCCATCACACAATCTTCAACTGAAAATTGGTTCACCAATTATTCTTCTACGTAAGTTAAACCCACCTCAATTATGTAACGGTACACGCTTAGTCATAAAAAAATGACCGAAAATATTCTCGAAGCAACAATTTTGACGGGAAAATTTAAAGGAGATATCGTCCTGTTGCCACGTATTCCACTGATAGCGTCAGAATCTCCAATACCGTTTAAAAGGCTCCAATTTCCGATTTGTTTAGCTTTTGCGATGACCATAAATAAATCTCAAGACCAAACAATGTCTATTTGCGGTTTGGATTTGAAAAACACATGTTTCTCACATGGACAGCTATATGTTGCCTGCTCACGTGTAGGAAAACCATCAAATCTCTTCGTGTTAGCGAAAGATAGGTTAACCAGGAATGTTGTACACAAAGTAGTACTTAGATAATTTTTAGTTTTAATAATTTAAAATTGAAAAAATAATAGTTCGATGTCAATGTTATCTACCTCATTTATAACAATTTATTTTTAGATGTTTTTAATTTATATAGTATATTTTGTAACTAAGTCACTGATTACAAACTTTAATTTAATATAAGATGAATAAAATGTAAATTCAGAAAGTTTATGTTGATTTGTGCTTAATTTCAAAATTTCGATACTTTACCTATTACTTTTAAATTTTTGCGAAATGTTTTATTTTTAATCTCATATGAATGAATCTATTTTAAATTTTTTTAGAAAATATTAATTTGATTGAACCCAAGAATTAGTAAAAAATTGATTCAATGTATTTTAAAAACTCAGCCACTGCAACGCGTGGCTGGGTCAGCTTGTATATATATATATAATCTGTGCAATTTAAGACATAATTCATAAAATTAATCTTGAATAAATCTAAATAAGCACTATGATTACAAATTCACAAGACTAGAAAACATTTTTTTTAAATTAAGAGTACAAATAATGTTTATTTCAGGAAGTTAGGTTTAAGAAATGCATTTAAAGTAAGTGGTTACCATATATCTAAGAAACCAACGACAATATCGGATGACTATGAGTCAAAATGCCGATCACCCTGTCTAGGGGTCAGCGCGCCTGACTACGGATAGGGAGGTCCTGGGATTGAATCCCGATTCGGTCATGGACATTCTTTCTCTCCCTCTCTGTCCTGTCTTTGTCCTTTCCTTAAGTGAATGCCTGCCTACTTTATGAACTGGTATCTATGTCATGTGTGTATTAAGGAAATCGGACTCCACACCAAATCACGATTCAGTTTGAAAAGGGAAGCAGTGCACCCTATATTGCCTGCCTAAATGCTGCAGGCCAATTACCAACAAATGAATCAAAATGATGCGGTCTGGTAAACCATAGTAATACATTACATACATATTTTTTACAAGATTTATTCTGTATGTGACTGAATATCAACAAGTTTGGACGGTAATTCAACAGATTTTCTAATTTATTTCAAATAGGCTCATAAGGAAGAAAATAGGGTGATTTAACGAGAAATTATATTATATTATAATCTTATAATTGTTTTGGAAGGTTTATTGCATTTGTAGCTGAATATTGTCTTGAAAATAAATTATATATTGATAACTGCCATGGTTATCATTGTTTGCGTAACTAGCTGCAAAACATCGCCAAGTTTTCAAGGAACCACGAGATTACAATACAGTAACATTTAAATGATTCCAGCATAAAGGTCATTGAAATAGAATGTCATTGTTATCATAATACGCTTTTCATAAATATTTTATGACCACACTGTGATATTTTTAAGCTTAATATATACATGGAATAATCCTCAGTACTGAGAGAAAACTAAAACCAGTGAAAAATTACATTCTTCTAATCAGATATTATTTTTCCTACTAGATTGGCGCCAATACAGACTATTAAACGATGCAAACGTCAAAATATGAAGCCACTGTGCGATGTCATCTTTGGAAAGGATGTCTTGATGTAACTTTATCTATGTTAAATTGAAAGCGGAATTGAATTGTTTATTTCAACAAAGCTGATATAAAAATAATGTATCTCTAGATGTTTGATACCATTGTGCATAGAAGGTGCACAATTAATTAAAGATTTTATCAATTTAGCTCCAGTTTTTCCAAATTGGTGTCTATATAGAGAACATGAGAAACATTCTGCAAAATGTGAGCAGCATTGAATATATGCATTTTCTAGAAAGAGTTTTTATTCTTGCCTCAAAATAATATTGCTAATCAAATGATCTCTCTACATGAATTCTTAATTGTTAAAAAAATGTTGTTTAAAGAAATTTTGGGCACAGGGGCCATATAATCCAGGGTTCCAAATTCTGAATTTTTTTGCCGATGAAGAAATGTTGCCAAGATGACATATTGTGACGTGCGCGATTTCGTAAACACTAGGGATGCCAAAATGGAATTTAAGGCATAATTTTTATAGGTCTCCATCTCTATGACGTAATAAAAACCAGGTTGTCAAATACATAAGAAAATTCGCCAAAAAATCACCAAACTCAGAATTTGGCATCTTGGATTATATGGCACCTGTGCCAAATTTTGTTTTCGTTATTGATGATTTTTCAATTTGTATTCATAGAAATCACAGTTCCTCGAAATCAGGGATTTATTTGAAACTGAAATCATGTGTTTAGCACAATTTTTTTTGAATTCTTTACCTAATACTAACAAAAAAATAAGCAACAGTTTACAATAGATAGATAGCGATGCTTCGAGCTCCGCACTGAACTTCTAGGTTAATAGATTTGTGGAATACTCTCTCATCCATCACCAAGTTCCTCATAATTTTAAACCTCGATCAAGCGAGGAAACCAGACCTGAGCTGGCACACTCCTTTCCACATCCACGCCCCACCACCGGAGTGACTTTGGACGTCACAGATAAATATGGACCACTTACAGAGCTGTGCTAACAACGCAATATAAGTAAGTTCTAAAAAGTTTCAAGAGATCTCGGTAGGTGTCGCATTGAAGCTGAGTACAATTTAGTAGGCATGGAGTAACTTAAAATGAAACGTAAAGGGGAAAATTCTGTATATTCGATTAACTAAAAGAATTTTTGATTAAAATACAATACTCTCAGTTTAATTATTATTTTATTAAATAATATATATTATTTATGATGTATATATATTTTAAAGATACAAAATCTTACGAGAGTAATATTCTTTACATACAATATTCCATTTATTTCATCAAAGCTGTGAAAATCGAAAACACTTTGAGAGAACATCCGGGCATTACTTTCTCTGCCCCAACTCTCTTCACGATTGTAGAAAAAAAGTGTAGCGTCGAGGGAAAACTGCTTTTGTTTAGTTTTGGTACATAGAGGACCTCGCCCTGTAACAGCAATTTCTGTTTTGGACCCACTAAACCTATTTTTACAGGATTATTATGCTTTTGAACACTCATTTTGAATAATTAACTGGTTAGTTAGGCTTCTTAAGCTGTTTTATGAATAAGTGTTTTGTTATTGGAGACATCAATCTCGAAATTAATAAATAGCTATTTGTTTGGTCTTCTTAAGTCAGCTCTCTCTCTATTTGTAGTTAATGAATATTTGAAAAGCCAGTCTCTTATAAATATACCTATTGGCTTCTGAAGCCATATTTGATACTGAATGTGTTTTGTTTTGTGATACTTAGAAAATAAATTAAAATTAGCTGTGATTATTTTCCTCCAAGACCCACGCAAAATTCTTTTACTAACGAATTACCATTTCGGAAGAAAAATTCAATACGCTACAAGTATATTCCTTTTTAGATGCACTAAAGCATTTGCACAAGAATAATCCTCCAATCACTTTAATAAATTCTGGATATTTCTTTCTTAAATTATATGTTCTGTCCATAGAAAATATTACTAACATTAATCTCATCTGACATATATTTTATGGAATTGTAAATAAAGCTTCTGACAGAAAATAGCTGTATCATAATTATCATAAGCAAGGGAATAACCTTCTTTTCTTCTTGACGTCCCCTCTTTTTTTGGACCTCATTTATTTCCCTGATAGCTTTTATCTCATATATTTTTGACCTTGTTCAGGGCTTTTCTTTTTTCATATTTCTCTTTTATTCTGTTGACTCTATTTCATTTGGAAAGTATTTTATGTCAGGAATAACTTAGACCAATGTAGAATTAATATCGCTATTCTCTACATCAAAAGAAAACTGAATTTCATGGATAATTTATCTTATTGAAAAAGTTATTAACATCCAACGTCTAGATTTTTCTCATGATTAATTTCTTTTTTTCAAACAAACATAAAATTCTAAGCTTTCTTCATTTGTGAAAGCGTTTAATAATTCTTTTAATAATTTTAAAAATACTTTAAAAAATTTAAGTATTGTTTTTCCATGCAGTGCAAAATTTGAATTCCTTTATTTTTACTTTTATTCAGGCGAATATAGATTAATGAAGCTTTTCCAAAAAAATTGTTTTTATTTATGTTCTATGTCTCAATAACTTCATGAACGAAAGGCGTTTATGAACTATATGTCATAGATGTTTAAATCATTGTTAAGATTTTTTCATGCGTAAAATCAATTCTTCATGCATAATATCAAAGATAAAACTCTAAGCTTTCTTCATGTGTGAAAGCCTTTAATAATTCTAGACGTAATTTCAGGAGTAATTAAAGAAGTTTTTTGAAGTATTTCTTTTCCGTGTAATACAAAATTTAAATAAAATTCGTGAGCGCAAAATTTAAATTTTTACTTTTCTTCAAATAAATATAGGTTAATGAGGATTTTTCGAAAAAATTGTTTTCATTTATTGTTATGAAACAAACTAATGACTCCAAATTTTGAAAACAAACATATTTAATTAACAAAAAAACAAAATTACTCTGGTGTACAAAACTTAATCAACAGGTGGTTTTTCTACCATAACTCCGCGAGAAATCATCTGAGGGACATGAACTTCAGACATGAGACACATCATTTTGTACTTAAAGGATGACGAAAGCAAAGTTGCACAAAAATGAATACAATGCATACAATATGGAATCAAACAAAAATAGGCTTTATTGAACTCACAGTATCCCTGCACAAGATCATCTGTCCAAGAGGAACAATAACAAACAGATGTTCCTTAGTATGGGATATGCCCTCCCCTTACTGCAATGGTTGCTTCGCACCGTCTCCCCATACTCAGCACCAGATTGTCCAGCAATTTTTGCGGTAAGAATGCCATTTTCTCAATCAGCATCTGTTTCAGTTGCTGCGTGTTCCCCGGGGGATGCAATCGTGCCGCAATGCTTCTCCCCAAAGCATCCCACACATGTTCTATGGATTTAAATCAGGAAAAATGAAATCTGCTCCAAAGGCACCTCGGAACAGACGCACATGGGGAAGGATTACCTCCTGACAATAGCGATCTCCGGTTACAGAACCTCTGTCGAAAACGTGTTCAGCATAATGCTTCCCCAGACGAGAGCTTCAGGACCACCATAACTGTCTCTTTCCGTTATGTTACTGGGATGAAACCGTGTCCCAACCTCTCTCCAAATCAACTGGCGTTGAGAATCGCTTGTGGCACTGAAATGACTCTCATCTGTGAAGAGAACGCGACTCCATTGATCAGATGTCCAGTTTTTGTGCTCATTTCACCACTCTAAACGGTGCCGCCGATGGCGAGCTGTCAACGGAATGCAGCGTTCGGGACGATCGGGCGAATAGACCACCTTATGTGAAGGCGTCTGGCCACAGTAAACCACGACACTTGTCGCCCCGGTTGCTGTACACAGTTGCTGAGCAATGGCGCTTCTGACTGGTTTCGGGTTTTTTTCGCCTTCAGGACGATATAGCGGTCATCCACTGCAGTTATTATCCTGGGGCGGCCACCACCAACCTTTCGGACAGCTGTACCTGTGGTTCTGAAGGCTCTTTCCAAGTCCACGAAACGACACTTTTATTGATACCGAAATTCTCAGCTACACTGGTCACACTACGCCCCTCCTCCAGTTTTCCAATCACTCTTCCACGTGTGAAGTCTTCCAGGTGATTTCTTCTAGCCATATTTCACGAACACACTCACTTGCACTTGAAACGAAAGTTTTTAGTTGCTATTCCATCCTTCCTTTTATTGTAGGCTTGAACTGCGCGCGCCGAGTGCACGCGTTTTGCCACTGATATTTGCATACGCATGACCTTTCTACTGAATTACGTGTTCATTGCACTGATCGCAAGAACTCCTTTTAAGCAATTTCATGGCTATCTGCTTAAAATTTACATTGTTGCTCAAGCTTTGCACACCAGTTTACAAAGGAGTCATATCTGGGTTCGCTAACAACTCTCTCACGCCTGCGTAGCGCACAAAGTGTAAGTATCAATACTACAAAGAAAAAAAAACGCAGCCTTCTTCAGACCACTCCTGGCACAGACCGTCTCCCTACTCACCCTCCCCATCAGAGGCTCTTCAAATCTCAAGTGCTGACTATGAGACATTACATTATATATAATAACTTAACAACTTCATGAAGAAAAACCTTTGATGAACTGTAGGTTATAGGTGTTAAATCACTTTTATATAGAAGAAATAAATTATGTTTCAATCAGTGTGTTGTCAACAATTCAGGTGATGATTGCAACCATACAAATGTAAAATACAAACTATATAAATGAAAATATTCTAAACACCATTCCAAAATGTATTTTTAAAGCATGATTTACAACAAAGTTTTTTTAATCCAAACTTTACAAATTCAAAATTATTCAGATTATGCGAAATAGGGATAATGAAAAATAAAATAGTTGGTAGAATGGTACTACATATAATGTACAGAGGGCAAGAACATAAGAGCAAACTTGTTTAAATTACGAATAGGCTTAGAGTAAAAAAATGAAAAACTTTATAATAAAGTATCAAATATTGTATATAAGAAAAATATGAAATATAATAAAAAATGAAAAAGCAATGTTCAAAGTTTTGATGAAGAAATAAAATTCAAATCTTTTGCGGATCACTCTTTTTAAACTTACCACAAGAATGATTTCAATTTGTGAGATTCTACTTTGCTTGCGTATTTTGAAATTTCGTGTGAATGTTTTCATGAAGATTTAAAAAAAAAAAACTTGTGATTTTTATTTATTAATTGTTATTATTTCTGAAAAACATTAGTTCTTAAATTAAAGCATCGATATTTGTGTTGCTTTAAAAAGAAAAATATATAAATAAAATCTTAGTATGAACATTTTGCCAAGAGATAATGGAAGTTTAATATAGAAATTACATATCAACAAAATCACAAATTAAACTATCTTTACTCACATCCTTATATGAAGATCTGCAAAGAATCCTTTAGATGATTAGATATTTTGAAGGAAATAATTATTAATAAATAAAAATTAATATAATGATAAATAAATCAATAATGGTTTCAATAAAATCAAATAGTGAATACAGTACGTCAAATGGGAAATTCATATCTCAAATAATAATGGCGACTTTAACCGCTTTAAAATTTGATAAATTTAAATAAAATCGAAAAAATAAAGGGTAAAATATTTGTCTTAACATTCTTACTTATTTTTGTAATGTTAGATAAGGGATATATTTTTGTGGTCATGGTGCACATATTTATTTTTTAGTTAATTCAAAGTGTAAAATAGTTTCCCTACTTTTGTGGAAGCTCTGAATAAGACATTTCCAGCAAAATATGAATATAATATTTGTTCTGTAATAATAAGTCGTTTCTGAAGATTTCTATATTTAAATTTAGAGTAGTAATCAAAATTTATATCATGATTTTGAAGTTGGCCTAGCTAATTTCTTCTTTGGCAGAAAAAACATAAGCTGTCTTCTTCTTCGAGTTGGGTTTGTATGTCATTGGGCACCTCTGCTTTTATCAGCATTTTGTACTATTAACTCTAAAACCCAGTGTTTCCTAGTTCCAGTTGCTCGGGTCACCCACTTTATTAATAAAGTCCGATAACCCTTTCACGAAGTCTAGGTGTAACTCTCTACTATGGATGATGCCTAAAGAAGTTAATCTAGGGAGGGCAAGAGCCTCGCATTCGTAAATGATATGCTTGGCCGTTTCCTCTTGCGTATGACATTTCCTGCAGATAGGGTCTGGCTGAAACAGTCCCATTTTATGGAGGTGTTTTCTGAAATAGTAGTGTCCAGTTATGAAGCCTACGATTAAACGTATCTTCTGCCTAGAGCATCTTAGAATTTCAGAGGCAATCCTCGCTGATGATCCACAGATCATACTTTTAGCGTGGATTTGACCAGGAGTGTTCAGCCAAGCTTCATACATCTTCCGTTTTTCCCATCTAAGAACATCGGTTTTTGCAGTCTTCAAACTGATCCTGTACCGATCCTGCACATAAAAATGTTCTGCACCGATGGGAGCAAAAGACGATCCTTGTTTAGCAAGTTCATCAGCCCTTTCATTACCTTCGATACCTTTGTGCCCTGGCACCCATACAAGGATCACCTTGTTTCTAGTTTCCATTTTTGTAAGAAGGTTTCTACATTCCAAAATCATTTTAGATTTGATTTCGAAAGAACTGAGCGCTTTTAAAGCGGCTTGACTTTCACTAAAAATAAGAATCCACTTACCTTGGTAACCCTTCCTCATATTTAGTCGCAGACAGTGGATAATGGCCAAAACTTCTGCCTGGAAGACCATAGCATATCGCCCAAGGCTTACAGATAGGCTGGTTCTTGGTGACACGCCACATACTCCCAGTCCTTAGAGGCTGTTTTACAGTGATCCATCTGTGTACCAGATTAGATCTCCTGTTTTAGTTTTGAACATGTTGTTATCCCTATCGTCTCTAGTTGGAAAAACTATTTCAAATGTTTTTTCAAACATGTATGACTTTTCCATGATGACTGAAGGCATCAGGAAAGTAGGATCTTGAATTTTCCTGGTAATACCCCTGTGCCCTTTGGCAACAGGTTGGTCGTACCATTGGTTTTGTAGCTTCATTCTGTATGCAGTCATTCTGGCAGTGCAGCAAATGAAGATGTCTAAGGGAGTCAGATCCAACATAACTTCCAATGCTCTGGTTGGTGCGGTGGACATGGCTCCTGTGATGCAGAGACAGGCCAGTCTTTGTAGACCTCCTAGTCTGTCAGTCACAGACTTCTGTTCCACCTTTTGCCACCAGATCACACAGGCATATGTGATAATGGGCCTGACAATAGCTGTGTACATCCAAAACATCAGTTTTGGATGTAGACCCCAGTTTTTACCAAGCATTCGCCTGCAAATCATAATGCTTTTCTTTGCTCGGTTAATTTTATCATCAATGTGCTTATTCCAGGTGAGTTTTTGGTCTAAATAAATGCCCAGATACTTCACCTCTGAAGCCACATTGATTTCAACATCAAAAAGTCTTGGTATGAAAAACCCCTTCAATTTCCTTTGGCGTGTAAAAGGTACAAGGTAGGTTTTCTGAGTATTAACCATCAGGTCCCTATCCATGCACAATTGACCTACATAACTTAGAGCATCCTGCATGAGATGACAAGTTATGTCGAAATCTTTACCAAGGATTAGGATGGCAATGTCATCAGCATATCCTTGGGTATAGTAGCCCTTATCATTTAGATTTTTATAAGGTTATTTACAACTAGGTTCCAAAGTAATGGTGAGAGAACACCTCTTTGAGGACAACCTCTAGTAGTCTTTTTTTCAAATGATTCACCGAAGATGCTCATTTGTATACATCTATCCAAAATCAAGGCCTCAATCCAAGTACACAGGGTCTGAGTAATCCTTGCCTCTCTAAGTGCATTAAGGATAGATAGATGGGAAGTGTTATCAAAGGCACCTTGGATGTCGAGGAAAGTTGCCAAGGCAATTTCTTTTTGATCCAGAGTGGTTTCAATCTTAGAAACTAGCTGATGTGAAGCAGTTTCTGTAGATTTGCCGGGTTGATAGGCAAATTGAAAAGCATGCAAGGGACAATTACTACCCAAGTAATCTCTAATACTTCGATCAATGATTTTCTCCATAATTTTAAGAAAGAATGAAGAAAGACTGATAGGTCTGTAAAACTTGGCCTGGTCATAGGTGTCCTTGGCAGGTTTAGGAATAAAAACAATCCTAGTCTTTTGCCATATCTTTGGTATGTAACCCAGTGCTAAGCTAGCTCTGTAAATTCTAGTTATCACTGGTATGAGAACCTCCTCTGCCTTCTGGATCATGATGGGCATAATTCCATCAGTCCCTGGGCTTTTTAGATGTTTAAAGGCAGAGATTGACCATTTAACATTGTTGTAGTTAACGACGTTTTTAGCGATGATACATTGATCGCTATTGACTCTTTGCAATGAGCCAATGCAGTGCTCCCCTTCGTTGCTATAAATATCTCTAGCTACAGGAAAATGGGTTTTGGTCATAATTTCCATAACCTCTTTCCCGGAAGCAGCAAAATTACTCTCCTCGTCCTTTAGGGTGCCAACCAAAATAGGTTCATCCCTTTTAAGGAGTTTCTGGAGTTTAGCTCCTTCAGAAATAGAATCTATCTCTTCACAGAACTTCCTCCAAGAGTTAATTTTGCTTTTCCTAACAAGTTTGTTATAATTAGTGAGGGCCGTTTTACAGTTCTCCCATTCACCATTTTTCTTAGCTTTATTAAAAAGTTTCCTAACATCTTCCCTTTCGGTTGCTAGAGAGTCATTCCACCAAGGACATTGGAGTTTAGCTCTCCTAGTGCGAATAGGGCAATTGTTATGATAAGAATCTAGAACATTACTTTGCAGAAGATCTGCTGTAACTTCTAGATCGTAGTTGTCTCTAACAGATCTGTTCCCGAGCTCAACCAACCCAGTCAAATCCTCCTGGAATTTCTTCCAGTCCGTCTTAACTGGGTGGGTCTCTTAACATGCGATCCAGACACACATTAGAGTGAATTTCAAAATGGATGTTTTGATGGTCTGAGCCAGAAGGTCTGCCATCTACTTTCCAATTTTTGATATTTTTACTAATTAGCGTTGTCGCTATAGTAATGTCAATTACTATAGCTACAGATCGATTAGAAGTAATAAAAGTTGGTTCGTTGCCCTCATTTAGAATATGAATATCTAACCTATAGTTTAGAATGAATTCTAGAAGGTATTCACCTCTTTTATTTGTGCTTCCCCAGACGACATGGTGAGCATTACAGTCTAGTCCTAGGACTACCTGTAAGTTGTTGTCTCTGCAAAAGTTCATGAGCTTGTGCAGAGAATGATCAGGTGGAGCCTTCTCTTCATAGGGCAGGTACACAGAGCCAAAAACAATTTCTCTGTCCCTTCCTTCTATGCTGAGTCTGACTTTCACAGCTGTCAGATCGCTAA
Source organism: Latrodectus hesperus (assembly GCA_037975125.1). NCBI lineage: Eukaryota > Metazoa > Arthropoda > Arachnida > Araneae > Theridiidae > Latrodectus > Latrodectus hesperus. Next base: position 122,261,551 of record CM075853.1, on the reverse strand, counting down.
GGATAAATTCAGAGAGGGATAAAACCTCAATGTTTTTATGTAAAAGTATGCAAGTTCTAGCATTACTATTGGTACAATAGATAAGCTTACCTTTAGTTCCTTTGAGGCCACTGATAATCCCCTTAACCAGCCAGGGTTCTTGAATCAGGGCCAGGTGTATATCCCCAGCAAGAAACTTCTTACTGAGGTTAGTGGTACCACTTCTACTGTGGTGGAGATTGGCTTGAACTACATTCACCCCCATCAGCAGGAGTGGGTTTGTCAAGAACTTTTGTCTGCACTTGGTGAAGTCCGATATAAAACTTATATCCCCTTACACCAAGTGTGGCAGCATCTAGTTCGGGTACACTAAGAACGATGGTCTGCCCAGCTGGGTCGTTCTTAATGTTAAGAACGTTCCACTCCGTTGGAGTGACCACACCGTTCTGTGCCTCGATTTTCCTCAGAACCTCTTTAGGCTCCAGTTTACTGCAAATTTTCGGCAGTTTTGCAATTATCTTGGTGGTTCTGACAAGTTTCCTTGCCTCACCCACCAAGAGGGTTTGCTTCTGCCAGGGGCTTATGTCACTGACAGTCAGTTCCAGACACTTTGAGCTTCCCAGATCTGCACAGCTGACAATGAGTGCACCATTATCAAGTTTACAGGATAGGAAGGTTGGGGCATTACCCTCTTCATTCCTTCCTATTTTCTCGGTTAACAAGATTTCCAGATCGGAGGCCTGTTCCTCCGTTAGCAGTTTTTCCGGATGGCCCTCTATGAGCACAGCCATCTTGACCACCGTGAGAGCCGCCCTGTAAGTAAATCCTCCAGGTCCTTCTCTCCTGGCAGCCTTTCCGGCCTTGCCCTGGTCCGTCCGGTTGGCAGGACGCTTCTCGCCCTTGGTTGCCTTGGGTTTTTCAACCTAAGTCCCCTCGGCGATTTTGCGTTCCTTTACCAGCTTCTTTTTCTGGGCACCAGAAAGTCTCTTTTTAAGCTTGATTCTGATCAGAGAGTCAGTCATGCTAGTGATAGCTTCCGGACTCTCACCAGAAGAAGATGGTTTGGAGGTCATTTCTACGTCCTGTGAAGGATTCATTACTGCCCCTTCACTAGATTGCCTCTGGGTTCCTTTGTCTTTTTCAGCAAGGTCTACTTCAGAGGCTTCACCGGCAAATGCAGAAAGGTTTGTTATTTCTGTTTTTTTCAGCCATAGAATAACAATTAATTAATAGGCTCAGGTAATACAACAGTCAACCCAGCATTGTCTGAGTTACTGGGCAAGGCAAAAAAGCTCTAGAAGTTCGCCAGGTAGCTAGAGGCTCCATTAAGACACCATTAACACGGTGCCAAATAACCCTAAGCACGGGTCGCATAACACCAGGGTTTATGGGAGCTGGTTCGCGGCCTCTGATTCTACATTCAAGGCTATCCTGTCATTCCTACAAGACGTTCGGCGATCCATCACCTGCCGACGCGCCTGGTAGTATCTCAAGCCCCAGGAACATAAACTGTCAGTTTTATGTTTAATAAATTTGATTAAAGTCATACAACAATAAGTAATATTTTTAACTTGTCTCTCAGTCAATTAAAAGTATATTGTAAGGTAAACGAATTTGATACACATTGAAAATAAGGCTGGGACACTAATTATTCGACCGATAAAGTGGTAACATATTTCTTGTTAGGAGGCGTTGGTTTCTCTCTCATCTGTTAAGACTAAAGAACGATTAATTCATTAGAGGTAATCTAATAATTTCTGATAATTATTTAGCTATTCAATAGAAATCAGTGTTATAGGAATTACGTCTATATTTTCTTTGGCGATTGAAAGAATGTAGGCAATGTGATTCAGCAAAATAATTTCCCTTTAGCATAAAATTAATACTATTTAGTTCTGTTTAAGTTTGTATTTCATACAGTATACTCATTTCATAGAGTATTTCATAGATGTATTTCATAGAGTACACCAAATATTACTTTGTTTCTTTTTGTAATTTCTAAGATTGCTTAGATTGCAAAGATTTTAAATTAAATACTTACTAATACATAATTATTTTATTAATTTAAAAATATTTTCCACCTAATGAAAATGTAAGCTTCAGATAATTTTTATTTTTGTTACATGCACGAATTATTTAAAATTATTCTCTTTAATATTCCACTTGTTGTTTAACTATTAGCAATAATTTTATTGCATTGGTCTCGAATGTTGTATTGAATTATTTTTTATAATTCTGCTATTAGTCTAAAACAAAAAAATCTGCATTTTTAAATTGATATAACGAAAATATTTTGTGTCACTTATGGTATTCTATAATTAGTCGATTTCCTCATTAAAATTTTTTTAATTGTAAAATTATCGATTATTAATTTATTGTTGTAAAATTATCCGACTGTCGACTGACTTTTTTTTTTCAAAGAGCATCTGTGTCAGTAGGTATCTTTTGCGTTGCCCTACATTAGGTAGACAAAACAAATTGTGTTTTCCAAAATCCACCGAACTTGTAAATTGTTATAAATTAAAGAAAAAATGAAATTACTAATACTGGACTTTGCTCCTTCTATGATTTCTTAATGAATTGCGGATGATAAATGAACAACAAACGATAAGGATAAACTTTCTTGTTGAATTTTGAAATTGTACATTTTACCTATATAGTACATTTTAGGCAAATATAAAATTTATTTTAATATTTTTTTATTATTACTGTAATATGTGGTAGTATAACTTTACTACATTACCCCAAATATACATCCACAAATTTCTTTCAACTCTTAAATGAATAATAATTCTAGCGGATTTCTAAACATGTGTATAAGAATATATGCTTTCATATATTCTACAAATCTTTGAATTTGTTTTTTGCTATAATATTTAAATTTCCCAATGTAGACTAGAATCTGTTTTAAGGAATCAATCTGCCTAAAGTACTATCTTAAAACTCCGAAGATATCGACTGAGGGGCGGTATATTTCCCTACCTGATCCTTAATTCATGAGAATTTCGCACACCAGGCTATAAAATATACAGCACACAAACAATTTTAAGAAACTTAAAACAAGATATATTCGAAAAATATATTTGAAAGAGAACTTTATGCCACGTTTTCCGATTGCTTAGGGTAAAGTTTTATTTTCTGAAATTTATTCGGTTGAAAATATTTAAAATTCCTACATGGAACTCTCTCAAAATGAGTTGTATGTAAAACTATTTTTGTACTACAGTTAAAGTTATGTTATTTTCCATGCAAAATTCCATCACAATCTTTGCCTTATATCCCAGAATTATGATTTGTTCCTGGGACACTGGCTAGTTTAACTCTTGACTTCGAAAGCTGACAGAATTAACTCTGATTTAACTATTTGCATAAAAGTAGTAAAAATAAAGAACTGTTAAAACACTAAAAATTAAAATTATGAATGATTTCACTATGATTTCATAATTTGATTAATTAATGCCTTTGCAAGATTCAGAATAAATAAATTATAAATGATTTCTTTCGTTAAAAGGATAAGAAAAAATTTACACATACAATTCATAAAAATAGTTCAAAATGGTAGTTTTAAATTCCTATGTCATTACAGTTTCTTATGTAAACAAAAACTGAAACAAGAGTTACTACAATACAAATTAATGATAAAGTAATTGATTTTTTCATAGAAATACCTAGATAAATTTTGTAAATATCTGTCAATTTTAAACTGACAAATTGTAAGCAATTGATGACAAATTTTAAACAAAATTAAGCATGGTTAATTTACGTTTGAAACAAATATTAATTTAAATTCTTCGACAGTTGAAAAAAGTATTTAATCAAAACTTAATTTTTATTTGCATTAATTTTATTATCATTTTAAAACTCTTTATCAGCACATATTATACACACATAAGATCTCACGGTTCAGTTGGAAAAATGTACCAGAACTCCATATTGCCAGCCTGGCTGGCTAGCACAACAAACACAATAAGATTATTAAATAATAAATGGCATGATTAAAAACTCAAATGTTTTTTCCTAATGTTATCATGGTTTCTCGTAATTATTCAGTAAGAAAAGAAAAAAATTATGTTTATAATAATATTAGGTTGGTGCGTATGAAATGTCGGATTCTTAAGTGATTGTATAAAACTGCATATCTTTCTTCAAAAGCTGTTTATTCAATCAAAGTATGCTCCATTCGCTTCAATACACTTCTCCCAACGAGATTTTAAAGCGTAGATGCCTGTCTTAAAAAAATTTTGGTCTTTAGAATTAATAAACTCTGATATCGAGTTTTTTAGACTGTCTTCATTTTCATAGTGTTTGCCCCTTAAAAACAGCTCTAAATGCTTGAAAAAATGAAAATCGGTCGGCGAGAGATCCGGTGAATATGGTGGATGCTGCAATGATGAGCATACGTTTAACCGATCCAGCTTATTTCGCTCTGTCAGTGCGTGCGGTACCCACTTGTCCATCTTCTTAACCTTGCCAATCTCAGAAAGGTGTCTCAATATCGTTTCGTTGTATGGTCAACTTTCATCCTGATAGCAAGTTCCCTCGTGGATACGGCTGGATCCGCTTCCACTAGAGCCTTCAGGTCATCATTCTTCACAGACGTTTTGGGTCTTCCGCGCGGCTCATTTTGCAGTGAAAAATCGCCAGTCCGAAAGTTTTCGAACCAACGCTGCACTTTCCGATCGTTAACCGTATTCTCCCCAAACGCTTGGTTTATGTTGCGTGCAGCTTTTGCAGCACTATTACCAAGTTTGTACTCATATAAGAAAATGACGCGAATGTCGGCAGAATTCATATCGGCAATAAACTCAAAAGAAATAAAAAAGGGAAGACCTTCGAGAAAACCTATTTTGCTGAAATGAGTCTCTGGCAATGGACAATACGAGTATGAATGAGGTTATGCCAAATACAAAAGTATAACGAAAACAGGGAGGAAAACGTCCGCATGTAAAGAGAATCCGACATTTCATACGCACCAACCTAATATTTAGATTAGAATTATTAGAAAACAATGTTTATGTTAGTTTATTTATATCTACCAGTTTCTTTAATTTATAATATCATACATAAATTGTGAATCAACTAACATGTAACAACGTAATTCACTTTCGATAATCATGAAATAAAAAACAGTTGAAATATTTAACAGAAAATTATTCAATTCAATATTTAATAAATTTTCATTTTTCATTTGTTGCTTTCATAAATGTATTATTCCAGAAATATTATACTTTTGAAAAAAAATGTCTGTCAATCGTTTTACACATCATTCTACATTAAATTTTTTCCAGATTAAAATAATGGGTGTCATTTTTAATCATTGTATTTTTCAAATTCTTTAGCCAGTTTACTGGGAAAAAATCAGTAAAGAAACTTCATGGGAAAAAGTAATATAACTGGAAACATACTAAAATAGAAATTAAAGTTTCCTCTTCTTTTCCAATTGATCTGCACGCGAACAAAAATTCCATCTTTTGAATTATTTAATTTTTTTACTGAATCAGTACAATAAAAAATAAAGAATTGAAAATCATGGCTACATTCCAAATTCAAACTGAAAAAATTTAAATCCGCTTAAGAAATTAAATTAAGGAATCGATTTAAGTGAGGTAAAATGTTGATATCTTAACGAAATCTCAATGCTCAAGAGTTTTCAAAAACGAAGAGTTTTTGAAGAAGTATTCTAAGTGAATATTTGAAAAAAATTAAAGCCAATTTCTTGAAATAATACGCATTAAAATGCGTAAATGCTAAAAAAATCTCTATGCTAAAAGAATCCATATCTAAAAAAATGTAATAATATGTAATATGTTCTAAAGCAAATAATTAGAAGTATATTTTTTATTACAATAGTGAATAATATTATAGTAAAAAAAAAGATATATTTTCATTTAATCGAGATAGTTAATTTCTTGATTTTTCGAAACTCAAAATGAATGAACTCGTAATGAAATGAATGAACTCAAACTGAATGAGCTCGTAATGAAATGAATGAACTCAAACTGAATGAGCTCGTAATGAAATGAATGAACTCGTAATGAAATGAATGAACTCAAACTGAATGAGCTCGTAATGAAATGAATAAACTCAAACTGAATGAGCTCGTAATGAAATGAATGAACTCGTAATGAAATGAACCCTTTAAATCATTTTCTCGGAAACATTGAATACATATGGATATTAATCTTCATTAAGGCTAATAACTTTTCTAAAGGATTTCGGATCTGTTGACAAAGAAGACAGCTTACAGGATACCTGAAATTCGTACAAATTAAGCAAGGAATGATGTTAATGCGGAATGAATGACAGTTTTCTGGAACATAATTTAGAACAATGGAGAAAATAATTTTCCGATATTTCCTGAAGCACTAACTTTTAAGGTGAATTTCCTTTAAGTATTAAAAAAAGTATTTTTTCGATGCATTTTGAAACAAAATTTTGAAATTGATAAAGGATTTGGTATGCAAGAATTGGAAATGATGCATTTTAAAGCCGAATTGAATGTTTTGAACTTTTTCAATCCTAAAGTTCTAAAGTTAAAGCCGAATTGAATATTTTGAACTTTTTCAACCCTTTTTAATGAATATACTGTTTACTCGAATTGAAATAATTATATTATAAATTAAATCTAAAAATCCTCAACACATCGGTACACATTCTAGAATATGCTCTTGTTCCATATGCCAGATTCGTCACTGTATTGTTATATTTTATAAAGCTCTCGAAGAACATTAACACCAAAATATCCTTTAGAAAAAGGTATGAAAAAAATGAAGGTAAAGGAATAAAAAAGTTATGGAATTGTAAGTAAAAAAATTCAATGTATTATTAATAAAAGTAAAACAATTCCCTCACAATAAAAATGTAAAAAAAAACTCATATGAAACAAATGAAAAAATATTTTTTCATAAATAACCTTCATAGGATTTTCAAAATACAGATAAATTTAAGCATAATTGTTTTAAAAAAGTTTTTAATTTCTGCATTTTAGAAAATTTAATTTCAGTTTGCTTCAATCATTGGCTAGTTTCATTTTAAAATTTATAATTGAAAAACATTGCATACTTATTTGTCTAAAAACTTAAATTTGTATTTCTAATACATCTAAGTATATTATAATTTAAGTCCGTTTAAGGGCAGTAGTTAATAATCACACTGCTATTTGGTGAAGCTATGCATCTGTATTATTTAACTAACTAAACTTAATAAACATCGATGAATATTTTTAATTAAAATGGAAAAGAATTAATGAAACCAAATTCTTACATATATATTGAATAATATTACATCGGAAAAAACTTACATTGGATTTAATTGCAATGAAAACAGAAAAAGTATTAATTACTTCTTCACAATTACTAACAATTACTTCTTCAATGAAATATAATTTAAAAGAATTTTTATATGAAGATTTATGCAAATATTCATTTCGAAGTTATTTTAAAATGGTTTTAATTAAAGAAATAGAACCGTTCGCAGGTACAGATGCATGTAATCCAGGATGCCAAATTCTTTGGTGATTCTTTGGTGAGTTTGGTGATTTTTTGGCGGATTTTCTTATGTATCCGGCAACCAGGTTTTTATTACGTCACAGATATGGAAACCTATAAAAATTATGCAGAAAATTCTATTTTGGCAACCCTAGTATTTACCTCATCGCGCACATCACAATACGTCATATTGGCAACATTTCTTCATCGCCAAAAGAATCAGAACTCGGTATCCAGGATTATACGGCATCTGAGCCTTTCATATAATATTTGCTTTATTTTTCATTCCAATTAAATTCGAGTAAGTTTTTTTCCTCGAAATTAAAATCATTAGTCGGATATAAAACATTTAACTTTATTCAGATACAGATTATTCTTTATTCAGATCTGCTACATTCTGTTAACTGACAATGCCGATTTAAATAATCTTGTTTAAATTTACTTTTTATTCCAAACTAAAAAGTTTCATAACTAAAATTTCATTTGCATAAAGTTTTTTTTGTTATTCGCCAACTAATTTTTGCATTAAGAGCAGCTTGATATTTCTTGTTAATTTTTTATTATCTTATTTTTAATGATATTTTTTGACATATCCTATAATTTTAAAAGCTTATACTTTAAAATTAAATATTTATTTAGTTACGCTATTTACATAAACAGTTTTGTCACAGTTATTAGGACTTCAAAATAACAAAAATATAATACAACTGAAAAACAGAAATTTTAATTTATAAATAACTTTAATAATATACTAAATTGAAGTTAGAATGTTTTTAGAGAAAAATGAATAACTTGCGTACAGTATTAATGTAACTGATTTAAACTTTCATTTATCAAACGCTACTTTGAACATTATGTCTCTTATTATTCATTAGTTCGTATGTAATACTTTTTATTCACAATATATCATGTGTAAACTAACATTTTTGATATTAAAGAATGTGATATACACTTCATGATGTGATATATACTTCACACTAATATACACTTCAGATTGGTAGATATTGTGAAACATGCATATATTATAATATGGAAGAAAAATATATAATTTAATATTTATATAATCATTAAAATATGTATAATATAACTGTAGCAAATTATTTCTATATAAAACAATTTATTTATGTGCACATATATATAAAATAATTCCAAGCCCGGGCTTTGTAAATCACACTAGGTTTGGTTTGTCACACAACAGAAATTCCTTTAAACGAGGGTAAATTAGATAAATGAGAGTAAATTAGATTGGAGAGTAAATTGGATAAATGAGGGTAAATTAGATTGGAGAGTAAATTAGATAAACGAGGGTAAATTAGATTCGACAATTTTTATTGTATTCCAAGTCATTAACACACACAACACCCAATAGCAAGGTGTAATTCAAAGCCACAAAGGATTAAATTAAACTCTAACCTCTTAAACTGATTTAGCTTTGAGTTGTAGAAGGATTTACGCTGCCAGCTCGCCGTAAATCCCACTATAGCTTAAAATTAAATCAGCTTAATATACAAAATTTACACAGCATTTAACAAAGTACTGTGAGTGAGCATTATTAAATTGGTAAATTCCATCAATGCTTTTATTTTAAATTAAAAAAATGCTTTTCATTAAAAATTTGAAAAAAAATCATAAATTTTTAGTATATTTAATTATAGCAATACAAAAATAGATTCCAGGAAAGAAATCTATTAACAAATATTGACATTAAATTGATATTGAGTATTTTAATTAAATTTTTAATTCCCTTAAAAAAATCACAATAAATTTTTAATTTATGACATGAAAAATTTATTGAGTACTATAATATTGACAAATTTAACTCAAGTTAAATTCTATGATTCTAATGATTTGAAATCTTGAAATAGATGTAATAAAATTTAAAAATTAAGAATCCATTTATATTTAAAAGCTTGACGTTTTGTAATAAAATTTAATTTTTTGTAGTTATAATTAATGTAGTTTTAAATTTAAAGTATTACTGCTAAATCCTACATTACTATTCTATATTTCATTTTAACAAATAAAGGAAACTTAAAATTAATTTATATTGTAATGTATAATGAAATATAACAAATGCATTTTCATGAAAATTTTTTAAAAGAACAATTCAAATTTATAGTATTTTCGATTAAAATAAATGTCCTTCTTGTTTTTTACTTCAAGTTTAATAATATATTGCAATGTATGTTTTCTCGTCTTCTTTATTTTTTTTATAAATAAAGAAAATTTAAGTGAAAAATTCAAAAAATCTCACATAAAGTTTTAAAATTATGAAACTATATTTACATATCTTCTGCGATATTTTATGTTTTCTTAAAACTTTATTCTTCTACTATACATTTCGTAATTTATAAATGCATTTTACTAGAAGTAAAGGGTACTAGTGAAGGTAAATGTGTAGATATGTAGATTTCTGTACAAGAGAATAGCTTCAAAATATATTCTACATGTTACGAAATTCAAAATTATCTTTTTCGTTTTTGAATAAACTAAACAGTCTAAACTTTTCTTGAAGTAAAGCAAAAGATGGAACTAGATGGAAAAGGCATATTTTCTGAAGTCAGAAAACATTTTATTTAAGGATATGTATAATTTTAAAATTCTTAATGATATTTCGAAAGAAAATGGATTTTAGAAATTTGAATGAAAATTTGTTTTTCTTTATTTACCTATTAGTTCTCAAGAGTTTTAGCGCCTTAACAATTAAAATTTAATTAAAAAATTGAATTTAATTGACAAAATTAAATTTAACAGCCAAAACTGATTTTAAATGTCCATTAAATTGCAAAGTTGGAAGATTTTAACTTGAGAACTAGGAACATAATAATTCTATTAGTAATTATTTATAAATACAGAAAATTAAGATAAGTTATATTGAGATATACTTTTCAACATTAATATTTGAATAATAATAAGGATATTTCAAATTTGCTTAAATTACTTAATATAAATTAAAAGTTATAATAATAATAAATTATACAAATTTATGGCAGCTATATAAAAAGGGTTTCGTACATGTGTTCGACTCTGCATAAATACAAAATAACAGAAATTTTGAATTAAAAAATTATTCAAAACTGTGATGATATACTCTTTGAAAACACTATCATTTTTGGAAATCAGAAATTTTACAGTCAGCATAAAATAACATATTGAAAAAATTTTATTCTTATAAAAATTTATGCTGAAACACTAATGTAATAAATAGTGTATAATTATTTCAAAATAAATTTAATTTTATGTCATCCTCACATAATAAAAATTATTTCAAAAAATACTTTAATTCCAACCAGCTATTCTACATATATAAAATATAAATTAAACGGGCCGCGGTAACCTATTGGATAAGGCATAGGCCCTTCGTCCGGAGGGGCTGGGTTCGATTCCTGCCAAAGACCCACCGAATACATGCAATGTACTTGCTTGCTTAATCTGTGGAATCAAAAGTCCTGTGGCTAGTCGTTGAGCAGTTACCATGAGTGTAATGGTCTGGAGAAAACTCCCTCCTCCAGATCAAAGTCAAAATAGAGGACGTGGATCTTCTGGTGGTGCCATCTATTGAAAGAATCCTAGAGCAAAGACGTACTTTCACTTTCGTGGTGCTCTGGTTTAACGAAAGATGCACCCTACTGACTTAAATTCGCATAACCAACGGCATAGCATGCTTGGCTTGTTAAAGTGTCCTAATTAATAACAACATATAAGTTAAGGAATTTTTAAAATGAAATAATTTGCAAACTTTTATCTACAGAAATAGAATTACAAAATAAAATATTTTTAAATCAAAACTCATGAAATTTGCTATTGAAATTTCAAAATTTTTAATTGCCTAATATATAACGGCATTAGAAAATTAAGAATTTTGCAATTAAAAATTTGGACAGTACAATATATGTTCTGTTGTTACGTGTAATTTTATAAAGTATTTTTGACTAGTCAATTTAAATTAGGAGAATAAAAAATAAATCAAAGCAATTTGTCTTAATGATTAAGTTGTTCCTGTTAAAAGTTAGTACTTTATTTTATTTATTTATTATTATTTTTTTTAAATTTTTTAGTAAATGGTTTCACCGTTATAATTAATCAGCAATTATTCATATATTATTAACTAAAATATATTTAAGTATTAAATTTTTTACCACTTTATTTGAATTTATTTAGTACAAGCATTAGAGGGAAATGCTTTTAAAATGCATCATAATTAGAACTTTTACTTGAGTGATTTGATTCTTAAATATCCTCTTAATCTGTCCCTGAATCAAAAGAAGGAAACAGGATTTAAGCCTGGTTCTCGGTCTAAAATTATTTAAGTAACATTTTGTTTCATTGGTAGCATATTTGTAGAAATTATATTTACGGCAATAATTTTGTGAAATGTAATTAGGATTTTAAGAG